>CM038672.1:233943168-234355668 GCA_021605145.1 Aegilops bicornis | reverse complement strand
CTCCAAGTCTCCTGGGTGCCTTCTGGTCAAAGAAAAATCACCGTGAAAGTTTTATTCCATTTGACCTGCTTGGTATTCCTTTTTCTCATAAACTCTAAAACAAGGAAAAAATAAACCTGCACTGGGCTCAGGTTAGTCCCAGAAATCATATAAAATAGCATATTAATGCACATAAAACATCCAAAATAGATAATATAATAGCATGGAACAATAAAAATTATAGATACGTTGGAGACGTATCAAGCATCCCCAAGCTTAATTCCTGCTCGTCCTTGAGTAGGTAAATGATAAAAACATGATTTTTGATATGGAATGCTACCTAACATATTTATCCATGTAATTCTCTTTATTCTGGCATGAATGTTCAGATCTGTAAGATTCAAAATAAAAGTTTAATATTGACATAAAAACAATAATACTTCAAGCATACTAACAAAATAATTATGTGTTCTCAAAATGACATGGCCAAAGAAAGCTTATCCCTACAACATCATATAGTCTGGCTATGCTCCATCTTCATCACACAAAATATTGGAATCATGCACAACCACGATGACAAGCCAAGCAATTGTTTCATACTTTTGATGTTCTCAAACCTTTTCAAATTTCATGCAATACATGAGCGTGAGCCATGGACATAGCACTATAGGTGGAATAGACGGTGGTTGTGGAGAAGACAAAAAAGAAGGAGATAGTCTCACATCAACTAGGCATACCAACAGGCTATGGAGATGCCCATTAATAGATATCAATGTGAGTGAGTAGGGACTTCCATGCAACGAATGCACTAGAGCTATAAGTTTATGAAAGATCAAAAAGAAACTAAGTGGGTGTGCATCCAACTCACTTGCTCACGAAGACCTAGGGAATTTTGAGGAAGCCCTTCATTGGAATATACAAGCCAAGTTCTATAATGAATAATTCCCACTAGTATATGGAAGTGATATCATAGGAGACTCTCTATCATGAAGATCATGGTGCTACTTTGAAGAACAAGTGTGGCAAAAGGATAGTAATATTGTCCTTTTTCTCTTTTTCTCTCATTTTTTTGTTCGGCCTTCTCTCATTTTTTTGGCCTCTTATATTTTTTATTTTATTTTTTGTCCATAGTCTCATCCCGACTTGTGGGGGAATCATAGTATCCATCATCCTTTCCTCACTTGGGAAAATGCTCTAATAATGAAGATCATCACAATTTTATTTACTTACAAATCAAAAATTACAACTCAATATTTAGAAAAAAATATGACTCTATGTGAATGCCTCCGGCGGTGTACCAGGATGTGCAATGAATTAAGAGTGACATGTATGAAAGAATTATGAATGGTGGCTTTGCCACAAATACGATATAACCTACATGATCATGCAAAGCAATATGACAATGATGATGCATGTCATAATAAACGGAACGGTGGAAAGTTGCATGACGATATATATCGGAATGGCCATGGAAATGCCATAATGGGTAGGTATGGTGGCTGTTTTGAGGAAGGATATGTGGTGGGTTTATGGTACTGGCGAAAGTTGCGCGGTACTAGATAGGCTAGCAATGGCGGAAAGGTGAGAGTGCGTATAATCCATGGACTCAACATTAGTCATAAAGAAATCACATA
The DNA here is from genome assembly GCA_021605145.1 of Aegilops bicornis. NCBI lineage: Eukaryota > Viridiplantae > Streptophyta > Magnoliopsida > Poales > Poaceae > Aegilops > Aegilops bicornis. Next base: position 234,354,055 of record CM038672.1, on the reverse strand, counting down.
CTTACTACAAAAATTTATTAGTCATCAAAACAAATTACTACGCGCATGCTCCTAGGGGGATAGATTGGTAGGAAAAGACCATCGGTCGTCCCCGACTGCCACTCATAAGGAAGACAATCAATAAATAAATCATGCTCCTACTTCATCACATAACGGTTCACCATACGTGCATGCTACGGGACTCACAAAATTGAACACAAGTATTTCTCAAATTCACAACTACTCACTAGCATGACTCTAATATCACCATCTTCATATCTCAAAACAACCATAAGGAATCGAACTTCTCATAGTATTCAATGCACTTTATATGAAAGTTTTTATTATATCCCTCTTGGATGCCTATCATATTAGGACTAATTTTATAACCAAAGCAAATTACCATGCTGTTAAGCACTCCAAAAATAATATAAGTGAAGTACGAGAGTTCATCAATTTCTATAAAAGAAAACCACCACGGTGCTCTAAAAAGATATAAGTGAAGCACATAGAGCATTCTAATAAATCACGATTCATGCGTGTCTCTCCCAAAAGGTGTGTACAACAAGGATGATTGTGGCAAACTAAAAAGCAAAGACCCAAATCATACAAGACGCTCCAAGCAAAACACATATCATGTGGTGAATAAAAATATAGCCTCAAGTAAAGTTACCGATAAATGAAGACGAAAGAGGGGATGCCTTCCCAGGGCATCCCCAAGCTTAGGCTCTTTGGCCTCCTTGAATATTACCTTGGGGTGCCTTGGGCATCCCCAAGCTTAGGCTCTTGCCACTCCTTATTCCATAGTCCATCAAATCCTTACCCAAAACGTGAAAACTTCACAACACAAAACTTCAATGTAAAATATCGTAAGTCTGCTAGTATAAGAAAATAAATCACCACTTTTGGTACTGTTGTGAACTCATTCTTTATTTGTATTGGTGTAATATCTACTGTATTCCAACTTTTCCATGGTTCATACCCCCCAATACTAGCCATAGATGCATCAAAATAAGCAAAGAACACGCGAAAAATAGAATATGTCAAAAGCAGAACAGTCTGTAGCAATTTGGATATTTCGAATACTTCTGTAAATTTAAAAATCTTGAGAAGGAAGTCCTAGATAATGTGTATATTAATATTCTGCAGAAAGAATGTACTAAAAATCACTCTTCAGCTAAAAATGAGAATTGTTTTCGTGAGCCCAAAAGTTTCTGTTTTTCAGCAAGATCAAATTAACTATCACCGTAAGCTATCCCAAAGGTCTTACTTGGCACAAACACTAATTAAAACACAAAACCACATATAACCAGAGGCTAGATGAAATATTTATTGCAAAACAGAACCTAAAAAGCAAGAACAAAAATTAAATTGGGTTGCCTCCCAACAAGCGCTATTGTTAACCGCCCTTAGCTAGGCATAAAACATGAATAGATCTAAGTGTTCTCATCTTCGGTATTCAATTCTTTTCTCATCAAGTCTTCCAAAACTCGTCTAAGCAATTCTATTATTTCTTTCTTTTATTTCCCTCCTAGTAGATGAACTTAAATCATGAAAGGGACTTTGATTGGTGATCTTAACATTCATAAACCCATAATCGGGATCATCACCGTATATGTCATCATACAAAATACGTAGCTCGTTTTTAACGGGTTCCTTCATCATTTTGTTCAACCAATCTCTATTAAACCCTACATAAATTCCCCTAGTTATCCAATCAAACTCCTCAAAGGTTTCAAGATACAAAGATTGAGAGATCTCAGAATGGGGAACTCTTTTCCTAAGATTTTCACTATAAGATTGATAATCCCTAGATTCCAAACTACGCATAGTTTCTTTATCATGAAGGATGTCTATAATCGGAGGGTGTTCAACATCCATTTTATAGAAAACAAAAATATCCTAGCTTCTTGGATAATAAAAATCAAATTCACGCATAAGAATAATAGTGGAAATCTTTTTGGCTATAGGATGGTTGATTTTAGGAAGTTCATAAAACACCGTTTGCAAAGCAGGATGAAGATGCACAAATTTTCTTTCAAATTTCTCAGCAAGCATCACAATTGCATTAGCATAAAAATTTGTCTCAAGAAGAATAGTTCTTTTATTAATAGGCAAGGATCCAGTACAATAAAAGAATTCTTGAATAATACTTTTCCCTATAATATTAACATCTCCTATACGAAAGATTTTAGTTTTGTAATTAGGAGGCTTTTTAGCTCCGTGATCCAAAGAGCAAGTTTCAAGATTCTCCTCAAGATTTTCAGCGATAATATCCCCATCTTCAGACATGGTGGCGGTCTACGAGCAAACGAGCGAATGATCAAGCGGAGAAGACGAACGGAAGAGGGGCGAAGAAAAGGCGAACCTTTCAAAAATCGTTTTAGAAGTGGGGGAGAGGAAAACGAGAGGCGAATGGCGAATAATGTAATGCGAGGGATGAGAGTTTATGATGGCTAGTTGGTATGTCTTGGTTTGGCCTAGATCTCCCTGGCAATGGCGCCAGAAATCCTTCCTGCTACCTCTTGAGCTTGTGTTGGTTTTTCCCTTGAAGAGGAAAGGGTGATGCAGCAAAGTAGAGTAAGTATTTCCCTCAGTTTTGAGAACCAAGGTATCAATCCAGTAGGAGACAACGCGCAAGCCACCGAATACCTGCACAAACAAACACCAACTTGCACCCAACACGATTAAGGGGTTGTTAATCCCTTCACGGTTATTTGCAACGCGAGATATGATAGAGATGGATAAACGGTAAGTAATGTTTTTGGTATTTTTGGTTTATGGAACGGAAAGTAAAAGATTGCAAAGAAAGTAAATATGAAACTAGAATTGTAGATCGGAAAATTATATGATGGAATATAGACCCAAGGGCCATAGGTTTCACTAGAGGCTTCTCTCAAGAAAGGAATTATTATGGTGGGTGAACAAATTACTGCGGACAAATTCATAGAAAAGCGCAAAGTTATGACGATATCTAAGGCAATGATCATGAACATAGGCATCACGTCCGTGCCAAGTAGACTGAAACGATTCTGCATCTACTACTATTACTCCACAAATCGACCGCTATCCCGCATGCATCTAGAGTATTAAGTTCTTAAAGAACGGAGTAACGCTTTAAGCAAGATGACATGATGTAGAGGAATTAACTCAAGCAATATGACGAAAACCCATCTTCTTATCCTCGATGGCAACAATACAATACGTGTCGGTTCCTCTTCTGTCATTAGGATCGAGCACCGCAAGATTGAACCCAAAGCTAAGCACTTCTCCCATTGCAAGAAAAACTAATCTAGTTGGCCAAACTAAATCGATAGTTCGAAGAGACTTGCAAAGATATCAAGTCATGCATATAAGAATTCAGAGAAGATTCAAATAATATTCATAGATAAGATGATCATAAATCCACAATTCATCGGATCTCGGCAAACACACAGCAAAAGAGTATAACACCGAATAGATCTCCAAGAACATCGAGGAGAACTTTGTATTGAGAATCAAAGAGAGAAGAAGCCATCTAGCTACTAGCTATGGACCCGTAGGTCTGTGGTAAACTACTCGCGCTACCTCGGAGAGGCAATGGTGTTGATGTAGAAGCCCTCCGTGATCGAATCCCTCCGGCTGTGATGCCTAAAAAGCCCTAGATGGGATCTCACGGGTACAAAAGGTTGTAGCAGTGGAAATGTGGTTTCATGGCTCCCCTGGAAGTTTTTGGGGTATTTGAGAATATATAGGAGGAAGATCTAGGTCAGGGGGTCACCAAGGGTCCCACAAGGTCGGGGGCGCGCCCTACCCCCTGGGCGCGCCCTCCACCCCTGTGGCCGCCTCGTGGCTCTTCTTACTTGCACTCCAAGCCTTGTGGGTGTCTTCTGGTCCAAGAAAAATCATTGCGAAAGTTTTATTCCTTTTGGACTCCGTTTAGTATTCCTTTTATGCGAAACTCTAAAACAAGGAAAAATGTAAACCGCACTGGCTCTAGGTTAATAGGTTAGTCCCAAAAATCATATATAATAGCATATTAATGCATATAAAACATCCAAAATAGATAATATAATAGCATGGAACAATAAAAAATTATAGAAACGTTGGAGACGTATCAAGGACGGATGATGATGTGGCATGGTTATTGATGTGCCATTTGTTTGTGTGAACTTCTGTTTGTCATGAACTTGGTTGGGTGATTTTGAACTATGTCGTGCAACTGAACTATGCTATGTCTTTATTTTGCACATTTTTTAATGTTTGAAATATCTCATATTATCAAATGGACATGTAAAAAATCATATTTGCAAGTGCCGGTTGCTCGCCCGTGCTGTAAATTAGCGCACTTGCTGGAGCTGCTCGCGTGTGCCATATTTTGAAGTGGCCGCTGGAGCCAACGCCTTGCTGCGCGCAAAAAAAGGCTATTTCAGTGCTGTAAAAAAGTTTTAGTGCGCCACGCGGTTGCGCGCCTGTTGGATATGCTCTTATGGACCCTGCTGCCATGGGAGGGTAGGAGAAAATATGTCATGCAAGTTCTTATTATAAGCACGTATGACTACATGCGGAATACATGCCTACATTGAATTGATGAATTGGAGCTATTGTGTATAGCTCTAGCTTGTGACCTCTATGTGATGACTATCGTCCAACACAAATATCCATCTTTGATCCAATGCCTATGCTTTTCTCATATTGATCTTTGCTAAGTTACTTTCATTGTTGTTGTTGTTACAATCACTACCAAACTGCTATTATTACTGTTCGCTTTATTGCTACTATTACTGCTGCTCTCAAATTATCATATTACTGTGCTACTAATCACTTTGCTGCAGATATTTAGTTCTCCAGGTGTGGTTCAATTGACAACTCAACTGCTAATACTCTTAAATATTCTTTGGCTACCTTTATGTCGAATCAATAAATTTGGGTGAAATACTACCCTCGAAGGCTATCATGACCCCCTATACTTGTGGGTTATCAAGACCTTTTTTTGGCATCATTGATAGGGAGCATAGCTCTATTCGTCGGGTCACTCTGGAATTATATCTATTGATCACTATGAAGAATATGAAAGATGCTGATAAGGGGTGAGGCCGATCTTTCACGATTGGAGCGGATCCTAAAGAACGCGAAGAACACGAGAGGGGAAATGAGAGGAAACACTCAAATTGACTTGATTCAATCACACATGGGCTAGATCCAAACGCACAAAGAGAGATACAAAGGTCCAAATCCAACAAAGGAGGATACACGATAGCTAGTTCCTCCAATCCGTGAGGAAAGAGATCTTGAATCCACAAGGGATCTTCCCGCGATGGGGGTCTTGAATCCTCATGGGGGATCTTCTCCAAGTAGGCCTTGGTCTCCGATGGACTAGAGGTAAGTGGATGAGCAAAGCTCTATCTCAAATGAGCTAATCCTTCGCTGACCCTAGAATGGAGGAGGGGGGTGAGTATATATAGTGGTAGCCACGAAGGGGTAAGTGAGGGGCGAAAGGGTACATGGGCTTTGGCCCGAGTATCTACGCGCAGGCAGGGTCGGAAGTTCCGAGAACGGCCAGAAGGTCCGGGCGCCGAAGGTTCCGGGCGAGGGTCCAGGCTATCCAGAGAGTTGGCACGGTCCGGGGCGTCTGACATTGACATGTACCTAGGGTAGGGTCTTAGGCCTGACTTAGACACCCTACCCAAGGACACTACCTTAGAGTCTGAGGCCTACAAGGTTCAACAAAAGATACCGACTGAAACCACATTGAAGTGCAATCCACTCGACGGTAGATTCCACTCGGATATCCCAATTCCACTCGACCACGATAACATCACTCGACCATACAAAGACTCACTCGGAGTACAGAAGGCCTAAAGTTGCCCCGGGATGGCAACAGTCAGGCATTCACTCCATCGTCATAAAGATCATTAATAGCAGGCATTACCAGTAATGTTCTAGTCTTACCTCACATTGAACCCTGTGTAACCGAGGGCCGCGATGGGCCTGGAGCACTCTATATAAGCCACCCCCTCCTCTGGCACAAGGGTTCGACCCCCTGTAACTTACACACATATCTAGTCGACAAGCCTCCGCGGCACCAAGACGTAGGGCTATTACCTCCTCCGAGAGGGGCGTGAACTCGTAAACCTGTGCGTACAACCTCGCCCTAGCTAGGACTCCGCCTCCTCCTACGTACCCCCTACTCTTACTGTCAGACTCATTCCCACGATAGTTGGCGCCCACCGTGGGGCGGCGTCTGAGGGACTTTCGGTGAGGTTGCGAATTCCGTTCTCCTTCAACATGGTTTCTGGCGGTGGTTTGGCTCTAGGCCGCGAGATCCGTCTCGGCGCGCTCGTTTTCATTGCCAACGACTTCGCCTGGCTCCAAGAAGCCCCCCTCGACACCGAGGCCCTCCCCATACGCGAGGCGGCGCACTTTCGCGCGAGTGCATGTGGCGTCCTTCTGCGGCAGCCGTCGACCCAGTATAGGTCGGCTCCCGTGGTATCTTTGCTCCCCGCTATCCGTCGTTGCAAGCGATCTAGTCGTTCGCGGCTCCAGCGGTGGGTGAAGCATGTGGTGGATCGCTAGTCGACCACCCCTCAAGTCACGGCAATCGAGCCCGATGAATCCCTCTACGGTTTGTTCGATCTACCAGCTAGTCACTCAGATACACTTTCAAAGTGTGAGAGCAACGATCCTGCGGCTGAAGTCCTCATGGTCAACTCCTAGCGCACTCTGCCCAGATTTCGTCGTGGTGGCGGCGACGACGGTAGCAGCGACCCATCGTGTGATCATGACGAATACTATCTCCAAGCCCTCACTGCGGAGTATAGGAAAGAACTACATCGCTGCAACGTCTAGGCGCTCCAAACTCCTATCGTTGGGGAGACCTCCGGGACTCGGGCTTTGAGGATGCGCGCTTGGCCATCTTGGCTGAGCGTACGTGTCTGGAAAATCTTCAACAAGCACTCGACGAGCAGGCTCACCAACAGAATCCAGGTTCCAGTCGATGGCCATGACAGCTGTTTCCGACTGAGCCTCGAGAAGAATGTCAGGTATACCGTACTCTGATCCAAAATGTTGCAGCAGCTGCACGCATAGCAGATTCAATTCAGCCATTCCGCTCAGAAGCTGGTAGAGGTTTGTAGCAGATCCGGGCATTGCTCCGGGCGGCGGGAGAGCAGAACTCAGCTGTTTCTCAGTCACGTAACAGAATTCATAGCAGACCTGTGGTTGCAGACACGGTTCAGTCGGCACATAGCCCGAGATCGCCTCTGCAGCGTGAAGATCGTGGTTACCGCCAGGACCAGTTCCTTGGTCAGGGCCACAGATAGTTTGACCCTCGTTATCCCCGTGATGACCACTGTTGAGTGCCTACACCCCCTCTGAGGGGAGGTTTGTACACGCCCCGGCGGTATGATGACAGGCGCCCGTTCGGCGAGCGGAGGGCTCCAGTCGACCCAAGGGAGCCTGGGTTCGATGCGAGGTCACTCCTCGTGCAAGGTTTGGTTGACAGGGGCAGAGCTAATAGAGAGGGGCTTGATAGAGATCGTCCGAATGGAAGCAGGGCATTCATTTCTAGTCCCGAGTGTTTCAGCAGAGCCATCCGAGCCGCTGAGATCCCACCCAACTTCAGATTGGATGCTGGTGTGAGAAAGTTCACCCGTGAGTCGAAGCCAGACACTTGGTAAGAAGATTACCGGGTGGCAGTGCATATTGGTGGAGGTAATGATAATGTGTCCTAATAACCCGCAAGTATAGGGGATTGCAACAGTTTCTGAGGGTAGAGTATTCAACCCTAATTTATAGATTCGACACAAGGGAAGCCAAAGAATATTTGAAGGTATTAGCAGCTGAGTTGTCAATTCAACCACACCTGGAGATTAATTATCTGCAGCAAAGTGATCAGTAGCAAAGTAGTATGATTGTTTTGATAATAGTAGCAGCAGTAACGGTAACGGTAGCAGTGATAGCAGTAATTTTGTACCAAGTGTAAAAGTGATGATAGCAGTAGTAACTTAGCAAGAACAATATAAGATAAATTCGTAGGCACTGGATTGATGACTTGTTGGATGATATTCATCATGAGACAGTTATAACCTAGGGTGATACGACACTAGCTCCAGTTCGTCAATATAATGTTGGCATGTATTATGTAAATAGTCATACGTGCTTATGGAAAGAACTTGCATGACATTTTTTTCCTACCCTCCCGTGGCAGTGAGGTCCTATTGGAAACTAAGAGATATTAAGGCCTCCTTTAATAGAGAACCGGAACAACACATTAACATATAGTGAATACATGAACTCCTCAAACTACGGTCAGCATCGGGAGTGTCCCGACTATTGTCACTCCGAGGTTGCCGGATCATAACACGTAGTAGGTGACTATAACTTGCAAGATCGGATCTAGAACATGGATATAATGATGATAACATAAATGGTTCAGATCTGAGTTCATGGCACCCGGGCCCAAAGTGACAAGCATTAAGCATGGCAAAGTCATAACAACATCAATCTTAGAACATAGTGGATACTAGGGATCAAGCCCTAATAAAACTCGATTACATGATGGATCTCATCCAACTCCTCACCGACTAGCGATCCCATTTAAGGAATTACTCACTCCCGGTGGGGAGCATCATGGAATTGGCGATGGAGAAGGGTTGGTGATGATGAAGAACGAAGATCCCCCTCTCCGGAGCCCCAAACAGACTCCAGATCTGGCCTCCTGAGGAAGAACAGGAGGTGACGACGGCTCCGTCTCCTGCATCGTGATAATTCTTTCTCCCAGATTTTTTCTGGAAAAATAGGATTTTATAGCGTCGGTTTTAGGGTCTATGGGGCCACCAGGTGGGGACAACCCACATAGGTGCGCCAGGAGGGGGGCCCTGGTGGGTTGTACCCACCCAGGTGCCTCCCTCCGGTGGGTCTTGGCTCCAGAAATTCTTGTTTATTGTATAAAAAATCCTCGCAAAGTTTCGTTCCATTCTGAGAACTTTTATTTCTGCACAAAAACAACACCATGGTAGTTCTGCTGAAAACAACGTCAGTCCGAGGTTAGTTTCATTCAATCATGCAAATTAGAGTCCAAAACAAGAGGAAAAGCGTTAGGAAAAGTAGATATGTTGGAGACATATCAACTCTCCCAAGCTTAAACCTTTGCTTGTCCTCAAGCAATTCAGTTGATAAGCTGAAAGTGAAAAACAAAAACTTTTATGAACTCTGTTGCTCTTGTTTTCATAAATAAGCTCAAACAGCACCCAGGTTTTCAGCCAACGTTATAACTAACCATGCCGACAGTAAATTTTAAAGATTATATTAACTCATATCAATGCCATAATCAGCTAACGAGCAATAATAAGATATCTCAAACAGCAACACGTTGTCAAAACAACCATGATATAATATGACAATAGTGGTATTTCGCTAGCCCTTTATGAGACTGCAAAACATAAATGCAGAGCACCTCCAAAGTTCAAGCAGTGACTAAATTGTAATTCATGGTAGAAAAGATCGAGTCATGATGCACCCAACATTAGCTACACACAATGCATAATTCATGACAACAGTGCTCTTAGGTTCTAGCGCTTGTTCTAGAAGGTGATGACACAACATAAAAGTAAATAGATAGTCCCTTCGCAGAGGGAAGCAGTGATTTGCGGAGGTGCCAGAGCTCAAGTTTTTAAACTAAGGTAAATGATAGTTTGAGACATGCACCTTTCTCATTTACTTCACGACCATCAGTTATCAATATCTTCCATGCTAAGCAAGGTAGTGGCGGTTCCCAAGCGATAAAAGTAAAGGTTTACTCCCCGACCACCAACAATCACATTCCACGGCTTGTCCGAAACAATGGATGCAGTCCAAACTGACAACAGTCCCGGTGGAGTTTTGTTTAATTATTTGCATTTTTTGAGTTCGGGGCTAGGAATCCCTATTACTGCCCTTTTCTCGTGCGATGGCGAGTGAGTAAACACTCGACCTAAGAATAACTTGCTTAACATGGAAGATACCGACCACCTCCTGTCATTCCATGAACGATCCAGGCACACAAAAAAGGATATTTATTAGAAGTTTTTAGAGGTGGCACATGCAAATTTACTTAGGACGGCAGGGTAATACCGCATATAGGTAGGTATGGTGGACTCATCTGGAACAACTTTTGGGTTCAAGGTTTTTGATGTACAAGCATAATTCCCACTTAGTACAGGCGAATGCTAGCAATTAGATTGAGAAGCGGCCAGCTAGAGAGCAATAACGGTCATGAACATGCATTATGCATAAGTAACATTGGACGCTAGCATGAGTAGGATATGAACACCATGAACATAAATATCATAGAGGCTATGTTGGTTTTGATTCAACTGCATGCATGAACATGCGCCAAGTCAAGCCACTCGAACATTCAAAGGAGGATACCATATCATCATACTACATCACAATCATTTTAACGCAATGTTGATATCCAAGATAAATCATTATCCACTCCCAGCTACTTATGCATGGCATGAGAAACTATAATCTCTAATTGTCATTGCAAACACGTTTAATCATAATGGGCTGAATCATGGATACTAGGTTAAACATATTTACACAAATAGAACAAGTCGAGTTCATACCAGCTTCTCTCTGCCACGGCCAGTTCATCGAATATCGTCATTATTGCCTTTCACTTGCACGGCCGAACGATATGAAAATAATAATAGTGCAGGAGTGTCGTGGACTAAGCTAGAATCTGCAAAACATTTTATTCAACAGGAGAAGACAAGGTAAAATGTGCTCTTCATTAGATCAACAATTATTCATATGCGAGCCACTCAACATTTTCTTCGTGGTCTTCTCCTTGGTATGACTCAAATAAAAAGAAAAGAAATTCAAAGAAACATACTGGAATATTTTTGGAGTTTTTGGTTTTTCTTGAACAAGCAAATAAAATGGAAAAGCAAAAACGAGAAAAACTATTTACACGGGAAAACTCCCAACAAGCAAAAGAATAACAAGGAAATCTTTTTTGGGTTTTCTTTTTAGTGCTACAGCTAAGCATGCATAGAAAGTAAACTAATTACAACTAATTATTTTTTGTTTTTCTAAGGTTTTTCAAACACACAAGAATAAAGCAAGAAAATAAATTTACATGGATGATACAATGAAAAAGTGTGAACACCGACAAATGAAATAAGTAAACATGAATGTAATGTCGGTGAGAAACACGTACTCCCCCAAGCTTAGGCTTTTGGCCCAACTTGGTAATCGGTCAGTAACCTGGATAGTAGTCGGGGTGCTGAGGAGCAGGCATCCAGTCATCCCACTGCTGAGGCTCCTCCGCTGCCTCTGCAACAGCCTGATCATTCCGGTAGGCGATGATGTCCGTAGGCATAATCCTATATCCGCCCCTGGCAACAGAATCAAACAAAGCAGGAGTAGGCAATGGAATAATATCACGAGTTTCAATGCTAAAAAAACAGGTTATAAGGGATAGAATGGCAGGCTAATGTCGTGCAATAAAATGGTGGTGTTCCATGGCCGCGCGGTCTAGGTAAACCTTGGTCAGAGGGTAATCATGATGGCATATCTCAACATTAAAGTGAGCTGCCAAACGAGTAGCAAAAATCCCACCATGTATTTTACCCTTGGACTTATTAAGGTGGAGGCGATGAGCCACAATATTTCTCAAGCTAGATGTGTTGTCACCCTCTAGTGCATGACGCAAAATAGCAAGGTCTGGTGAACTGAGTGCACCCACCTTCTCTCTAGCAAGCATGCATTTTGCAATGAAAAGAGCAACGTAATGAACAGCAGAAAAATGCAAGCCCGCGACAGTGATAGCTGACACCCCTCTCTCATCTCCCACTGTCAAGGTGCGATAAAAGGCCTCAAACTCTGTTGGCCTAGGCTCAACTAAACTCCCGTCAGAAGTGATCATGCATATGTTACAAAATTCAGTAAGTGGTATCTGATGGTTTTCAGTATATAAATCAAAACCGCACTTCAGGAGGATTATTCCTAGAAAGAAAGTAAAACTTTGAACGAAGATGTTCGTGAGGATTTGATGTTGTTCACACTCATCTGCGATGAAGTCGTTGAGGCCGGCATTAACAGCATATTGTGTGAACTCCTGAAGGATTCCAGCCTCTTCCATGAACTGGGTGTGCGGCCATTTGCACATCCGTACGTCTGCCAACCTCCGAGGATGGAAATCACTGTCAGATGACTCCCCAATAACACCCTTGGAGTTCTTCTTGGAAGCAAACTTCCTAAATATTTTCATCTTTTTCCTATGAACAAAAATTCTAAAAAATTTAGTCCACAAATTTTTCTCAAGAAAACTTCACAAAATTGGTAGCAACTACTCATAGGGATACGTAGAGGCCATAGCAAGCATTCAAACTACTTAGAACTCTAAGAATTTAACATGCAAGCTCATCTAAAGCAGCACCAAGAGTAGCTAATTATTCAAAATATAAACCACTAAAACAAAAACTAATTGGACAAGCGGTGGAGTCACATACCAAGCAACAATCCCTCGAAACAGTTTCAGAAACGGAGCTTCGAGCAAAGAGATCGAAATCCGCGGGTTTGAGAGAAATAACAGGGGAGAGAGAGCAATGGAGAATTTTTTCTGGAGGTGAGTGATTATGTGGTGTGAAGGGGTAAGTGAGGGGCCCACGTGGGGACCACAACCCACCAGGGCACGCTTGGGGGTCCTGGCGCGCACAGGTGGGTTGTGCCCACCTGGTGCACCTACCTCTGATATTATTTGCACCAGAAATTCTTAAATATTCAGAAAAAATCGTATTAAATTTTCAGAGCATTCTGAGAACTTTTATTTTTGGGTCATTTTTATTGCACGGGAAATTCAGAAAACAGACAAAACATGGCATTTTATTTTATTTAACTAATAAAAATAGGAAAAAAAAGTAGGGACAAAAGGTAGTGCTTACTAAATTCATCAACTTCATACCGCTAAAAAATGATCCATTAATAGGGTTGATCAGGTCTTATTAACAGCCACTTTCGATTAGCATGAAACCGAAGAACTATCGTAATTCACTAGGTTACCTCAATGGGGTATGAATGTCCCCAAAAATAAGCATTTCATATTTCTTTTTGGCAGTAGGTAGAGGTATTTGAAAACTTCCAGTAGTGATTGTCGGAGATTTTTCAATAACAATAATACCATTCACTTGGAATTGTTTCTTCGGAAAGTGCACCGTATGCTGATTACCATTGATATGAAAAGTGACCATGCTTTTATTGCAATCTATAACAGCCCCTGCAGTATTCAAGAAGGGTCTACCAAGGATAATCGACATGTTGTCGTCCTCGGGCATCTCAAGTATAACAAAGTCAGTCAAAATAGTAACATTAGCAACAACAACGGGCAGATCCTCACAAATACAGATAGGTATGGCAGTTGATTTGTCAGCCATTTGCAAAGATATTTCACTAGGTGTGAGTTTATTCAAATCAAGTCTTTTATATAAAGAGAAAGGCATAACACCAACACCAACTCCTAAATCACACAAAGCAGTTTTCACATAATTCTTTTTGATAGAGCAAGGTATAGTTGGTGTTCCCGGATCTCCAAGTTTTTTAGGTAGGTACTCCATCTTTAAAAGTGTAATTAGCAAGCATAGTGGAGATTTCATCTTCCGGTATTTTTCTCTTATTAGTGATGATGTATTTCATATACTTTGCATAAGGAGGCATTTTCAAGATATCAGTCAAGCGAGTACGCAAGAAGACCGGCCTCAGCATTTCACCAAAGCATTCAAATTCTTCATCATCTTTCGTTTTAGTTGACTTAGGTGGAAAGGGCATAGGTTTTTGAACCCATGGTTCTCTTTTTTTACCGTGTTTTCTAGCCACAAAGTCACTTTTATCATACCTCTTATTCTTAGGTTGTGGGTTATCAAGATCAACAGGTGGTTATATCTCAACATCATTATCTGGTTCTTTTTCATTATTTGTTTAAGTGTTCTCATGAACCTCATCATTATATTTTTCATTATTACTAGGTGAGTGTTCATTACCAGATTGAGTTTCAGCATCTGAGATAGAAGTTTCATTATCATTATTAGGAGGTTTTTTTATTTCAGGTTCACTAGAAGCATGCAATGTCCTATCATTTTTCTTCTTATTTTTATTTCTAGAAGGACTAGGTGCATTAGTGTTAACTCTTTGTGAATCTTGTTCAATTCTTTTTGGGTGTCCCTTAGGATAAAGTGGTTCCTGAGTCATTTTACCTCCTCTAGTTGCAACTCTAACAACAAAGTCATGTATATTGTTATTCATTTCAGCAAGCAATTCTCTTTGAGATTTAGCAACTTGTTCCAACTGATTTTGAACCATAGAAGCATGCTTTCCAACACCTCTAGCATCATTTGAGATTCTAAATAACAAGTCACTCAAGCGAGCAATCATATCAGAATTGTATTTCAATTGTTTCATAACATTTGCATTGAAGTGGTCTTGTTTTCTAATGTAGTTTTTAAACTCATAAAGGCATTGGCTAGGGTGCATATTTTGAGGATTGTCATTATCATTGAACTTCATTATAGAATTTACCTCTACCACCTTAGGCAGTGGTGGTGTATTAAGCCCATGTATTTCTTCAATAGGAGGTAAATTTTTAACGCCCTCCACTTTAATACCTTTTTCCTTCATAGATTTCTTTGCCTCTTGCAGATCTTCAGGACTGAGATATAATATACCCCTCTTCTTCGAAGTGGGTTTAGGTGGTGGTTCAAGAAGAGTCCAATCATCATAATTTTTCAATATATTATTCAATAACTCTTCAGCCTTCCCAATGGTTCGTTCCGTGAAAACACAACTAGCACAACTATCTAGGAAGTCCCTAGAAGCATCGGTTAGTCCATTATAGAAGATATCAAGTATTTCATTTTTCTGAAGAGGATAATCAGGCAAGGCATTAAGTAATTGGCAAAGCCTCCCCCAATCTTGTGGGAGACTCTCTTCTTTAATTTGAACAAATTTAAATATTTCCTGTAACACAGCTTGTTTCTTATGAGCAGGGAAATATTTTTCAGAGAAGTAATAAATCATATCCTGGGGACTACACACACAACCAGGAACAAAAGTATTGTACTAAGCTTTAGCATCACCCTTTAATGAGAACGGAATAATTTGAGAATAAAGTAATAACGAGTCTTCTCATCATGACTAAAAAGGGTGGCTATATCATTCAACTTAGTAAGATGTGCCACAACAATTTCAGTTTATAACCATGGAAAGGATCAGATTCAACCAAAGTAATTAACTCTGGTTCGATAGAGAATTCATAATCCTTATCATCAATAAAATTAGGTGAAGTAGCAAACTTAGGATCATATTTCATTCTAGCATTCAGAGATTTTTCTTTATACTTGCATAATAATTTCTCTAGATCATATCTATCCTTACAAGCAAGAATATCTCTAGTTGTCTCCTCATTCATAACATAACCTACCGGTACCTTAGGCAATTCATATCTAGGAGGGCTTGTTCTAGCAGTGTGTTTGTGAGTTTCAGTTTCAAGCTCATCATCGATTCAACAACATCATGTTGTATTACTCTAGCAATTTGTTCATCAAGAAAGTCACCAAGTGGCACGTCATCATTATCAAGCAAGGTACTAGCATCATCATAAGCATTATCCATAGCAGAAGTAGCATCATCAATAACTTGCGACATACCAGAATTAATAACATGTGGTGGTGTTGCAAGTTTATTTATGATAGAAGGTGAATCTAAAGCAGAACTGGATGGTAGGTCCTTACCTCCCCTTGTCTTTGAGGGAAATATCTTAGTCTTAGTGTCGGGGATATACCCCGCGGTATGACCCGGCCGGATATATGACCTGGCTGGGACTTCGCGTTTTCATTGGTAACCCGCTGGAGGATTGGCGACTCACAAGCCTGGCGCTTCACTGGTCTGACGGCTCACGAGCCTGAAGACTCATTGGTGACCCGGCAGGTGTTTTACATCGATGCCAGCGCCCAAGGCCTAGAAGGCCGGCTTATACTCTGGCGGTCCGGCTTAAGAGGAAAGCGTAATGAATATTCCCTTACAAAGGAAGTAAGACTAGGACTCCACTTGTAATTGAGTAATCATAATCCTACTAGGACTAGTCATGTAACCCACCCCTTCAACTTATATAAGGAGGGGCAGGGCACCCCAAAGAGGGACAGGTAACAAGAAACAATCTATAGGGCTAGACACAAAGAGCCGGTTTACCGGCGACTCCCTCATGATCATAATAAGACCTAGCCACAAATAGCATGTAGGGATATTACTGGATGATTTTTCCCGGGGCTCGAAGCTGTCTAAATCCTTGTCTTGTGTTGCGTCTCTCGATTCCGCTCAACCCCTCTGAATGTACTACAAAGATGTGTTGGTCTCACGACTAAGTCCTCACACTAGGACATCTGCCGTCACAATTCCATGACAGTTGGCGCCCACCGTGGGGCTATCGCACGGTGGTGTTGAGTTCTTGGAGGGATCTCTCCTAGGGATCGAGGATCTCGCAACTTTTCGGACGAAGAAGAGCCAGTCTGAAAGAATCTGCATCAGTTTCAAGTTCGTTGGACTAGATTGCTGATCTGTGGGGTTTAAAGGTTAAACAAAAATTTAGGGCTGCGCCGTGAGCCGCCGCTTCAAAGTTCATCAGTCCAGATTTAAGTGTTGGGAGATTTAAAAAGTCGAAGAGAAGTTCGGGTTGCGCTTGTGCACCACCATAAGTCGCCAAGATCGATATAAGTCTTTCGATGCAGCAAACATACTGCAAGGAGACGTCAGATGTTGAAATTTAACAACCAGATCCGATTCCTGCTATGCTTCACATGCACGTCAGCTGTTTTTCACGAGAGGGCCAAATCATAGGGGGAAACAGAAGTCTACCGCTATCACTTTCGGGCGTGATGATCAAAGTCTACTACAGTACAAGTCAATCCATCGCTGTCAACAAGTACTAAACCGATTAGTACTTCATTTGGTGAGGAAAGCATCCAAATACTTGTGCTATGAATCAATCAATGGATGACTGCTGCGAGATCTCCTTGCGCTCGTCCAGCACCGGGTCACCATCGCCGCCGTAAAGTGCTGCGGCGTTGCTCCCTTAAGCATCAACTGCGCCGCGCTTGGCTCACGCCTGCTCCGTGCCTGCGGCCCTGACTGTTTTCCGCGCCGCCGTGCCGGTTGCCGGCTTCGCCTCCCACACGTCGGTTGACCCGCCAAAGCGCCTCAAGGCCCTGCGTCTAGTCGCTGCTGCGCCCTGCTTCACAGTTTCTGCTTTGCCGAGCTACTTCACTGACCTCGAGCCGCCTTGACGACTTGTTGCACGCACATGCAATGGCAATCTGCGGAATTCAAAGACCGAAAGAAAGGAGAATAAGAAAAGCACTACTAGTACATCTCACAGGAGGTCTAATACAGGAATCAGCCAAAGTTAACATGATTGGTAATGGCCAATGCAATGATGTATATTGGCATAAAACAATGTTGTTTGGGCACGCCCTCCAGAGCTTGATGGATGCATGGGTGGATACGAAGACCCATTAAAGACTGCATGATGAATTTTGCTTCGATTGCTATGTCCGACGAAAAACCAGGTGTTCTCAACACTAATTTTTTGTGTCTGTACATGTTAATTCTTTTAGAAAATATCTTCTTTTTTCTAGCCTGTACTGTTTATACAGGATGACCCAGAGGAGGACATGGATCCTGCGATTACCCTCGCTCTGAGCCGCCGCCTATGACTGTGCTAAGCCGCCCCAGCGCGAGCGGTTATGCCCGATCCGGCCTCGCTACTGTGTGCATCACTGAACCGCCACACGTAAGCCGCCGCTAGCAGCGAGCAACCACCGTGGCCACTACTACTCCACGTGAGGTTAAGGGTGCAATGAAGACGTTGTCCATGTTCACCTGGTGAAAATACCAGGTGCTATCTTCTCTATATATCTTATCAGTACATATTAAATTGTTTGAGAACAATTACTCTGGTCTGTGGTATTTTTCGCAAGACCTTTAATTGTTACAAAGGTGTCACAAAGGGGCGTACACCAATATGCTTTTTGTACTAGCGCTTGCCCGTATCTTGCTGCTGGGCGGATACATAAATAAATCACTACTCCCCGTTTTATCAACATACACGACTAAATCGTCATCCGCGCCTGCGATTGCCTCACCCGACCGCATTGGCTTACAATATTGTGGCCGTCTCTCGCGACCACACCGGCTTACAATGTCGCGGCCGACTCTCCCATCCACATCTGTTTAAAACGCTGCGGCCGACTCATCTGTCTGCTCCCACGGACGACCCGCCCGTGATTGATTTCAACTTCACCGTCGTGATCATCAATTCCGCAGTGGATAATTTCTAGCATGACACATCAGGTGATATCCATCTAAAATATATTTTATTGGCACATATTATTTTTTGTCAAAAAGCAGTTTATCTTTGCCTTGGTCTGCAATATTGTTGATGCAGGACAATTGTTCACTACATCAAAAACGACGTGGTTGACTCACCCGCGCCCTTTTACAACACCGCGACCGATTCATCTGTCTGAACCGCCTCTGATGCGGCGGTCGTCTTTTTCGTCCGTCTCTCGCGGCCTAGTCTACATCAACACACCGGACCGTACCTGTCTGCGTGAGCTGTTTATTGAGTATGAGCAAATCACTGCTTGGGTAGCCTGGTTTTCCTTCCAACAAATTGGGGGCAAATTGTCATGTATTATCAACCGCCGTCCGCACTGGGTGGATCAATGGGCATGCGCACAAGTCGCTGCCACTACAGTTTGGTTAATTTCAAGCAGCCAGTTGGAAGGAACCATTGGCCGAGTTACTGACATGGCTCATACAGGATCATTTATAAACCGCCGCAGTCACTTCAACGTATTGTGGATTCACATCGTGCTATTAAAGCCAATGATATGCATCTTATGCTATGGTCAAATATGGAGAGTCTCAAGCCAACTCCTCGAGTAGTCTTATGACTCGGGGGCTATGATGATATGACTTAGAAAATATTGTGAGATTCAAGAACCCCGGGTCATTGGAGGGAAAGATAACCCGGTCCCAGAGGCTACTGTTATATTGTTGAAAATTTAAAGGCCGTCAGAAAATTTGCGGCTCAAAATAAAGATCCCGGTTTAAAATCCGGCTCAAGGTAACACTGTCTCTCACAAAACTTTAAAGCTCTCAATATCCAGTTTGACATTCCGGTTCAAAAAGAAATCATCTCTCGCAAGTTTGAGTTCTCAGAAAAATTAAAGGTTGCCAAAGAGAATTTGCTGCCATAATGCGCGGTTCAAACATGGGTTATCCTGCCTTATTGGCTTATCATACTATTGATCACTTGGTGGCTTCCTGCTCATTGAGCATAGCTGTGAATATCCCTCTTGATCCGGCTTATACGCCATGCTTACAGTAAACTTGGGGGCTTACTACCCAGGTTAAAGGGACCAAAGAGAGTCTGTTGCAAAAGCATAGTTCAAACATAGGTGCCCCTTAAGGACAGCTCACAAGGTCATTTGGGGGCTTCCATTTCAAGCATAGGTCGAGGAGTAAGCCCACTAGGGGGCTTCTTGATCATATTCGAATCATATCTTAACCCCTTTTGGGTCCAACTTTGATCGTATTCGAATCAGAGTCATTAAAAAACTCTCAAGGTCATTTGGGGGCTTCCTGTTCAAACATAGGTCATATTCGAACCAAAGAGAACATAGCTGTCGGTACCCTCTTGACCGGCGCAACTCCAAAGCCACTGGGGGCTACATGATCGTATTTGAATCCTAGCTTAACCCCTTTGGTCCGGTTTACTGATCGTATTCGAATCAGAAGCCTCAAATTTTTCTCTTTGTTTGACTTAAGTTTTTTGAAAACAATCTTTGGTTTTGTCTTGAGACTTTTTGTTCATGTCTGAAGCATATATGTGGTTTCGATTAAACCCGGCTTGGCTTTGGACGATAAGTCGCCAGCGCATGACAATCATCAAACATTTGGAAGTATTGGCTTTTAAAGATTGGGTTATCACCCTTACTGTGCAGGTCACATAAACAGACAGTGCAAATTCAATATCACAGTCGCCAGAGCATATGTTGTTTAAACTCTGTGCAGGATTTGTAGGACTATGACTTATATAAATGATTAAGTTCAAACTCATCATCAAAATTGATGTTCCAAAAGGGTTATCTATTCTGGATTTTCTCAAAGGCTATAAGCCGTCGGGTTATAAAAATTCTGGCTTACCATGAATGTGCATTAAGTCGCCATCAACCAAGAGCCGCCGAGTATTTAAACTCCGGTTTACTGGTCAAACGATAAGGTATTCACATCTTTCATAACTAAACTTGGCTGGATTGTCATCATGATATTGAATGATTGAGGTTTTCATACCGGATTATATTATTCAAATCTTGAATTGCCAACATGGCTGGTGTTAGTGTAAAAACCGGCGGATCTCGGGTAGGGGGTCCCGAACTGTGCATCTAGGCGGATGGTAACAGGAGACAAGGGACACGATGTTTTTACCCAGGTTCGGGCCCTCTCGATGGAGGTAAAACCCTACTCCTGCTTGATTAATATTGATGATATGGGTAGTACAAGAGTAGATCTACCACGAGATCAGAGAGGCTAAACCCTAGAAGCTAGCCTATGGTATGATTGTTGTTTGTCCTACGGACTAAAACCCTCCGGTTTATATAGACACGGGAGAGGGTTAGGGTTACATAGAATCGGTTACAATGGGAGGAGATCTACATATCCGTATTGCCAAGCTTGCCTTCCACGCTAAGGAAAGTCCCATCCGGACACGGGACGAAGTATTCAATCTTGTATCTTCATAGTCCAGGAGTTCAGCCAAAGGTTATAGTTCGGCTATCCAGACACCCCCTAATCCGGGACTCCCTCAGTAGCCCCCGAACCAGGCTTCAATGACGATGAGTCCGGCGCGCAGATTTGTCTTCGACATTGCAAGGCGGGTTCTTCTCCAAATTCGTGTACTGTTGAATAGTGTCCGGCTTCTCGTGAATATTGTGCTCCTTGGCTTCCACGCCCAATAATGGTCATCTTCCACGTGTCAAACGAATGCGGAAAGCCAGGGTGTTTTTACTTTTACCCCCCTAGCTGCGCGAATAAGCTGCCTTATAAAAGAGACGAGGATTTAGATCCGAATCACACCATCTTTCCTTCGCGAGCATTCATCGGAGCGCATCCGGATGTAAATCCATTCCATCATGGCGGTCGACGCAGCTCCTCCTCTCGCTCTCCCAGCCCTCGGCACTGGAGATTGGGAGAGATGTTTACGTCCCACACAACGAGCTAGTGACGCTCCAAACCAAGGGATTTCTTCCCCCAGCCTTTATGGTCCCGGTTCGAGCCGGACTCGCCACCTATAATGGCGGAAAGCAGGCGGAGAGCATCCCCAATCCCTCCAAAGGAGAGCGGGTATGCCTTGTCCCTTATCTAATAAGAGGGCTCGGATTTCCAATTCATCCGTTTCTCCGGGGGCTCCTAGAGTTCCATGGCCTCCAGCTGCACAACCTTATGCCTGCCTCCATATTGCATATTGCGGGCTTCGTAGCCCTTTGTGAGCTGTTCTTGGGCGTCGAGGCTCATTTCGCGCTGTGGAAGAAGCTGTTCTGCCTTGTGCCCCGTTCTCGGGGAGGTCGATATATCAAGTGGGCGGAGCCGAACTATGGCGCATCGCGGGACCGGATATCTATCCGGAACCCCAAAGAAGGTGTCCAAGACCGGCCTTGAGAATGGTTTTATATAGAAGATGTCCTTCGGGACCCTGTTGGATTGGCCTTCTGAGTTCAATAATGCTCCCTTGAAGAAGCGCCTAAGCCGGGCGCCCACGGAGCCCTCGGAAGGAAAAGCAGCAGGACGTCCTTTACCGATGAGCCGGATAAGATTATTAGCTCATTCCGGATGACCATGATCGGGTCATGGCCACATGCATTATGCGGGGGTGCAGCCACTTGATATAGAGGCCACCCCATGTGGGATTCCAACAGGAGGATGATGCCACCCATTGCGGCCGTGGGGGCCGGGATCGATTCTTTGCCTGACGAAGGTCTTGTCCGCATTGTACAAGGGAGAAGAGGAGGAGTTCCTCGCGTCAATCCACGAGGAGGATTTTCTATGTATGATCCTCCAAGCTGGGTAGCGGACACTTCTTTATGCCCATCCGTTCCATATTCCCATAGTTATGTACCTTATCTTGTGATTTCGACGCAGGAATTGCGCCGGGCCGTAAAGGATATAAACAGCCCTCCTCCACAACTCGAGGATCCGGAACGGTCCCTTGATCCGGCCTCCCAAGAGGATCCGGACATATCCGTGGAGCTGATCGATGGGGTATTTTACCAACTGAGCATCGACAATGCCTTGGTCGCCATTACGGCCGATTACCCCAGAATATTTCCAGCCTCACAGCTAACTGAGACCGAAGTCCCAATACTTTGAAAATGATCCATCCGTGCTTATCTTTGATCACCGTATATCAGTGGCGTTTTGCAGGGGGAGCCCTTGAGGCGGAAGGCCGAGCCTGCGGTGGCTAGCCAACAAGGGGCAGCAAGGCTCAAAGGTGAAAAGAAGTGTGGTCCGGATTGAGACGGCGCAGAACGGTATGGCATGCCATCTGATTCCCAGGTTTTATTCCCGGAAGGTATACTAACGCTCGTGCTCCCTTCAGGAAAAAGAGCGCTCGCCGGACTATATCCGGTGAGGCTGCCAATCGAGCCTCCACTAGCCAGGCTCCAAAGCCAGGTCCAGAAGCGGAGGCGAACACGAGGCATGCGTTGGACACTCCTCCGACAGAGGATGCCGACGGACTATCTGCCACCAATTCCGAGGTGGAGAGTGCCATGAATCATAGGCGTCGCCGGACAGTTCTTCGTGACGCGTGTTTCTCCCAAGAGGCATTGGATGCCTTCAATCCGGGAGATGCGCACCTCCGTGCCGCTCAAAATGGTCTAGCCAGAGCCATGGAGCAGTATGTGAAGGACATACGGGTGAGAAAATTTGATGGTTATATATACCAGTAGCCCTCGAGACTTGAAATAGTTAGAATAACTGATTTAAGGATCATTTGTTATGCAGGATCTTACAAAAAAGAATACCCAACTGTCCCAGGAGCTGGAAGAGTGCAAAGCCCAACTTGAGGCCGCACTAGCTACTGCAGGGGAGGCCAAGGAGACCCCCTTTGGTAATATGCGCTTTGAAAGATAAGTATGTTGTGAAGTGCCGCGTGTGTGTAAATCTGACAATGTCATTGCAGATGGCGCCGGAGTTGATCCGGACAAGCAACAACTCTTGCGCCGGTTAAAGGCCGGGGAGAGCGTGCTTACGAGGGTGAGGCAGGAGAAGAATAATCTCCAAGATGCCAACACCCAGCTGGGCGAGGAACTAAAGGATGTTCGTGCCCAGCAGTCGGACTCCGTGAAGGAGAATCGATAGCTTCGACGCAGCATTTTTAGTAAGTGCTTGAACGAACTTTGAAAAAGAGTTCGGCGAGGAAGTCGACTAACCGAGTTATGTCTCGTAGAATACGCTCACGAGTGTCGTCCTGCGGAGGAAATGCCAGTTCTACGGGTGACCTTCTTCGAGCTCTTACAACTGCATGAACGAGTTCGGCGGTGATGAAAGGCGTCGCCTGTGCCTTGTGGCCATCTGTCTCCCTGCCGAAGGCCTTGGAGAGCTTGCGAGAGAGGCTTAAGGGAGCTGGGCGGTGCTTACGATTATGGAAGATATCGGCTGCCCGTCAAAGGCGCCAGGAGGCACGGGCCATGGTGAAGACGCGGTACACGAAGGCTGATCCAAACCACATGGCCGAGGTCGGACTGCAAGGGGCACGATGGGAAGGAGATCCTGTGAGCTTAGTGTGCGGCCAAGTAGAATTGGCTGCAAAGTATTCCCAACAGGACTGTAAACTAGACAGCCTATTAGATGGTATTGAGGAGGAATACACCCAGTCAAATTGACTATGTAATTGAAGATGACATGTAAAAATTCCTTCTAGCCGGATTGTAGATCGTTTGTCATGGCGGACCTTTTCGCTTCAACCTCGGGACCCTATAGTCCGGAGTGTGTCCGAATACCCTCACAGTTATGTAAGAACCGGGGCATGCATGGAGACCAAAGCGTAGGGGTCATTAGTGCTTGAGCAGACAAGTGCCCAACTAGTTATGTTATATTACATGGTTAGTAAGAAACATCTTCCGGGAGAATAGTTCCGTTAGGGGTTCCTTTCCACAGGAGGCATGCCTTAAAGTGCATGTCCAGCACTGAAAAAGCAGAAAAACATCTGGGGGCAAATAAATAAATAAGTGAGAAATCATCTTTAGTTCACCGACCGAATATTCCCTTAAGAACGCTAGCTTTCGGCTTCACCCAGTCTGAGGTACACATCCAGCTGACCCGGCAGTAACAATCACAGAGGTGCTCCCTTTACCACCTAGCCAAACAATCGAGGACGTAGGGGTAAGCACAGGAGCCAGGCAACCCAGCTTGGCCAAAACTTAAGTCATATCGATGCGGTGAATAAAAGGTATATGCGGAAGCGTTACACATGTGCTAGGCATAAAGCCCGTACAAATAAGCTTTTGTTAAAGAAGCCCCCAGGTATAATGAGCGCGGATAGCGCGTCAAGTGTGTGCGAACAATGCGCGAACAAGCCTTTAAAGGCTGTAAGAGAAAAAGAGGTAGAAGGAGAGAAATATAAGACAACTAATGTATAAAAAATAGATAGAGGAAGGAGATGAACTCAGAATCTGGCGCTAGGCGTAGAATCTTCGGAGACGGGCTGCGCTCCATGGGTTCGGCTCGAGTCGGTTATCCGATGCATCTTGCAGACGGTACGTTCCACCGGTCAGGACTTGGTCGATAATAAAGGGACCTTCCCACTTGGGCTTGAGTTTGTCCTTTTTCTTGTCCGGCGGGCGTAGAACTAACTCGCCAACATTGTAAGTTTTGGCCCGTACTTCTCTACTTTGATATCTTTGAGCCTGCTGTTGTTAGAATGCGGAACGGGCTTTTGCCACGTCACGCTCCTCCTCCAAAGCGTCCAAACTGTCCTGCCGATCGAGCTCGACTTCTCTTTCTTCGTACATGCGCACGCGAGGTGAGTCATGAATTATGTCGTAGGGCAGAACTGCCTTTGCGCCGTATACCATAAAGAATGGTGTGAATCCGATGGTGCAATTCGGCGTGGTCCGCAGCCCCCAGAGTATGGAGTCGAGCTCCTCTACCCAGTGCGTGTTAGATTCCTTGAGGGATCGCACTAATATGGGTTTGATGCCGCTCATGATTAGACCATTTGCTCGATCGACTTGACCGTTAGTTTGAGGGTGATAGACGGAAGCATAGTCGAGCTTGATGCCCATGTTTTTGCACCAGAGTTTGACCTCGTCGGCCATGAAGTTCGTGCCGTTATCAGTGATGATGTTGTGGGGACGCCAGAACGGTGTCACGACCCACGATATGAAGTCTATCACCGGTCCGGATTCGCCGTCTTAACGAGATTGGCCTCTATCCATTTGGTGAATTTATCCACCATGACCAGTAGGTATTTTTGCTTGTGGGTTCTTTAAGGGTCCAACCATGTCAAGCCCCCGGACGCGAAGGGCGGTGATGGGTATAGTTTGGAGGGCGGTGGGTGGCATGTGGCTTTGATTAGCAAAGAGCTGGCAACCGACGCATCATTGGACTAAGTCCTGAGCATCTGCCCGGGCCGTCGGCCAATAAAATCCTGTATGGAAGGCCTTGCTTACAAGGGCCCGGGCTGCTGTGTGGTGTCTGCCGAGTCCGGCATGAATTTCAGCCAGAAGATTACGCCCTTCCTCTTCGGAGATACACCTTTGAAGGACTCCGGTCGTGCTTTTCTTATAAAGCTCTCCCTCATGGACTTTATAGGCTTTAGATCACCGCACTATGCAGCGTGCCTCGTTTTGGTCCTCAGGAAGTTCCTGCCTGGTTAGGTAGGCTAGGAATGGTTCCGTCCACGGGCAATGACTGCCATTATTACGTAAATTTGAAGATGTTACCGTTGGCGAGCCTCCAGTTGTGTCAGAATGTTCGGTGTTAGGCAGTGCTGTTGGGTCCGGGCTATTATTTCCGGGCTCCCCTTCCCATACTACGGATGGCTTGAACAACCTCTCTAAGAAGATATTGGGGGGGACGGCATTGCGCTTTGCGCCAATGCATGCCAAGACATCTGATGCCTGATTGTTTTCTTGAGCTATATGGTGAAATTCGAGCCCTTCGAACCGAGCTGACATTTTTAGGACGGCGTTGCGATAAGCTGCCATTTTCGGATCCTTGTTATCGAAGTCTCCATTTATTTGGGATATCGCGAGGTTCGAATCCCCACGCACCTCTAGGCGTTGAATGCCCATGGATACTG
Source organism: Aegilops bicornis (assembly GCA_021605145.1). Lineage (NCBI taxonomy): Eukaryota > Viridiplantae > Streptophyta > Magnoliopsida > Poales > Poaceae > Aegilops > Aegilops bicornis. The sequence continues at coordinate 234,327,696 of CM038672.1, read as the reverse complement.
CCATCCGGAGACCATGTAGAAGGGCCTCGTATTCGGCTGCGTTGTTGGAGTCTGTATACATTATCCGGAGTACGTATTGAATCGTATCTCCTGTTGGGGACGTCGAGCGACGCCAGCCCCAGACCAGCCAACATTTTGGAGTCGTCAAAGTGCATGATCCAGTTGGAATATGTGCCGTACTCTTTAGGGAGTTCGGCTTCAGTCCATTCGGCGACGAAGTCGGCCAAAACTTGTGACTTAATGGCTCGCCGTGGCTTATAGGTTATGTCGAATGGGAGGAGCTCAATGGCCCAATTGGCAATCCGGCCTATTGCGTCGCGGTTGTTTATAATGTCGTTAAGAGGTACTTCAGAGGCTATCGAACACTCTTGAAAGTAGTGTCGCAGCTTCCGGGATGCCATAAACACCGCGTACGCTATCTTTTGATAATGCGGATACCGTGACTTGCATGGAGTGAGGACAGTGGACATTTAGTAAACTGGTTTTTGAAGGGGAAACTTGTGTCGGTCCGTTTCTCGTTCGACAACGAGCTCCGCGCTTACAACTTGATGAGTTGTGGCGATGTATAATAGCATTGGTTCGCCCATGTTGGGCGCGGCCAGGACCGGGTTTGTTCCCAATATGGCTTTTATTTCTTCGAGTCCGGCCGTGGCGGCATCCGTCCACTCAAAGTGTTCGGTGCGCCGGAGGAGGCGATAGAGGGGTAATGCCTTTTCTCCCAAACGGGAGATAAAGCGGCTTAGAGCCGCCACACATCCAGTCAATTTTTGTATTTGTTTGAGGTCCTTTAGGATATCCAATTGTGACAGAGCTCGGATCTTGGATGGGTTTGCTTCAATTCCTCTACCGGATACAATGAAGCCCAAGAGCTTTCCGGTGATACCAAAACGCATTTTTCCGGGTTAAGCTTGATGTCATATGTTCAAGATTATTGAATGTGAGCCTCAAGTCGTCTACTAGAGTTTCGACATGCTTGGTTTTGACGACCACATCATTTACGTATGCCTCCTTTGTTTTGCCGATCTGGTTTGCGGACATATACGAATCATCATGCGCTGATATGTTGCGCCGGCGTTTTTGAGCCCGAAGGGCATTGTGTTGAAGCAGAATGGGCCGTATGGGGTGATAAATGCCGTTGCCGCTTGGTCAGGCTCCGCCATCTTGATTTGATGGTAGCCGGAGTACGCGTCGAGGAAACACAATGAATCGTGTCCTGTGGTAGCATCGATAATTTGATCAATGCGGGGGAGGGGGAAGGGATCCTTTGGGCAAGCCTTGTTAAGGTCCTTGAAATCGGCGCATAAGGCGCCAGATTTGTCCTTCTTTGGTACCATCACCAGGTTTGCTAGCCAGCCTGATGTTTTATATCTCTGATGAATCCGGCCTCCAATAGTTTGGCTAGCTCCTCTCCCATGGCTTGTCTCTTAGGTTCGGAGAAACGCCGAAGAGCCTGCTTGGTAGCTTGAATCCTTTTAGGATGTTTAGGCTGTGCTCGCCGGCCCGGCGTGGGATTCCTGGCATGTCTGAAGGGTGCCAGGCAAAAATGTCCCAATTTTCGCGTAGGAATTCTCGTAGTGCAGTATCTACATCAGGGTTTAATTGTGCCCCGATGGAGGCCGTTTTTGTAGGGTCCATTGGGTGGACTTGGAATTTGACTATTTCATCCGCTGGTTTAAAGGAGGTGGACTTGGATCTTTTATCGAGTATCACATCGTCCCTGTTCACCGTGGAGCGCAGTGCAGTCAGTTCCCCGGTCGCTAGGGCTTCGGATAGTGCCTCAAGGGCTAGTGCGGCTGTCTTATTTTCGGCGCGGAGTGCTATGTCCGGGTCACTAGCAAGAGTGATTATTCCGTTGGGCCCGGGCATTTTGAGCTTCATGTACTCGTAATGGGGTATAGCTTGAAATATTGTGAACGCCTCTCGCCCTAATAGAGCGTGGTATCCGCTGCTGAACGGGGCCACTTGGAACGTGACCTCCTCGGACCTGTAATTACCGGCGTGCCGAACACCACATCCAGTGTGATTTTTCCTGTGCAGCACACTTCCCGACTGGGTATTATTCCTCTAAAGGTTGTGCTGCTTCACTCAATGCGGCTCCAGTCTATTTCCATTTTTTGAAGGGTTTCCTCATAAATGAGGTTCAATCCGCTGCCACCATCCACGAGTACCTTGGTAAGGCGAAGCCGTCCACTATTGGACCGAGGACCAATCGCTTTGGTGCTTTCGGGCTGTTCGTAATTTAGGTTCATCAACGGCATTAAAGGTAATAGCCGTGTCACTCCATGGATTTATTGTTGCTACTTGGTAGACTTGGCAAGGCTGGAGTGTTTGTTTTCGCATATTGTTTGATGCGAAAGTCTCAAAGACTGTTAATACCGTCTTTGGTATCCACAGGGCTGGTGCTCTGTGGATCTTTGGGGTTAGAAGCTCTTCGCTTTGTTGGCCACCGCGGAGTATCCAACATGCTCTAAGGCTATGAGTTGGTGTGGCGCCCTCTATACTATGAATTTTACAGGGTCCGTTGAGCCATCCCTCCAGTACGGTTCCATGCCCCGTAGGGGTTTTTTGCTTTTTGGTGTTTAACCCGGGTGATTGGCTATAATGCACCCTTTTATTTCGGACTGGGTTTGTATTCAGGGCCGGATTGTCCCAAAATCTTACTTTGGGTTTCCAGGCGCTTTCCATCGCACAGTACTTTCGTACTATGGACGCCAAGTCAGCAAAGCGTGTAATTACACGGCGACCTATGGCGTTGAGGATTCCCTTGTCCGTGCAATTATTGCAGAAGAATGAAATTGCGTCTTCCTCACGGCAGTCCTTTATCCTGTTCATAACCAGGAGGAATCTGGCCCAGTAATGATGTACTGTTTCCTCGGGCTCTTGCCTAATTTTGGATAGATCGCCTATGTTCGGGTGGGTGGGTGGAGTTAGATCCGAGACCCCACCCAATCTAAGGCTCAAGGGCCAAGGAGTTTCTGAACTCGACAGCCTGGATTCTTGGATGTTGTCCAATGAGTGTAGCCCGTTGCCTGATTCTAAGTTCAGGTCTTGAGTGTCGTCCTTCCCTCCACGGGTATCCGGCTTGGAGAGATTGGGGATCCGGACACAGTTAGTCCTTAAGCTAGATGAAGGGTCGCCGCATTGTTCCTCCACCACAGCAACGTGATGGGTGACCTGGGTAGAGTTAATCTCTCTCAGATCGGGTTTAGGCCCAATCTGATCGTAGTCTGTAGCGACTCCCAGGGCGGCGATGCGATCCAGGAGCTCGTTTAAGGAAGAGAGCTCCGTCGGATCTAACTGCTCGGCGAGTTCCGAGTTGACGTGAAGATTGCATTCGATGACCCGAGAAGTCATCGTCGGTGGCTGACGAACAGGCGGTCATAAGAAAACCGCCCAGCCGGAGAGTTTGGCCGATAGCCAAAGCTCCTTTAGCAACAGTGCCGTCTTTAAAGACGGGATGAGGCATCCTTCCTAATGGCGACGACACAGAGGAACTCTCAATGGAAGCACCAATGTCGGTGTCAAAACTGGCAGATCTCGGGTAGGGGGTCCCGAACTGTGCGTCTAGGCGGATGGTAATAGGAGACAAGGGACACGATGTTTTTACCCAGGTTCGGGCCCTCTCGATGGAGGTAAAACCCTACTCCTGCTTGATTAATATTGATGATATGGGTAGTACAAGAGTAGATCTACCACGAGATCAGAGAGGCTAAACCCTAGAAGCTAGCCCATGGTATGATTGTTGTTTGTCCTACGGACTAAAACCCTTCGGTTTATATAGACACCGGAGAGGTTAGGGTTACATAGAGTCGGTTACAATGGGAGGATATCTACATATCCGTATTGCCAAGCTTGCCTTCCACGCCAAGGAAAGTCCCATCCGGACACGGGACGAAGTCTTCAATCTTGTATCTTCATAGTCTAGGAGTCCGGCCAAAGGTTATAGTTCGGCTATCCGGACACCCCCTAATCCGGGACTCCCTCAGCTGGATTTTATTTATGGTTATCAATAACCAGTATTATCATTGAGGTTTTTCAAAGTCGCTTTAGCACAATGGCTATTATATTATCAATGGATACGATTTATTCTACAATGGAAGGAATAGTCCTGAGTCGCTTCAGGCCTACGACCCGGCACTTGGGGGCTACATTACTCAAGTTGAGATTACATCAAATATAAAAGTTTCATGTCGCTGCAGGCATGCACCATGACACTTGGGGGCTAATGCAAAGTCATTTTTTGCTCACCTAATTGAAGACCCGACTCATCACATTGTACTGAGCCGGCCCTTGGGGGCTACCAATTGCTCCTGTCAAAAATTCAAGGTACACAGGCCTCAGTCCATTATATTGAAAGATCTATTACTCAGTTGGTAGAGTACAAAGCTCTTAACCTTATGGACGTGGGTTCAAGACCCATGGTGGAGATTACATCATATGATGTTATTATCAATGAATTATATACAAAGTCCCAGCTCAGTATTATCTTACTGAGTCGGCCCTTGGGGGCTACACGTTGCTGCTCAAGCCTACATGATCATATTTACAAAGTCCCTGCTCATTATTGCATAATGACCCGGCCCTTGGAGGCTACACCGATTGAAGCTTTTATGGGCATCATGCAATTACAAAGTTCCAGGTTGCTGCAAGCATGACAACCCGGCACTTGGGGGCTACATATGAGGGATACTCAGTTTTGACGAGTGATTGAGATGAACAACATGGATTTCTTCAAAGTGATAATATTTATATTGAAGCAAGTCTTAAGTCATCACTTTGCTTGCCCAAGACTTGGGGACCACAGGTAACACGGATATAAGGAGAAATATTTTCAAATTCTCAGTTTTGAGCAAACTAAATTGACCCGGCGTCACCAATCATTATGACCCGGTATCTGCAACAATCATAACCCGGCGTCATCAATAATTATGACCCGGCGTCAGCAACAATTATTACTCGGTGCCATCAATATTTACAAATCGGCAATTTTGGTAATATTAAACCGGCAAGTACTACATCTTCAAACCGGTGGAAAATTAGATGAGTATTTCAAGACCTATATTTTTTAAGCCGGCGCTTTGGAAGCCGACTCAAGTGGATTATTTCTTACAATATTTCTCTACAAAAGACCAATGTCAGCAAATTGATTCCGAAGCTGGCCTGTTGACCCGGATATTTCAAAAGAAGTATCTGGATTTTTTTGCATTGACAAAGTTGAAACATATCTGCTAAGGAGATTTTCTATGAGTTCATGGGCATGTATCAAGGAGGAAATGACAAGGACTTAAAGATGATCAGGTGCCGGCTTACAAGAATTTTTAACCCGGAGCACAACCTGTCAAATTTGTTCTCGAGTTTTTTTGCAGGATCAGTTTAACATGGATAAATCCAAATTAAACTGGGGGCCAATGTCGGGGATATACCCCGCGGTATGACCCGGCCGGATATATGACCCGGTTGGTACTTGGCGTTTTCATTGGTAACCCGCTGGAGGATTGGCGACTCACAAGCCTGGCGGTTCACTGGTCTGACGACTCACGAGCCTGAAGACTCATTGGTGACCCGGCGAGTGTTTCAGATGGATGACAACGCCCAAGGCCTAGAAGGTCGGCTTATACTCTGGCGGGCCGGCTTAAGAGGAAAGCCTAACGAATATTCCCTTACAAAGGAAGTAAGACTAGGACTCCACTTGTAATTGAGTAATCCTAATCCTACTAGCACTAGTCATGTAACCCGCCCCTTCAACTTATATAAGGAGGAGCAGGGCACCCCAAAGAGGGACATGTAACAAGAAACAATCTCTAGTGCTAGACACAAAGAGCCGGCTTACCGGCGACTCCCTTATGATCATAATGAGACCTAGCCACAAACAACATGTAGGGCTATTACCGGATGATGTTTCCCGGGGCTCGAAGCTGTCTAAATCCTTGTCTTGTGTAGCGTCTCTCGATTCCGCTCAACCCCTCTCAAGCTACTACAAAGATGCATTGGTCTCACGACTAAGTCCTCACACTAGGACATTTGTCATGACAATTCCATGACACTTAGCATCCTTCAGATTCTTCATAGTGATAAATTGATGATAATCCCAAGTGACTCAACAAATATAGCTATGCTCCCCGGCAACGACGGCAGAAAAAGGTCTTGATAACCCACAAGTATAGGGGATCACAACAGTTTTCGAGGGTAGAGTATTCAACCCAAATTTATAGATTCGACACAAGGGGACCCAAAGAATATTTCAAGGTATTATTAGTTGAGTTGTCAATTCAACCACACCTGGAGATTAATTATCTGCAGCAAAGTGATCAGTAGCAAAGTAGTATGATAGTTTTGATAATAGCAGCAGCAGTAACAGTAACGGTAGCAGTGATAGCAGTAATTTTGTAGCAAGTGTAACAGTGATGATAGTAGTAGTAACTTAGCAAGAAAAATATAAGATCAATTCGTAGGCATTGGATCGGTGACTTGTTGGATAATATTCATCCTGAGACAGTTATAACCTAGGGCGATACGGCACTAGCTCCAGTTCGTCAATATAATGTAGGCATGTATTCCGTAAATAGTCATACGTGCTTATGGGAAGAACTTGCACGACATATTTTGTCCTAACCTCCCGTGACAGTGGGGTCCTATTGGAAACTAAGGGATATTAAGGCCTCCTTTTAATAGAGAACCAGAACAAAGCATTAACACATAATGAATACATGAACTCCTCAAACTATGGTCATCACTGGGAGTGGTCCGGACTATTGTCACTCCGGGCTTGCCGGATCATAATACGTAGTAGGTGACTATAACTTGCAAGATCGGATCTAGAACATGGATATAATGATGATAACATAAACGGTTCAGATCTGAGTTCATGACACCCGGGCCCAAAGTGACAAGCATTAAGCATGGCAAAGTCATAGCAACATCAATCTTAGAACATAGTGGATACTAGGGATCAAGCCCTAACAAAACTAACTCAATTACATGATGAATCTCATCCAACTCCTCACCGACCAGCGATCCTACGAAGAAATTACTCACTACCGGTGGGGAGCATCATGGAATTGGCGATGGAGAAGGGTTGGTGATGACGAAGAACGAAGATCCCCCTCTCCGGAGCCCCAAACGGACTCCAGATCTGGCCTCCTGATGAAGAACGGGAGGTGATAGCGGCTCCGTCTCCTGGATCGCGATAATTCTTTTTCCCATATATTTTTCTGGAAAAATAGGATTTTATAGTGTCGGTTTCAGGGTCTGTGGGGCCACCAGGTGGGGACAACCCACCTGGGTGCGCCAGGATGGGGGGCGGCCTGGTGGGTTTGCGCACCCAGGTGCCCCCCTCCCGTGGGTCTTGGCTCCAGAAATTCTTGTTTATTGTATAAAAATCCTCGCAAAGTTTCGTTCCATACCGAGAACTTCTATTTCTGCACAAAAGCAACACCATGGTAGTTCTGCTGAAAACATCGTCAGTCCTTGGTTAGTTTCATTCAAATCATGCAAATTAGAGTCCAAAACAAGAGGAAAAGCGTTAGGCAAAGTAGATACGTTGGAGACGTATCATGGCCATGAAACATCTCCCCCTGATGCTTGAAGGCTCAGCCAAGGCCTGGTTGAATCAGTTGGCTCCTGGAAGCTTTTTCTTTTGGGAAGATTTGGCCCGAGTCTTTATCAAGACATTCGAAGGCACCTGCAAGCGACCTGCTAGGCTGACTGAATTGCAGCATTGCGTCTAGAAGCCAAGTGAAACTTTGATGGATTTTATCCAGAGATGGACCACCCTTCACCATGTAGTGGAGAATGTGTCAGAGCATCAGGCAGTTTGCACCTTCAAAGAGGGCATGAGATACAGAGAGTTTATCCTGAAATTCGGTCATTCCGAAGATATGTCTCTCAGCAGATGGCGAAATAGCCACTCGGTGTGCAAACGGCGAAGATGAGGACCGAGTCCACAATGGCAAGGGGACACTAGTCGACCAGGACGCCGGAGGTGGAAACACCAGTCGGAAACAAAAACGTAAAGCTGAGCCTGCGGGTCCCGCCAAAACCACAGTTCTGAATGCGCATGGAAAGTTCAAGGGAAAGTCTAAGGGGTCGTGGGTGCCCAAAAAGGTGAAATATTAGTCAGGCCAAGACATCTTGGATTTGCCGTGTCATATTCACACGAAGAAAGATGAAGAGGGTAACTTGATTTTGTCGAAGCATACCACTCGACAATGTCGACTCCTGATTCAGCAGTTCCGAGAGGGTCAGCCCAGTGATAAGGACTCTGATAAGGATGGAGAGAAAGAAGAAGACGATGGTTACCCTAAGGTCAATGCTACCTTGGTGATTTTTTCTGATGTCGAGAGCAAAAGTCGACTGAAAGTCATTAACAGAGAAGTGAACATGGTTGCTCCGGCAACTACGACGTACTTGAAGTGGTCGAAAACTCCCATTACATTCGACCAGTTAGATCACCCAGCTCATGTTGCCACCCCCGGGCGGCAAGCGTTGGTGGTCGACCCAGTCATTGGGGGCACTCGGCTGACTAAAGTCCTTATGGATGGTGGCAGTGGTCTGAACATTCTGTATGCTGATACCCTCCAAGGGATGGGAATTCTAATGTCCAAGCTCGGTGAGAGCAACATGTAGTTCCACGGTGTCATCCCCGAAAAGAAGGCAAAGTCACTCGGACAGATTGCTCTTGATGTGGTTTTCGGGGATTCCAAGAATTTCCGCAAGGAGAAGTTGACATTTGAGGTGGTGGATTTCCACAGTGCCTATCATGCTATTCTGGACAGGCCCGCATATGCTCGTTTCATGGCCCGACCATGCTATGTGTATCTTAAGTTGAAGATGCTTGGGCCCAAAGGTGTGATCACAGTCACAGGAAATAGGCAGAGAGCAGAGGAGTGCCTTCAGAAAGGCTCCAAAATTGCTGATGAGCAAATGGCGGTGGTAGAGTTGGAGGAATACAAGAAAAATGTCGATCCGAGTGATTTGTTGCGAGCCAAGAAGCCCGCTTCAGAGTCAGCATTTCAGTCGGCCGGTGAGACGAAGCCAGTCCACATTCACCCGGAAGACCCCTTTGCTGCTCCGACCCACATCTCAACGACACTCGATAGCAAATAGGAAGAAGAACTCATTCAGTTCCTCTGTGAGAACTGGGACATCTTTGCATTGGAACCATCTGACATGCTAGGTGTACCCAGGGGGCTGGCTGAGCACCGTTTGCATGTCGACCCAAAAGCGAAACTTGTCAAAGAGCATCTTCGTCGGTCTGCCGTGGAAAAGAGGAAGGCGATTGGCGAGGAAGTGGCTCGACTCTTGTTAGCTGAGTTCATCCATGAAATATACCACTCTGAGTGGCTCGCCAACGTCGTCATGATCCCCAAGAAAGATGACTCATTTCGTATGTGTATCAATTTTAAGCATATCAATCGGGCCTGCCCGAAATACCATTTCCCTCTCCCCGCATTGATCAGATTGTCGACTCAACTGCGGGGTGTGAGCATTTGTCTTTTTTGGATGCATATTCCGGGTACCATCAGATCCGACTGTATGGACCCCCTGAAATAAAAACGGCCTTCATCACCCCATTCGGGTGTTTCTGCTATGTCACCATGCCTTTTGGTCTCAAGAATGCTAGGGCCACGTTCATGCGCATGATCCATAAGTGCCTGCTCACTCAAATCAGTCGGAACATGGAAGCATACATGGATGATATCATGGTAAAGTCAAGCAAGAGTTCTGACCTGCTGACTGACCTCGCTAAAACCTTTGCCAAACTAAGAAGATATGACATCAAGCTTAATCTGTCCAAGTGCACATTCGTAGTCCCAGGAGGAAAGTTTCTCGGATTTCTCATTTCTGAACGAGGTATTGATGTAAAACCAAAAACGATTGGGGCAATTCTCCGAATGAAACGCCCTGTGCGTGTGCATGACGTTTAGAAGCTCATAGGTTGTCTGGCTGCATTAAGTCGATTCATTTCTTGTCTCGGTGAAAAGGCATTACCTCTTTACTGACTGAAGAAGAAGCCCGTTACATTTGAGTGGACTCCTGAAGCGAAGCAGCATTTGTAGAGCTCAAAGCCCTGCTTTCCACCCAGCCAGTGCTTGCTACTCCGGTCAGCAAATAGCCTCTATTGTTATACATTGCAGCCACTGGACAGGTTGTCAGCACAGTGCTCACAGTCGAGCGAGAAGAAGAAGGCAAAGCCTATAAAGTTCGTTCAACGCCCAGTATATTACATTCCGTCCAAGCAAAGGTATCCACATTACCAGAAGCTGGTCTATGGAATTTACTTGACTGCGAAGAAAGTTGCACATTACTTCGGAGACCACTCAATTTCAGTCGTCAGCGACGCTTCGTTGTCTGAAATTTTGAACAATCAAGATGCAACTGATCGGGTGGCAGTGGGCAATTGAACTTATTCTCTAAATGTCAAGTCTGAAGCAAAGAAGGCAATCAAGTCTCAAGCAATCGTAGATTTCCTGGCCGAGTGGATTGAGAGCAGCAGCCGACTCAAGTTCACTCAGAGCACTGGACCATGTTCTTTGATGGATCCAAGATGTTAAACGGTTCTGGTGTTGGAGTGGTCCTGGTGTCCCCAAGAGGTGACAAACTCAGTTATGTTCTCTAGATTCACTTTGACTCCTCCAACTATGAAGCTGAGTACGAAACACTTCTCTACGGGTTGCATTTGGCCATTTCACTCAGTGTCCGATGCCTGATGGTATACGGCGACTCAGATTTTGTGGTGAATCAAGTGATGAAGGAATGGGATGTCTGGAGCCCTGCCATGACCGGATACTGCAATGCAGTAAGGAAGTTAGAAAAGAAGTTTGAAGGGTTGGAGCTCCATCACGTTCCCCGACTCAAGAATCAAGCAACAGATGATCTGGCGAAGATAGGTTCCACTCGGAAACCTATTCCCAGTAATGTGTTCTTGGAGCATCTCCAAATCCCGTCAGTGCAAGAAGATCCCTTTACAGAGGAGCCCCTGCAACCAATAAGTTCTACCAATCCAACTAAGGTCGAGGTGTCAGCAGTTGTCGACCTTATAATGGAAGTCTTGGTAATCACCCCCGACTGGACAGTGCCATATATTGCATATTTGCTCAGGCAGGAACTCCATGAAGATGAAGTTGAAGCACGTCAGATCATCCGTAGGTCGAAAGCCTTCACAATTATAGGTGGACAACTTTTCAAAGAAAGTGTTACTGGCGTGGCTCAGCGATGCATCTCTCCAAAAGAGGGTCGACTCATCTTGAATGAGATACACTCGGGGACCTGTGGTCACCATGTGTCCTCTCGGACCATCGTGGCCAAAGCATACAGAGCAGGATTTTACTAGCCGAGAGCAAATGAAATGGCGAAAGAGATCGTTGAGAAGTGTGAAGGTTGCCAGTTTTACTCGAACATGTCCCACAAGCCTGCATCAGCTTTGAAGACTATTCCACTCGTCTAGCCATTTGTTGTATGGGGGCTCGACATGATTGGGCCGTTAAGAAATGGCAGAAGTGGTTTCACTCATTTTCTCGTGGCATTAGACAAGTTCACTAAGTGGATTGAAGCAAAACCAATCAAGAACTTAAACTCAAGCACATCCATCAGTTTCATCAGAGAGTTGGTGTTCTTATATAGAGTTCCACACAGCATCATCACAGACAATGGCTCAAACTTTGTTTCTGATGAGTTCAAAGCATTTTGCGCTTCCCAAGGCACTCGGGTCGACTATGCATCCATTGCACACCCGCAGACAAATGGGCAAGCTGAAAGAGCAAATGGTTTGATCCTCCAAGGGCTGAACCCCGGTTTATGCACGACCCTAAGCATGCAACTGGAGCTTGGGTGACTGAGTTGCCTTACATTTGTGGGGATTGAGGACAACTCCCAACCGATCGACCGATCGAACCCCTTTCTTCATGGTATACGGGGCCGAAGCCGTACTTCCGAGTGATTTGCTGCACAATGCACCCCGAGTGGAACTTTTCTCAGAAGCTAAGGCAGAGCAAGCACGCCAGGACGCCGTAGATCTTCTGGAGGAAGAGCGAAAGATGGCCTTGATCCGGTCAACCATTTACCAGCAAGACCTTCGTCGATTCCATGGAAGAAACGTCAGAGGTCGAGCATTTCAAGAAGGAGAGCTTGTGCTCCGAGTGGATCCGCAACGACCTCACAAGCTTGCTCCTGCTTGGGAAGGTCCCTTCATCATCACCAAGGTGCTCCACAACGGGGCATATGACCTTTACAATGTAGCCAAGAAGAAAGACGAGCCGCGCTCTTGTTACGCGGATCTGCTCCGCTACTTTTATACTTAGACACTCGAATAGTCGAGATGTAATAAGAGTACTTTCAGATTGTTTATTAAAGACATGATTCCTGCAGTCTCATAATGATTGTTCTCGCATAAACATACATTCAAATCCCCCAATGGGCAGCTTAGGCGCGAACCTGTTTCGCCTAAGTTTCAAAAACAACTTCGAGTGGAGAGCAACCCTCGCACTCGGGGGCTTAGCTGCGAACCAGATTCACCTAAGTTTCAAAAACAACTCCGAGTGGAGAGCAACCCTCCCACTCGGGGGCTTACCTGCGAACCAGATTCGCCTAAGTTACAAAACAACTCCTAGTGGAGAGCAATCCTCCCACTCAGTGGCTTAGCTGCGATCCCGTACTCGCCTAAGTTACAAAACAACTCCAAGTGGAGCACAATCCCCCCACTCAGGGGCTTAGCTGTGAACCAGATTCGCCTAAGTTTCAAAAACGACTCTGAGTGGAGAGCAGCCCTCCCACTCGGAGGCTTAGCTGCGAACCAGATTCGCCTAAGTTACAAAACAACTCCTAGTGGAGAGCAATCCTCCCACTCGGGGGCTTAGCTGCGATCCCGTACTCGCCTAAGTTACAAAACAACTCCAAGTGGAGCGTGATCCCCCCCACTCAGGGGCTTAGCTGTAAGTTTTAAAAACAACTCCGAGTGGAGAGAAACCCTCCCAGTCGGGGGCTTAGCTGGGAACCATATTCGCCTAAGTTACAAAACAACTCCGAGTGGAGAGCAATCCTCCCACTCGGGAGCTTAGATGCGAACCCGTACTCGCCTAAGTTACAAAACAACTCCGAGTGGAGAGCAATCCTCCCACTCGGGGGCTTATCTGCGATCCTGTACTCGCCTAAGTTACAAAATAACTCCGAGTGGAGAGCAATCCTCCCACTCGGGGGCTTAGCCACGACCATGTACTCGCCTAAGTTACAAAACAACTCCGAGTGGAGGGCAATCCTCCCACTCTGGGAGAGCAATCCGCAAGTATGATGAGGAGCGCTCTGAGCCGCGCCACAAGTACAGCGTCCGCTCCACCCCGTACTCGGGGGCTTAGCCGCAAACCAGCTTCACCTAAGTTAAAAGATCCAAACACATTGGAGGCAAGAAAACCGCATTCAGATAAAACAACCATGTTCGGATAAATCCAGCAAGGTTCAGAACCACAAGCAAAAGTACTCGGGCGTCAGGCCCGAAAGATTTTAACGATTACATGATCACTCGACATTCTGAGGAAAATGTATTCAAATCATCAAGTGTTTCACTCGGCAGGAGGAGGACTAGCTGGCTCGACGAAGGTATCCAAGTCAATGTCATCTGCGATGCGAGTGGCTGCGTCGATGAAGGTCTCCATGGAAGTTTGAAACTGAAGCTTCTTGGTTTTTGCCACCTAAACGGCTTTCAGATTTTCTTCCTTGGTGTCCTTGCAATGAACAAAGACGAGTTATAGAGCGACATCAGCACCACAGCGAGCAGTTGACTTCTTCCATGCTTGAACTCGGTCAGTGATTTCATTGAGTCGAGTCATCAGTGACTCGAGGTCATTCTGAAGCACATCTTCTGGCCACAACTCCTTGTCTATTCGCGACAGCGCAACCTTTAGTCCAGCAATATAGACCAAGACACTGGCGAGGTGAGATTCCAGTCCGGTCACGATCCGCCCAGTTTCCTCCTCGAAATTCTGGCAGAACTCTGCACGGGGAGAAAAATAGTGAGTTGGTAGCAACATTGTGAAGAAGTTTTTTGATCCAGTCGGATGAGATAAAATACCTTCGAACATGAGGAACATCTTCTTGGCAAGACCTCCCAGATAAGCCTCCAGTTCATCCCTCTTCCGAGTGAGAGCATCCACTTTGTCGGCCAGAACCACCTTCTCCTCCTTCAGCTATGCAACTTCTTTCTTCACCTTGTCAACAGTTGTCTTCAGTTTGGCATTTTGCTCCTCCAATTTGGCGACTAAAGCTAGCTTCCTATCAGCTAGTTCAGTCTTCTCGCGCGCCAACTTCCGCGCCCCCGCAAGATCAGTATCCTTCTGCTCTAAAGGCTGCTTCATTTGTCTAAAGAAATAACATTCCTCAGACGAGCTTGGAGTTGACGGTTTTCACTACGCACATCTGTTCGAGTGGAATCACTCGGTTCAAAGGATGAGAAAGGAAAAATAACAAGGCATACAGTCAACAAGTTGTTACCTCCCATGGTTGCCACTTCATCTTGGGCCTTCTTCGGGTTTTCCTTGGCAAGATCCAGGTAAGCTTGAGTTGGATTTTCTCCTGCTCCAGGGCAGCATACTTGGTCCCCAGTTCACAAGATTTCTGCAATCAACAAAACGACAAATCAGTCGACAGAAACAAAGACCAGTTACTTCTGAGTAAAAAATAGCAAGTTCAGATTGCTATGGCAAAAGAGTTCTAAGACTGCCGCCAAATCAAACATTCGACAATAGTCTCGGGGACTACAGCCAGTGGGTGCACTTAGCGTGCCCCCACTGGTTCGATTTCCCACTTGGCATGGTCTGTGCACCCGAGTGGAAGGAGAAAAAAAATCATTTGTTCTCAGAACACCGTCAACTGCCCACTGTCGACAGCGGTCTCCGGCACTACACCCAGTGGGTGCAGTCACCGTGCCCTCACTGGACCAAGAACTCACTTGACATGACATGTCTAACTCGAGTGGAAGAACTACACAGCTATGAAAAAAAACACCCACTGGGTGTACAGATGCAAGGCACAGAACGATGATAGATGCACATTAAAGGTTCCAAAATGCTCATCTATGGACATCTTACGAATAATAAAGCAGCTATTTTCGGATAGCATATCCTAACAGAGCAAGGATCAAGCTGGAAAAGCCAATCGACGACAGTTTCAGCTAGCATATCCTAATAGAGCATAGATCACGCTGGAAAAGCCAATCAGAAATCAACTTACCATCCCACTTACTCGGACATTGGCTTGGAGGGCTGATGTCTACTATGCAACTTTATTCTTGTAGATTCGTATTGGGCCTCCAAGCGCAGAGTTTTGTAGGACAGTAGCAATTTTCCCTCAAGTGGATGACCTAAGGTTTATCAATCCGTGGGAGGTGTACGATGAAGATGGTCTCTCTAGAACAACCCTGCAACCAAATACAAGAAATCTCTTGTGTCCCCAACAGACCCAATGCAATGGCAAATTGTATAGGTGCACTAGTTCGGCGAAGAGCTGGTGATAGAAGTGTAATATGAATGGTAGAAATATATTTTTATAATCTGAATAAATAAAAACAGCAAGGTAGAAAATAGTAAACGGGCACAAAAACGGTATTTCAATGCTTGAAAACAAGGCCTAGGGTCCGTACTTTAGCTAGTGCAGTCTTTCAACAGTGCTAACATAGTTGGATCATATGATTATCCTTCAAAGTGCAATAAAGAATCACTCCCGAGTTCCTATTAGCGGAGAACAAAAGATAGATATTGTTTGTAGGTTACGAAACCACCTCAAAGTATTCTTTCCGTTCGATCTATTCAAGAGTTCGTACTAAAATAACACAAAGCTATTTTTTCCGTTCGATCTATCCTAGAGTTCGTACTCAAATAACACCAAAGCAAATTCATATTCATAATACTCAATCCACACAAGGAACTACAAAGAGAACGCAAAGTTTCTATCGGAGAAAAGATAATAAAAACGCGCATCAACTCCTATGCATAGATTACCCCAATATCACCATGGGAATCCACAAGTTGAGTGCCATAACATATATCAAGTGAATCAATAAGGTACCACAATGTCACCTCAAGTATTCATACCGCAAGACATACATCATGTGTTCTCATATCTGAATATTCAACCCGACAAGACAAAACATCAAAGGGTAAATATTCAGTTCATCACAACAAGAGTATAGAGGGGAGAAACATCATATGATCCATCTATATTAACAAAGCCCATGATATAGATCACGAGAGACAGAGATTAAACACATAGCTACTGGTACAAACCCTCAGCCCCGAGGGTGGACTACTCCCTCCTCATCGTGGCGGCCGCCGGGATGATGAAGAAGGCCACCGGAGATGATTCCCCCCTCCGGCAGAGTGCCAGAAAGGGTCTAGATTGGTTTTTGGTGGCTATAGAGCCTTGCAACGGCGAAACTTCTGATCTAGGTTAACCCCGAAGGGTTTCGGAATATTTGGGAATTTATAGTGCAAAGAGGGGGTGCGGGAGGCCACCGAGGTGGGCACAACTCACCTGGGCGCGCCAGGGGGCCCTGGCACGTCCTGGTTGGTTGTGCCCCCCTTGGGGCACCCCTCAGGTGCTTCTTTGGCCCAATGTTGGTCTTTTGGTCCGTAAAAATCTTCGTGAAGTTTCATTGTATTTGGACTCCGTTTGGTATCATTTCCTACGATGTAAAAAACAAGCAAAAAACAGCAACTGGCACTAGGCACTGGGTCAATAGGTTAGTCCCAAAAAGTGATATAAAATTGCTATAAAATGATTGTAAAACATCCAAGAATGATAAAATAACAGCATGAATACTTCATAAATTATAGATACATTGGAGACATATCAAGGGCAGAGCTGGCGTCATAGGTGGCCTTGCTGGTGTCAAACACCACCTTCAGTCGGTCCATCATCAGACACGCCTGGATCATGGCTTCCTTGGCGGCTCCTACTTGGTCCTCTGGGACGTGATGCATAACAAATGGAGCTGATGACGTAGCTGGTGGGGTTGGAGCCTAGGGCTGTACAGTCGGTGCAGTCGGACCAGAAGTCTGGGCAGTAAACGCTGAGGGTCGGTCAGCGACAGAGGATCAACAAAAGAGACAGTAGCTCATATTGGATCACCAAGTAGGCTCAGACGGCAAACGAGGCACACTACTGGCAGGTGCCCTCTTGATCAAAGCTTTGTCTCTTCTCCCTGCTCTCCTCTGAGGTACATCGTCATCGTCATCATCATCTGGAAGCTGGATAAAATTTGTTGTCACTGCAAACACTCGACAGTGAGATTTCAGTCGACCAGGAAAATCAGTTGGCAGAATGTAAGCATGGCTATGGTATCATACCTGCTCGATAGGTGGCCACATCCGCGGTCTCGGCATCGGCCCACTCCTTGTCAATGTCCATAGAAGTTGCAGAAGTAGCAGCTCTGGAAGCCCAAAATTTCACTCGATCAAACTAGTAAAGAAGTCCGTAGTGGCAACGAAAGACAAGGAAAAGAAGCACTTACGTCGAAGCGACGGGCACGGTCACTTTGATCCTGGGCAGGGCCTTCCGAGGCTTATGTGGAGCAACTTTGGCCTACTTCGCGGCCTTCTCCGTTGGATCTGGGGTTCATGTCTGAGTGCGCTTCGGAATCTTTGCACTGAACACAACTGCCTTGCCATGTCCTCCCGCAGGATCTTGTGATTACTTGGAGCGTCGTTGAGAGTGGGGCTGTGAGTCGACTTCCTCGCTGCTACTAGAGTCCTCGTTGTCATCTGCATATTCGAAGTCAGCACTCCCATCCTCACTCTCTACTCCTTCTTGGTGCTGCTCCCCGTTCGGCATCGAGTACATCTTGGTGAAAACCTACAAGGCACAAGTTACAAGTATCAGTCGGATTTCAAGATTACTGCATATTGTACAAAGTAAAAACACTTGACAAACACGCCTGACCTCTCCTTGAGAGTTCTGGGCATCAAATGGCAGGATTCTCTTGGCTTCACGAGGGTTGTCCTTGTTGCTCGTGATGCTCCGAAGCCACTGAGCCACCGTATCCTCGCTGACCTCCTTTGGGTGGGTCCGAGCGGTGTCTTCTAGACCCGAATACATCCACATAGGGTGGTCGCGGGCTTGCAGAGGTTGGATGCGTCGACTGAGGAACACCTCAAGCAGATCCATGTCTGTCACTCTGCCCTGGACCAAAGCTACAACTGTGTCGACTAATATTGCTACTTCTCCCTTCTCCTCCGCAGAAACTATCAACGAAGGAGGGTTTTGGAGTCTCTCCAGAGTGAAAGGAGGAAGAGCATTCGACTGTCCTGGAGTTGGGATATCCTTGCAGTAGAACCAGATCGACTGCCACCCCCTGACTGGTTCGGGAAAGGTCATGGGAGGGAAAGTGCTCCTACCTCTCATCTGGATCCCTAACCCCCCCCCCCACACACACACATCTGGATCACATGCGTCCTCTCTTCAGTCGGATGAGCTTTTTTCAAACGTCCAAGATCGGCAAGTGAAGATGTATTTGAACAAACCCCAGTGCGGGTGACACCCTGGAAAGGTTTCACACAGGGAAACAAAGGCAACAAGATACGCGATGGTGTTGGGGGGATGATGAATCTGAGCTCCAAAGAAGTTCAAGAAAGCTCAAAAAACGGATGAGGAGGCAGGGAGAAACCTCGGTCGACATGCGTCGTAAGGAGAACGCACTCACCCTCCCGCGACTGAGGCTCGTGCTCCCCCTCTGGCAACCTCCAAGATCCCTCCATAATCAGGTCGTCGGTGGCGAGATTCACCAGATCCTCCTCCGTGACGGTGGAGGGGATCCAATCTCCCTGGATCCAACCAGGCGGATGAGTGGACCGCGACATCGATCCCTTCGCCGTTTTCTTGCCCTTCGCCGTGGCCTTCTTCACGCGCTCCAGGGACACGGTCTTGTCCTTCGCCATGGCGGCGGAGCTCGAGAAAGGTGGATGAAAGGGGGAAGCGCTGGAGAAGAGGGTGCGGAAAATCAGAAGGAAGGAGATGCGAATGGAGTGCACAGTGCTACGCCTCGGAAGCCACGCCTTTTATGGCATCACTTCTGAGTGACTGACTGGTGGACCCGTGCAATCCTGGCGCATCCCGTAACAGATGCTGGCCCGATACATGGCGAGAAAGGGGTGCGAAGATCAAGGAGTCCCTATCTATCCGCCCCGCTTATCGCGCTGCGCCTCGTCCCGCGCACTTCTCCAAATTTAGAATCCTACAAGATCTGGAAACCGCAGAGCAGTCAATCACATCATAGACATACATTCCAATCTACTCGAAGATATGCAGCATAGTTCACTCAAATATTACATGGGCAAGAATTGATCAAGGCGACTGATGAAGAGTTAAAGTACCAGCATGTTCCCAAACCCGTGAGGAAATGTCTCCAGAGCATTTGAATCGGGTCGGAACCAACTTCAACCCTTCTTCACTCGGTCCAAAATCCATTCAGGGGTTAATGATGATGACATGTACCTAGGGTAGGGTCTTAGGCCTGTCCTAGACACCCTACCCAAGGACACTACCTTAGAGTCCGAGGCCCACAAGGATCAACAGAAGATACCGAATGAAACCACACTGAAGTGCAATCCACTCGATGGTAGATTCCACTCGGATATCCCAATTTCACTCGACCATGATAACATCACTCGACCATACAAAGACTCACTCGGAGTACAAAAGGCCTAAAGTCGCCCCAAGATGGCAACAGTCAGGCATTCACTCCGTCGTCATAAAGATCATTAATAGCAGGTGTTACCAGTAACGTTCTAGTCTTAACTCACATTGAACCCTGTGTAACTGAGGGCTGCGAGGGGCCTGGCGCACTCTATATAAGCCACCCCCTCCTCTGGCACAAGGGTTCGCACCCCCTGTAACTTCCACACATCTCCAGTCGACAAGCCTCCGCGGCACCGAGATGTAGGGCTATTACCTCCTTCGAGAGGGGCATGAACTCGTAAACCTATGCATACAACCTCACTGCAGCTAGGACCCTGCCTCCTCCTACGTACCCCCTACTCTTACTGTCAGACTCATTCCCACGACAACATCATCGGCGTAGCAGGGCCGAAAGTTCCGGGATGGTTGGAAGTTTCGGGCGAGCTTTCGGGTAGGCTCCGGGTTGTCTAGAGAGTTGGCGTGTACGGGCGCCGCCTGGAGGATTGAGGACTGGAGGTTCCGGGAAGGCCGGAAGGTCCGGGGCCAGAAATTTGCGCAACGGCCAAAAGCTCCAGGCTGAGCAGAAACCTTTCACAAGTCTTGACGTTGGATGCTCCTCCTCCGTCTTTGGGACGATTGATGTACCTGATCACACATAGTGTCCATGATTTAAGTATCAACCATGTCTCACTCGAATGGTAAGGGGAAGCATTTAGGAGCGGGTTCACCTTGTGTCCAATGGCGTATGCTCGGGGTGGATGTCTCGTTGTATGTCCACTTTAGGCTTGGGGAGTAGTCGTAGTGTACACGGGGGTGATCGGAGGACGCTACGCATCATCTCCCCCCGGGAAAGATCCAACCTCGGATCATAATATTCATCCCCATGGAAACGGTTGTCATGGATGGACTTGTATGTCATGGCGCAGCCAAAGTACTTCAAGATGTCATTGGGATGGTAATACATGCAAAACGATCAAGCACAAGGGACACTTGGAAATACAATGGTTAGCGCACATAATGTGTACATAAAGTAATTATGAGTTCGTGCGAAAAGATTGTTCGTGACCAGGCACATGATGTTTAGCCAAATGATCTAAAATGATATGTAATGCATTACTGGGACCAAAATCATTTGTAGTACGCACAAAGGTTTTGTGAATGTGATTAATTAGAACATTGTGCAAAATAATGTCATTGTGTGATGGTTTATCAAAAGCATGAACATGGAAAATGGTACTCAATGTGATTATGTTATCATGCAATTGATGGTGGGCAATGTGATCATTATGTATGAATATTCCATCAAGAAGGATCACAACAAATTTGCTCAGGAAGTGCACAAGCTCATATATCATGGACGAGATGAAATACAAGATGCAACTAGGCAATCATATGCAAGTCAATCCATGCATAAGGTGCAAATTTGTTATGGAAGTAATGTTTCCATCTAGCATACTCAACAACAAATATGGAGGTGTTGGTGCAATATGGCGAAAGTTTCATGGCATACCATTGCTCAATGTTGTGTCAAGAATGGTGGTCACACTCATCCTCTCATGAGAAATGCACTCACTGTCACATATGGTGGAGTCAATCATATCGTGGTGGCTCTCCTCACATGGGAATTGGGGCATCTCATCATATATAGGTGTCAGAGAGATGTAGGTGCAAATGTCTCCATGCTCAAGTTCTATCGTCGCCGTGGTTGAAGGGATAGTCTCATGCCCAACCTCCTCATCCATAACGCCTTCATTAATGAATGTCGTAGGGTCTGGCAAATAATCACTCTCCTTCAAGACCAAATAGAAAGTCTCATGTGTGGTCTCGTAGCTTGACTCGGAGTATGAGTCCCATTGAGGCGCCGTGTTCATGTTGTTGAAGAGGTTCGTGCTTGCTGCCGTGGTCGAAGGGAATGTCCCTTGCTTGACCGTCTTGTCACCGTCTGATGTCTACTACACAACTTTATTCTTGTAGACACGTGTTGGGCCTCCAAGCGCAAAGTTTTGTAGGACAGTATAAATTTTACCTCAAGTGAATGAAATATAGTTTATCAATCCGTGGGAGGCGTAGGCTGAAGATGGTCTCTCTCAAGCAACCCTGCAATCAAATACAAGAAATCTCTTGCGTCCCCAACACACCCAATATATTGGCAATTTTAATAGGTGCACTAGTTTGGCGAAGAGATGGTGATAAAAGTGTAATATGGATGGTAGAAATATATTTTTATAATCTGAATAAATAAAAACAGCAAGGTAGAAAATAGTAAATGGGTACAAAAACGGTATTGCAATGCTTAAAAATGAGGCCTAGGGTCCGTACTTTCACTAGTGCAATCTCTCAACAATGCTAATATGATTGGATCATATAACCACCCCTCAAAGTGCGATGAAGAATCACTCCAAAGTTCCTACCTAGCGGACAACATAAGAAGAAGTAGTTTGTAGGGTACGAAACCACCTCGAAGCTATTATTTCTGATCGATCTATCAAAGAGTTCGTACTAAAATAACACCAAATAATTTCATATTCAGAATGCTCAATCCAACACAAAGAACCTCAAAGAGCACCCCAAGATTTCTACCGGAGAAACAAAGACAAGAACGTGCATCAACCCCTATGCGTAGATTACCCCAATGTCACCTCGGGAATCCGTGATTTGGGTGCCAAAACATATATCAAGTGAATCAATACGATACCACGTTGTCACCATGAGTATTCATATGCAAGCCATATATCAAGTGCTCTCAAATCCATAAAAGTATTAAATCCGATAACAACGAAATCTCAAAGGGAAAAACTCAATTCATCACAACAAGATAGAGAGGGGAAAATACCATATGATCCGACTATATTAATAAAGCCCGCGATACATCAAGATCGTGACATCTCAAGAACACGAGAGCGAGAGATTAAACACATAGCTACTGGTACAAACCCTCAGCCCCGAGGGTGGACTACTCCTTCCTCATCATGGTGGCCTCCGGGATGATGAAGATGCCCACCGGTGATGATTTCCCCCTTCTGCAGAGTGCCGAAACAGGGTCTAGATTGGTTTTCGGTGGCTACAGAGCCTTGCGGCGGCGGAACTTCTGATCTAGGTTAACCGTGATGGTTTTCGGAATATTTGGGAATTTATAGGGTAAAGAGGGGGTCCAGGAGGCCATCGAGGTGGGCACAACCCACTTGGGTGCGCCTGGGGGCCCAGGCGCGCCCTGGTGGGTTGTGCCCCCCTAGGGGCACCTCCCAGGTGCTGCTCTAGCCCATTGGTGGTCTTCTGGTCCATAAAAATCCACAAAAAGTTTCGCGGTGTTTGGACACCGTTTGATATTGATTTCATGCGATGTAAAGAACAAGCAAAAAATAGCAACTGGCACTGGGTCAATAGGTTAGTCCCAAAAAGTGATATAAATTTGCTATAAAATGATTGTAAAGCATCCAAGAATGATAGTAAAACAACATGAGTACTTCATAAGTTATAGATACATTGCAGACGATCAGCATCCCTAAGCTTAATTCCTACTCGTCCTCGAGAAGGTAAATGATAAAAGAAATAATTTATGAAGCGTGAATGCTAGCAAAGTGCATAAGTTTGATTAATGATAATTTCAATCATTTTTCCTAGCATCATGACGACAACTCTTTCTTATAAAATCTCTCATGTTTAAAGTAGCAACCAATTCACATGTTAAGGTTCAAAAAATGGATTCTCTTGAAACTCAACAACCTATGTTCTCAGTCACCAAGCAATTGTAATTCAACTTATTAAACAGAGTCCAAGTAAGAGATCCACATACTCAACCATCATATAGTCTTCTATGATTGCTAACACTCACCGCATACACATGAGCAAAACCTTTCAACCGGATACATAGAAAGATAGGGGCTTATAGTTTTGCCTCCCAACGTATTCACCTCAAGGGTGATGTCGACAATAATAACTCATGCTACCCATATCCAACTGCACATATGTGCCTAGATCTTTCCTCACCACATGATGCTTGCCAAAAGAAAAAAAGAAAAAGGAATAGAGAGAAAATTTTTGACTCTTTGCATAAAATTAATACTGAAAAGTAAAAGATAGGCCCTTCGCAGAGGGAAGCAGAGGTTGCCATGCGCTTATTTGTTTGTATGCTCAACCCCTTACTGCAAAAGAACGTCACTTATTGTCGGGGAGGCTGATCGTACCCACGAACACCTATGGGGCCGGCGGACCAGGCCCCTTTGTGGTTCGGAGGAGGGCGGAGATCGCACGAAGAGCGGATCGAGGCGAGGCACACTAGCAGTTTACCCAGCTTCGGAGCTCTCCGGAGAGATAAAACTCCTACTGCTGCTTGTTTGATGTATTGTGTTCTTGCTAGGGAGCAATGCGAGCTACAAAACCTAGCGTGAGTGTATCTGGTCTCTAGCGAGTCGAATGAACCGAAACTCGAACCGAACCCTTTCTACGCTATGCATGGGCCTCCTTTTATATGCTCAAGGGGTCTCCGACAGGTGGCAACATAGGCGGGGTACAAATGTAAAACAGGAGTTGGTACACCTACCGAACAGTGTATGATGCAAAATACCTAACTCGGCGGCAAGGGACAAAAGCAATAAATGCCCGTCGTTGTCGCCCAAACAAAGGCAACAGACCGTTAGAGTGCGCCTCCGCCGCCACGATGGCAAGCTTGTCGCCGCTTATCGCCGCTTTCTCTCCGCTGGCTGCACAGCCTCTCGACACGCCGCGCATGGAACGGTCCCATGGCGACACGCCGCTGGATGAGCTGGAGCGGAGATGGAGAGAGGTTGCTTGTCGCGGCAAGCGCCTTGCCGCGACGAATCCTTGTCACGTCCGGAGGCTTGTCGCGCTCGAGCCTTCCCGGCAAGCTCCTCTTGCCGGGCCTTGTCTTGTGCATGCCTTGAGTGGCCTTCCGGCAAGCTTCTCTTGCCGGGCCTTGTCTTCTTAATCAAATACTTTGTTCTTGAATGGCTCCAAAGGAGCCACGGAGGATCTTGGCAAAGGATTTGAGGCAAACCACCGCCGAGTGCTGCAACTGTCCGTCTGCAGTCACGAGATACTAGGGTACCCTACTCTAGTACACCGGCAGAGCCCCCGGCCTGGGCCGCATATCGTGCCGAAGCGCTTGTCGGCCAGGGCCAAAACAGTGAAAGGTCACACGGCCTCGATCATGTCGCCTTCGCCCCGGACCCACCACGACCCCCACTAACGGCACGCACGGACGTGGCGTCGTGCAGAAGATCGTGGGCGTGGTCGTGGGGGGTTTCTTTATTAGGAAAAGCGGAACGTCCGCCCCCTCCCCCTCTTTATAAGCGGAGAAAACAGGGGCAGGCCGTCCACTCCGCCATTGTTGTCTTGTCAAGAAAACCACCGCCGCTCCCCCCTTCTTCTCCGGTGCGAAGAGAAGGGCGTCCTCCGCCACAAGCGCACTCACCGCCGTCGGCCTCCTCTGCCGCCCTCGCCATGGCTCCGAAAGCCGACAAGGAGAAGGGCGTCAAGTCGGCCGAGGCGCAGCGGCTCGCGGCGCTGCGCAAGGAGCGGGCCATCTTCCCCCCGCAGCTCGGCGCAAGGGAGCTGCAGGATGTCTTCTACCTCTTTTGGTCAACGGAGACGCGTGCGCATCCGCGCACGAGGGTACTCCCCGCCTCCGCCTCTGATTTGTCCCCAACAGGGTACCCCTTTTTCGCCCTTTTCTTCTATTGCGGGCTTTGCCCGCCCTTTTCCGAGTTCTTCTGCGACATCATGAACACGTTTGGCCTCCGCCTCCTTGATTTCACCCCCAACGCCGTCTTGACCATGGCAGTTTTCGCGCATCTTTGCGAAAACTTTGTCGGAGTCCACCTAAATGTGGCACTCTTCCGCCATTTCTTCGTGACCCGCGTCGAGAGAGGAGAGCCACTTGCCGGAGGGATAGCTTGGGTCTCCAGGATCGGCAAGAAAGAGGCCTATCTGGAAGGGGAGTTCCGCAACAAGTGGGAGGAGTGGAGAGCCAATTGGTGTTGGGTCGAGAGGAGAACCTGCAGCCTTCACCGCCCAGGCGCCAAACCCCAATAGTGCACGGCAGAGATTGGAGTAACTTGGCGCCGGAGGATGCGGTTGAAGATAGCCGTGACCGGATTTTGCGCCTCGGGCTTGCCAGACTAACCGTAGGCGCGATTGGCGAGATTTCCTTCGCCGCCAGACGCTTCCCTTGCAGGAGAGGAGGAGGCCTGCTTGGGAGTTCCAAAATGCGCAGACATCATGAGGTTGCGCCCGGGTCCGAACTGGAATTTCACCGTCTTGGAGCTAGATGCGATGCTGCTCGAGCTGTTCAAGAACGACCCGACCACCCCGAGTGGTTTAGGTTGCCGCTGGGGTCGTCCCATTGTGCAACAACTCGGCGCTCGACCGCTTCCGCGCCATGATGCCGTTGTGCGACTCCCATGGGATCGTCCCAACCTGGCAGGAGCCCCCGACGAGGTCGTGCAGCAGTTCTTCGACGATTTGGAAGAAGTGCCGATCCGCTCCGATGAGCAGAAAAGGCTCACCCGCGACACCACTGACGAGGAGATGGCGTGGATTGCCACCAGGGTGGAGGAGGCGGCAGCAGCCGCTGCCGCTGGAGCCTTCGGGTTCACCATGGAGGAGGCGGACGCTGCGAAGGCGGCAAGCCTTGCCGAGCGAGGGGAGGTCATCGGCGAGGAAGAGCTTGTCGAGCCCGAGGCCGGGTCGAGTGGACCCGCCGAGGGCGCTTTCTTCTCCACCACCCAGCGACTTGCCGCCAGCCGGAGCTCTCGCCCGCCGAAGAGGCGTCTCCGCAAGGCCGGAGACGAGTCGGGCGGCAGATCGCCCACAAAGAAGAAGCTGCCATGACGCGCTTCCACGCTGCAAGCGAGGTTGCCATGAGCGCCCCACACCGCCGCGACAACCGGGCGGGATCTTCTCGTGCCACCGCCGACGACGCCCGCCAAGCGGCTAAGAGAGCCCACCCCGCCTCGTCGCACCGGAGGCGAGCCGAGTTTGACTTCTCCGCCAGCTCCGAGGAGGAAGGCGAAGAGTAAGCTCTTGAGATTTGTGCTTGTATTTCTTCAATTTTATTGCTTCATCTTGAATCTGATTTGCTTGCTCGACTCTTTCCTATTCAGTGACGCTGGGCCCAGAGCGTCGAAGAGGGCCAAGATCTCGACGGTCGTCGTTGAGGACGATTCTCCTGCGGGCAACAGGGGACGCGTCTGAGACCCCCTTGCCGGACCTGCAACCCTTCCTCGTGAGCAGCCCCCAAAGATAGCCCCGCAGTAAGTGCACAGTTTTCTCCTTACTATTAGGTGTGCAAGGGTGCTCCTTCTTCGTTGACACCTGATTGTGTGCTTGTGTAGGAGCAGAGCAGCCTCATCAGGAGGGCTCGGAAGACGCCCCCGAGATCCTGCTCACGACACCACGCCGCCAAGGGAGGAACCTCCAAGAAGGGAGAGCGCCCGACAAGGGAGGCCACTCCGCAAGGGAGGCTACCCGGCAAGGGGATGCGCCAGTGACCCTCCAAAGTGGTCGAGGCCATGGCTGCGGATCCTGCTAGGTGTAATTTCTTTATACAAAAATTTCCCTTGGGCTTGCTTTCTTTTGTTTCTCTTTTTGAACATTGGCTTGACTGCTCTTTCTTCGTCTGACGCAGAGCCGATGGAGGTCGAGGCCGCCGGCGAGGAGGAAGCGCGCGGCAATACCGACGAGGCCGCCGTCGAGGAAGAAGAGGTCGTTGCTGTGGAAGAAGAGGTTGCCGCCGACGAGCCTGCTGGCGAGAAGGCCACCGAGGCTGCCGACGCAGAAGCCGGGCGAGGGGTCGGGCGATCGTGACCGACGACCTCGAGGTCAGCAGGAGCGCCAAGCGCTTACACCGACAGCCGACTTCGGCCATTGCTTGGGCCGGGTTCTCCGAGGAGCTCAGCTCGACGCCACCAAGGCCGGGCGAAGGCGTTTTCATCAAGCTCCCGAACCGAGCACTGTGGCGCCGGTCGAGGAGAGACCTTCGACGCGAGCTACTCGCCTCCATTGGGCCGACGCTGGTGGACGCGCCAAGCAGCAAAGCGGGCGAAGTCTGAGGAGGAGCAGCCGAAGAAGCTGTTGTCGCTCTACCGCGCCCGGCAGGCCAAGTTGGAGACCCGGGAAGCACTTGTCGCGAGGGCAGGAGCGGACATGGAGAAGCGCGCCGAAGAGCTCCGGAGCGCCAACCAAGAAGCTCTCCGCGACGTAGCAGAAGCGCGGGGGCAACTTGCAGAAGAGCGCACGGCCTTTATCCTTGAGAAGGCCGCAGCTGAAGAGGAGCAGCGGCTGGTTGCCGAGAAGCTCTCCGCGCAGGAAAGCGAGTTGGCGCAGCGGAAGGTCAACCTGGACAGCCACGAAGAAGACCTTGCCGCGCGCGAGGAGTCACTTGGCGGGGCGCTTCAGGAAGCGAAGGATGCTGCCGCAGCTGCCGAGGCCGCCAAGGAAGAGCTGAAGGCGAAGGTGGCACAGCTGGAGGCCAGCCTCAAGAAGAGCGGCGAAGAGCTTGCCGCGCTCAGGCATGAGCGCGAGAAGGACGCCTACACTCTTGGCGAGCTGCAGAGTCGTCTCGCTGATAGGGGCAAGGAGCTCGACGCCGCCAAGGATTCCAAGGAGGATCTTGAGCTGAAGCTGACCACTCTGACGCAGACGTTGGATGGCGCCAGAGAGCGGGAGGTGGGTTTGTTGGAGGCGATCAAGGCCAAGGAGGAGCTGCTAGCGAATGCTGCCTCCATCCGGAGCACCTTGAGGGAGAGCGTGGAGCACTGGACTGAAGGTCTTGTGGACACCGCCGCCGACATCCACAACGAGCTGATGGAGCTGTGGATGACGGACCTTGCATACTCCTCCGACGAGCATCTCCAACCTAGCGCCAAACTCAGTTTATTCTTCAAAGGCGTGGTGACGGGTCTCCGCGACTCCGGAAGAGGTCCCGGCAGCTGGCCGAGGAATCACGCCAGATCTGCAGGAGCCCTCGAGAAGGTGTTGATAAAGGTGGCCTTCCGCAATCCGGGCCTCAACCTTAACGGCGCCCTCAGATCCTTGCCGCTAGATGCCAACGTGAGGAGTTTCAAAGCCCTTGTCGCACCCATTGTGGACAAGGTGAACAAGATCAAGCGGATCGATGGCGACCGTGTAGACTAGGCCGCCAATTTTATCTTTCACTTGTCGCTGCTGATCATGTTTTAGAACACTTTGTTAGATCAGCGACAAGTTATTTTGTAATATACTCTATCTTAGGCGATCAATGCAACGTTATTTCCTCTACTTGATTCCTTCCTTTGTACGTTTCTGCCTTACGCATTTGTGGGACTTGTCGGTGTGGGCACCTTTGCGGCGAGCGCTGAGTGCGGAACGTCAGCAGCCTGCTGGCGATGCCGCCTCCGACAAGCAACCTTGTCGCGACTAGCCGCAGCTCACTTAAGTTGTTGAGCGGACTCGAAACAAAATAAGGGCGCGACTAGCCGGCGAGTTGGTTCCTCTCAAGGCATGTGTTTTCCATACAAAGTACTATCGCTCGAGGAAGATAACTTAAAATTTTAAAATTGATTGCTCAAACTTTGGCAACTTAGCTTTTCTGCTCTTGCTTCCCGATGAGGTGAAACTCCCTCGAGCGGTGCCTGGTCCATAGTATTATCTCCTCCTTCCCCCCTGGTTAACTTGTGCGCAAGGGAGCCTTCCTTTCTTTGAGAAAAGAGAAAGAAGAGGAAATAACGTTATGGAGCCCAACGGCTCGATTTTGCTTACTGGGTGTGGTTGCTGCACAAAGTGTTAGCCAAAACATGCAATAAAATGATGAAAGCATGAATTTGACAAGTTGTGCGCAACACATGAGCTTTACTGATGCACGGGGTCTGCGCCCGGCTTTGTACAAAGGATTACATGCAACAGCGGCAAGACTTGTACAAAGGTGGTTGCCGAACGGGTTCCGCAACCGCGCCTCTATGGGTAAAACTTACGAAGATGCTCACGTTCCAGGAGTTGCTCACCGAATGCCATCTTCGGTCTCAAGATGACAGAGCTGTGCCTAGTGACTCGCTTTCACCCGATAAGGGCCTTCCCACTTTGGCGCCAACTTGTTTGAATTCTTGGCGGACTGAACGCTACCGAAGAACAAG
This sequence comes from Aegilops bicornis, assembly GCA_021605145.1. Taxonomy (NCBI): domain Eukaryota; kingdom Viridiplantae; phylum Streptophyta; class Magnoliopsida; order Poales; family Poaceae; genus Aegilops; species Aegilops bicornis. The sequence continues at coordinate 234,297,910 of CM038672.1, read as the reverse complement.
GTCGCCTTCCTCGAGACTTCGCACTAACTCTGTGGCTATGGTAGCGACGCAAAGCTTGCCGGTAGCGAGCAGCTCACACAATGACTCGAAGACGATCTTCCTCAAGGAGCAGCGTCATCTTGTCGCAGCTGCTCTTGCTCAAGCTCATCATAAGCAAGCACTCGAGGTGATCCGTGATACGAAGTTCCGTGGGGAGAACTGCCTCGCTCCATAGACTAGAGCAAAGGTGTCCGCCGGTGGCTCGATTTGGCGTCGTCTGATCGACCAAAGAACCACCGGCAGCTCCTCGATCCAGTTTCTTCCGCACTTGTGCAGCCCGTCGAAAGTTCTGGTCTTGAGCCCGCAGCACTTCAAGCATTTGCCCTCTCTCGCTTGACCGCTGCTTCTCGGGTGAGCAACGGAAGCAAAGCAGACCTTGGCGCCAAGATCTTGGACGCATCGCATGAAGGTGCGATCAGAATTGTGTGCCGTTGTCGGTGATGATCCTGTTAGGGATTCCAAACGGCAAACAATCGACCAAGAACTTGATCGCCGACCGTGCTGTCACCTTCCTCATCGCTTCCACTTTCGGCCACTTTGTGAACTTGTCGATGGCGACGCTCAAGTACTCAAAGCCCCGACAGCTCGGGAAGGGGCCGAGGATGTCGAGCCCCTGCACCAAAAATGGCCGTGATAAAGGGATCGCCTTGAGAGCTTGAGCTGGCTGGTGTATCTGCTTGGAATGGAACCGCACGCTTCACACTTGGTTACTTGTGCGGTTGCATCCCGGAGGGCTGTCGCCAGAAGAAACCTTGCCGGAAAGCTTTGCTTAAGTGCTCTTGGCGCCAATGTGGTGACCACATATGCCTCCATGTATCTCTCTCGCCAACAGCTTCGGCCCATCTTCCCGGGAATACACTTCAATTTCACACCGTTGAGTCTTCTTCAGACATGATGCCGTCGACAAACCGGTACATACTTGACCGCCGGGCTACTCTTTCCGCTTTCTTCTTGCTCTTCGGGAAGTTCTCCTGTCTCAAGGAAATGGACAATCTGTTGCGCCCATGCCGGAGCTTGCGGCTCGACAACAAGGACCAAAGGCACATCTCGCCGCTGGGAACATCAGCTTCCACGGCAAGGACTCGCGGCACCGCCGAGCTTGACGCTCCCGGCAAGCTTGCCGGAGCAAAACTTGTCGGAGGCGCTCGCTTCAACGTAAACAAACCTCGGGCCTCGCCGGAGCAGCATCGCCCTCAAAGATTGTTGGTGTTGATCTTGGGAACCTTCGCAATGACGCCTTCGGAAGCTCGCCAGAAAGTAGTTACCAGAGATCAACTTCCTCTTCTTGCCTTGTTCGCTTGATGGTGTTACGGCTATCGAGTCAGCTTGAGCACGAAAATCCCTGGTTCCATTGTGTAACTTAAGTGCAGCGCACTTTGACAGCCGTCAGCCGATATCATTCGAGCTCTTGGAACATGTTCCATTTGCAGGCCGTCCAAAGTGCTCTTCGAGCTTCCTCACTTCATCAACGTATGCCTCCATCAACGGACTCGTAATCTTTTGTTCACTTGGCGGACGACAAGCTGCGAGTCACCCCGACAATAAGTTTTTGATCCCAAGGTCCACTACGATCCTCGAGACCGGCAAGCAAACCTTCATACTCTGCAGTATTGTTTGTCGCTTGCTCCTTGGGAAAGTGCATCCGGACTACGTACTTGAGGTGCTCTCCGTGGGTGCGATAAGCAAAGACGCCGCCGGCGGCGCCTTTGCAGCCGAGAAGGCACCATCAAGTACATCACCACTCTTTGCTTGCTTCCTCGACGGGAATGCTCGCCTCCTAATCTCTTCATCTGGCGTTGGCGTCCATTCTGCTATGAGTTCTGCCAACGCTCTGCTTTGGATAGTTGATGTGCTTTCAAACTTAAGACCAAAGCTTGACAGCTCAAGTGCCCACTCGACAATCCTGCCTGTCGCTTCTGGATTCTGCAGTATCCTCTTCACCGGAAAGCGAGTGACAACTGTGATCTCATGTGCTTGGAAGTAGTGGCGCAGCTATCTCGAGGCCATGAGGAGGCCGAAAAGCAATTTCTGCACACCAGAGTACCTTGACCAAGCACTCTGAAGGAGGGAAATGTCTAAGTAGACGGGGCGATGCACCATCCTTTTCTTCATCTGGTCATGCGTCTGCGCTGGATTCGGCCCTTTTGTCGGGACCAGAGCTTGTCGGCGAAGCCCCCTGCTTGTCGCTGGATGTGCTTGCCGTGGTTGCTGGCTCGTCATCCGCCTCCCTCTCCGCTACTAACGCAGCACTAACCACTTGATTGGTTGCCGCTATATATAGCAACAACTTCTCTTGTGGCTTAGGTGCGACAAGTGTTGGAGTGGAGGACAGGTATCTCTTCAAGTCTTGCAGCGCAGCCTCCGCTTCGGAGTCCATTTCATTGGACCTGCTTTTTCAAGATTTTGAAAACGGCGTGGCACGCCGCAGACCTAGAAATAAACTCGCCGAGAGCAGCTACGCAACCGCAAGTCTTCGTGACATCCCGGACGCGCTTTGGTGCTTCAATCTGCTCAATGGCCTTTGATCTTGTCGGGATTAGCTTCAATCCCTCGTTGAGACCACGAAGAACCCGAGAAGCTTGCGGAAGGGACTCCAAACACGCACTTCTCGGGGTTGAGCTTGAGGTTGATCTTGCGCAGATTTGCAAAGGTCTCGGCCCAAATCTTGAACCAGAGTTGCTTTGTCCTTGCTTTTGACCACTATGTCATCCATGTAGGCTTCTACATTTCTGTGCATCTGCGGCTCAAAAGCGCCATGGACTACCCTTGCAAATGTTGAACCAGCATTCTTCAAACCGAAAGGCATCCGTATGAAATAAGATGTGCCACATGGCGTGATGAATGCGGTCTTCTCCTGATCTTCTTCAGCCATGAAGATCTGATGGTATCCTGAGTATGCATCAAGAAACGAAAGCAAATCACATCCAGTCGTGGAGTCAACAATCTGGTCAATGCGCGGCAAGGGAAATGGATCTTTGGGACAAGCTTTATTAACATCCATGAAGTCAATACAAAGTCTCCATTTTCCATTTGCTTTGCGCACGACTACAGTGATTGGCCAACCACGAGGACGGAGCACTCCTCCGACAGTATGCGTGCCGCTTCCAAATTTTCTTGATCTCTTCGCTATGAATTCTTGGCACTCCACCGCTTGCTTCCCGACTTTTGCTTCGACGGGCGCAAGATGAGGACAAACGGCCAGCGGTGCTCAATCACTTTCACAGGAACACCGGGGATGTCGACGGTTGCCATGCAAACACGCCGACATTCGCCTTGTGAAAGCAACGAGCGCCGCCTTTCCTATTTAGGGTCGAGAGAGGCACCGATGGTAAAGGTACCACCAAGGCTGCCGCCTCCTTGGCGGGCACCTTCTTGGTCTTTGGCGGAGCCACCATCTTCTTGCACTTTGCCGGTGGAGCTCGATGGTGCGCCCTCGACAGAAGCGCAGCACTCAAGAGGTGCTCTTGCCGGAGTGAGCATCGAGCCCTTGCCGGACTTGGACTTTGTCTTCTTCCCCCGGAGCTTCAAAGGCAAGTGTTTGGCAATCTGTCGCGTCACTGCATCCCGGTAGATCTTGTCGGCACAGATAAGGGCATCCTTCTTGTCGCCATGGACAGGAGAAGACGCTTATCGGGCTGGCATCTTGAGTAAGTTGTAGGCGAGGAGAGGCTGCCATGAACTTGGCGAGTGCCGGACGGCCAAGTATCCCATTGTAAGGCAATGGGAAATCGGCAACGCCAAATGTGACCCTCTCGGTCCTAAAATTTAGCTCGCTGCCAAATGTTACCGGGTAACGTAATCTTCCCTTCGCTTGCTCCTTCCAGTGATTGATTCCTTGGAAAGTACCAGCCTCTTCGAGCTCGCCACGAGATTTGAAGCTTCGAGCACCGCGAGGAGATCAGATTCAAGTCGCCCCGTCGTCAACTAGCATTTTGGTGACCTTGAGGTTGCGGATGGTTGGTGAGACCAACATCGGCAAGCACCCGACTGCAGTTATGCGATCAGGGTGGTCCTCGATATCAAAAATGATAGGCGTGCTGGACCACTTCAGAGGCTTGCGTGACTCTACGGATGGTTCCGCTGCATTGACCTCCCGCATCCATTGCTTGAGTTGGCGGTGGGAGGTATGCAGAAGCACCTCCGCCAACGCAGAGGACCTCTGTGGCTTTCTGAAACTCCCGCTCATCGGCGCCGTCGTCTTCCATATCTTCGTCGTCATCATCTTCATCCTTGTCGCGCCGCTGAGGTCTGTCTCCTTGCCGCTGCTTGGCCTTGCCGCTGGCCCTCCCCGCCGGACGCTTGCTTGTTTGCTCCCCAGCACCTTCACAGGCCTTCTCCTTGTCGCGCCGCTCGTACTCAGCTCTCGCTGTTCGACAAGCTGCTCAACCTTCTTGCAGCTCACGGAGGTCGTGGCCCTTGGTGCGGTGGATCTTGCAAGATCGCTTCGGAGCTGTCCTGCTTGTCGGCGGCTGCCACCGACTGGTGGTTGGCGTCAGCGGCAACCTCCTTGCCGGAGCCACTAGCCTTGGCGTTCTTGTCGCCACCTCCATTGCCGGACTGCTCAACAGCTAGCACTTCTCTACTTTTCTTCTTCCTGTTGCCTCGCCGCCGGCCCTTCTTTGCCGGGGCGGTGTCCTCACTGTCAGATCCTGCTTCCGCATTCTCTCCTGGGAGTCTCCTCCCTTCCTCAGCGCGTGCACACTTGTCGGCCAAGGTGTACAGCTCACTGACGTCCTTGACTTTGCACATCGCCATCTCCTCCCTCATCCTGCGGTTCCGCACATTCTGATGAAATGCGCCGATCACCGCGGCAGGTGGACGCTGCAGGATGTTGTAGTGCACAGCTGAATCTCTCGAATGAACTTGCGCAGGACTCTCCTTCCTTCCGGGCGCAGCAGATGAAGGTCACTCTCTTAGCCATGAGGCTTGTGGCCACCGTGAAGGCGCCAACAAACCGATGGCACAGATCTACCCAAGAGGATATGGAGCTGTCCGGCAAGTGCATGAGCCAAGATCTCGACGTTGGGCTTGAGCACGAGCGGGAAGTAGTTGGCGAGGATCTTGTCGCCCCGCCCCCCGCAGCCTCGCACCGCGATGGTGTAGATGCCGAGGAACTCCGACGGATGCGCCCCGCCATCATACTTCTCCGCACGCCTAGTTTGAAGTTTTCTGGCTGGGCCACCGGACTTGCCGCAGCACACGAGTGAACGCAGGGCAACCTAACGCGTACGGCAAGTCGCCTGCTCCTCCGGGCGCGCGACGCCAATGAAGGCCCAGCGCTTTGTCGGATCGACGTCGCGCTTCTCTTCGCGCCGATGCGAAGTTCGAAAGCGCCCTCTTGTTGTCGCCATGAAGAACTTGGCGCTGATCGCGTCGAGCTCGTGGATCCGGACGACGCGGTGGAGTCGCTGCCGAGGTGGATCCGGTGAGTCGGGCGATCTTGGCCTTCGTGGCGGAGAGTGCACGGTGGTTGCACCTCCGACAGCCTGCCGCCACCGGCTCGCGTTTTGTCGTCTCGCCGCGGCAACGATGGCATTAGTTGCCGCGAGCGCCGCCGCTGGCAAAGCCGATGAGGCTCGATAGTGGCCCTCCACCGCCGACCTTTGTCGGCCGCTGGAGGGTAGTCAAGGAGCAGCCGAGCTCTTGCCGAGCTTCACTGGAGTAGTGGGTGGCATTGGCGAACGGTGCGCAGGAGTGGGATATGCTCGGACTTCTAACTACGTTAGAAGGAGCAGCACCCGCCCAGCGCATCAGATCTCACTCGTGCCAGCATGTTGGCGCGCATGCTGGTCTTGAGGGTCTCGATCCAACGAACGTAAGGCGTTGTGAACGCCATGACGTTGTTGGTCCCGCGTCTCCCGAGATGGGCGCGGGGGATGCGCGGATGCCGAGGTTTGCGGGGCCTTGTCCTTGGACTTGGCAACGTCGCGAGCACCTTCGTCGGCACCTGCTCTCCGCCAGCGTCGCCCCCACCACCCGTCTGCTGCGGTGAAGGTGGGTACGACGCGGACGGTTCTGCTGCCGCCGAAGCCTTCTTCTTCGGTGGCATGTTGAGGAAGATGTTGATGACGCTGCTCGTGTGAACGCCGGATCAGATTCACACGGCCTCGATGCCCCCTACCTGGCGCGCCAAAGATGTCGGGGAGGTTGATCGCACTCCACGAACACCTATGGGGCCGGGCGACCAGGCCCCTTTGTGGTTCGGAGGGGGCGGAGATCGCACGAAGAGCGGATCGAGGCGAGGCACACGAGCAGCTTTAGCCAGCTTCGGAGCTCTCCGGAGAGATAAAACTCCTACCGCTGCTTGTTTGATGTATTGTGTTCTTGCTAGGGAGCAATGCGAAGCTACAAAACCTAGCGTGAGTGTATCTGGTCTCTAGCGAGTCGAATGAACCGAAACTCGAATCAACCCTTTCTACGCTATGCATGGGCCTCCTTTTATATGCTCAAGGGGTCTCCGGCAGTGTGGCAACATAGGTGGGGAACAAATGTAAAACAGGAGTTGGTACACCTACTCGAACAAAGGTATGCGATGCAAAAATACCTAACTCTAACGGCAAGGGACAAAAGCAATAAATGCCCGCCGTTGTCGCCCAAAGCGATTACCTTGAGAGACCGTCAGTGCGCCTCCGCTTCGCCACGATAGCAAGCTTGTCGGCCGCTTATCGCTGCTCTCCGCTGGCTGCACAGCCTCTCGACACGCGCGCATGGAACGGTCCCATGGCGACACGTCGCCGGATGAGCTGGAGCGGAGATGGAGAGAGGTTGCTTGCCGCGGCAAGCGCCTTGCCGCGGCCGAATCTTTGTCGCGTCCGGAGGCTTGTCGCGCTCCGAGCCTTCCCAGCAAGCTCCTCTTGCCGGGGCCTTGTCTTGTGCATGCCTTGAGGGCCTTCCGGCAAGCTTCTCTTGCCGGGCCTTGTCTTCTTAATCAAATACTTTGTTCTTGAATGGCTCCAAAGGAGCCACGGAGGATCTTGGCGGTGTGACGAGGCAAACCCCGCCATGAGGTGTCAGAATCGTCTGCGGCATCTAGCACGGGATACTAGGGTACCCCTACTCTAGTACACCGACACTTATATTACACCTTATGATAGAAACCTTTATTATGCAGTTCGTCGCTTTGATTACTTTGCCATCACAAGTTCGTACAACGCTCGATTTTCTCTTACACTAAATGATCTCACACTTTTAGAAGCAATTTTTATTGCCTTATTGCACCGATGACAACTTACTTGAAGGATCTTATTCAATCCTTAGGTAGGTATGGTGGCTATTGAAAATAAGATTTGGGTTTAAGGATTTTTGGATGCACAAGTAGTATCTCTACTTGGTGAGGAATTTTCGGCTAGCAAAGATGGGGGGCAAGCACCACATGTTGAATTATCTATGACAATATAACTTCTATGTGAATATGAACAAGCATAAATCATTATGTTGTCTTCCTTGTCCAACGTCAACAATTTTGGCATATAATATTTTGATTTGGGCTCACAATCACAAAAGATATCCAAGATAGTGTATTTGCATGTGAAAGTTCTCTTCCTTATACTAATTATTCATGAATTGCTCGTATGACTAGTATTGTGATTGTCAACCTTCAAAAGATTTCACTTTCTAAACCCAATATGAAGCTACCACTAGGCATGGTAAAATCTCAACTTCTTGATATTTCAATTCATTCAACAATTTACTCATAGGATATAAGTGAAGAACAAGAGTAAATGACAAGCTACTCCAAAAAAGATATAAGTGAAGATCAAGCGAGTAGTTAAGTAAATAGGTAGCTATTTGAGGATTCTCTCTTATTCATAAACTTTCAGATCTAAGCATTTTATTAAAATAGAAAGCAAAACAAAATAAAATGACATTCCAAGAATAGCACACATCATGTGAAAAAGAAAAAACTTAGACTCAACCGATACTAACCGATAATTGTTGAAGAAGAAAGGTGGGATGCCTACAGGGGCATCCCCAAGCTTAGATGCTTGACACCTCTTGAGATATTATCTTGGGATGCCTTGGGCATCCCTAACCTTGAGATTTTGTGTCTCCTTAATTATTCTCATATCACAGTTTTCCTAAATCTTAAAAGCTTCATCCACACAAAACCCAACAAGAACTCGTGAGGTAAGTTAGTATAAACCAATACAAAAACCTTATCATTCTCAACTTTAGCAAATCACTAAAATTATTATTCAACATTGCACACTAAATTCCTCTGCATATTTAATACTCCTATACTCAAATAGAAACATTAAACAAGCAAACATATGCAAACAATTCAAACATAACAGCAATCTGCCAAAACAGTACAGTCTGTAAAGAATGCAAGAGTATCAATACTTCTTAAACTCCAAAGATTATGAAAATTTATGAAACTATAGAAAATGTATCAGAGCTTATTGTGCAAAAAAAATTCAACATTTTGTCACATTCTGACTTTTCTAGGGAATTTTTGCAACATCGATAAACTTTTTGTTTTGAAACAGCAACTCATATACTTGCAAGATAAGCATGGAAAAGACTATACTTGATATTTTTATTGAAAAGAAAGATGCAAAATACTATTTTCAATAACAGCAAGAAAATACCAACAAAATAAAATGATGCTCCAAGCAAAACACATATCATGTGAAGAATGAAAACATAGCTCCGAGTGAGGTTACCGATAACGTTGGAGACGAAAGAGGGGATGCCTTCCGGGGCATCCCCAAGCTTAGTTGCTTGAATCTTCCTTTGATATTAACTTGGGGTGCCTTGGGCATCCCCAAGCTTAGGGTCTTGTCACTCCCTATTACCCTCATATCGATATCTCACACTTAACTTGAAAACTTCAATCACACAAAACTTAAAGCAACTTTGTGAGATAGGTTAGTATGATAAAAGCAAACCATTTCACTTTTGGTACTGTCAAAGACAAGATTCATAATTGTTGTCAAACCATTCCTACTATAGCATATCATTTCCACAATTTATATTGAGAAATATAAGCCATGGAAACTAGAAAACAAGCAAACTATGCATTGAAGACAAAACCTGTCAAAAACACAACAGTCTGTAGTATTCTGTAATCCAACTATACTTTTGGTACTCCAAAAATCCTAAAAAATAGGAAAACATGGGTAATTTATATTGATCTACTTCAAAAATAATCAGCATTTTATAACGCTTCTGTTCAAAATGAGAATTGTTTTCCTGAACGCAAATGTTTCTGTTTTTCAGCAAGATCAAATCAACTATCACCGTAGGCCATCCCAAAGGTCTTACTTGGCACTTTACTGAAATGAAAGGAATAAAACATGATTACTACAGTAGACTAATCATGTGAACACACGAAAACAGTAGGTAAAAGTGTTGGGTTGTCTCCCAACAAGCGCTTTTCTTTAATGCCTTTTAATCTAGGCATGATGATTTGAATGATGCTCGCATAAAAGATAATAATTGAAACATAAAGAGAGCATCATGAATCACATGACAAGCACATTTAAGCCTAACATGCTTCCTATGAATAGGGATTTTGTGAGCAAAGACCTTATGAGAACAAGAATCAAATAGAATAGGAAGGCAAAACAAGCATAACTTCAAAACTTTCAACACATAGAGAGCAAACTTGATATTATTGCAATTCTTACAAGCATAAGTTCCTCCCTCATAATAATTTTCAGTAGCATCATGAAGAAATTCAACAATATAACCATCATATAAATCATTCTTTTCATGACACAAAAGCATAGAAAACTTATTACTCTCCACATAAGCAAATTTCTTCTCATCAATAGTAGTGGGAGCAAACTCAACAAAATAACTATCATGTGATTGAAAATTAAAATCACGATGACAAGTTTCATGGTTATCATTATTCAATATAGCATACGTGTCATCACCATAATCATCATAGATAGCAACTTTGTTATCATAGTTGATTGAGGCCTCATCCAAAATGGAGGATCCATCATTAAATAAAGTCATGACCTCTCCGAATCCACTTTCATCATTATAATCATCATAAATAGGAGGCATGCAATCATCATAATAAATTTTCTCATCAAAACTTGGGGGACTAAAAATACCATATTCATCAAATATAGCATCCCCAAGTTATGGCTTTGCATATCATTAGCATCATGGATATTCAAAGAATTCATACTAACAACATTGCAATCATGCTCATCATTCAAATATTTTGTCCCTAACATTTTATTGACTTCTTCTTCTAACAATTGAGCACAATTTTCCGAACCATCATTTTCAAGAAACATATTAGAAAGATGATCAATAATATGATGCAACATCAATTCCATTTTTTGTAGTTTTCTTTTTATTAACCAAACTAGTGATAAAACAAGAACCTAAAAGATTCAATTGCAAGATCTAAAGATATACCTTCATGCACTCACCTCCCCGGCAACGGCGTTGGAAAAGAGCTTCGTTGATGGGACGTGAGTGCCGCTTAGCTTACCTCCCCGGCAACAGCGCCAGAAAAGAGCTTGATGTCTACTACGCATCTTTATTCTTGTAGACACATGTTGGGCCTCCAAGCGCAGAGTTCTGTAGGACAGTAGCAATTTTCCCTCAATTGAATGACCTAAGGGTTATCAATCCATGGGAGGCGTACGATGAATATGGTCTCTCTCAAGCAACCCTGCAATCAAATACAAGAAATCTCTTGTGTCCCCAACACACCCAATACAATGGCAATTTGTATAGGTGCACTAGTTTGGCGAAGAGATGGTGATAAAAGTGTAATATGGATGGTACAAATATATTTTTATAATCTGAATAAATAAAAACAGCAAGGTAGAAAATAGTAAACAGGCACAAAAGCGGTATTGCAATGCTTAAAAATGAGGCCTAGGATCCGTATTTTCACTAGTGTAATCTCTGAACAATGCTAATATAATTGGATCATATAACCACCGCTCAAAGTGCGATGAAGACAGAGGGAGTCCTGGATTAGGGGGTCCTCGGGCGTCCGGGCTATGTGACATGGGCCGGACTCGTGGGCCGAGAAAATACAAGATAGAGGGCGTTCCCCCGTGTCCGGATGTGACTCCCCTTGGCGTGGAAGGAAAGCTTGGCGTACGGATATGAAGATACCTTTCTCTGCAAACCGACTTTGTACAACCCTAGTGTCGCGACCGATTTTCCAATAAAAAGCGTATTGAGAAACCGACCTTTATATAGACCAGTATAGGAGAATCCTCCTTACTGGTAGACAAATCCATGATACAGAAATCCAGTGGTACTAAATATTATACAAGGTTGAGCTGAGGCTGCTCAACAATTTATTACAAGCACGCCAACATTATACATAAGGGCAGATATGACACAAGGGTGTGGTGGCATACTACTGACTCATAATAAAAGTGGTGGTGGATATGTCACAGTGAAGTGGGTGATATGACTCCTAATCTTACAGCTCATCAAGCGTCGAAGTGAGGCTCGATGATTTTATTCGGGTAGTGGAAGCGTAGATGATACAAGTGACCAATTCCAGGATCGCACGAGACCGACCGACTCCTCTAGGCGTCGGACTCGCTATCGTACTCTTCATCCATAAGATCGCTTTCGTCAACATCCGCCAAATCAACAAGCCGGTGAGTACTTTGAATGTACTCGCAAGACAGTTCGGACATAAGATATAACAAATGCAAACATGATGCACCATGAGCAGTTAGCAATGCACACTCAAATAAAAATTTTCACGGCATGTTCAATAAAAAGGAAGTCAGGCAGTAGTCCTCCCGAAATCCCAATAAAATAACTGAAAACCGGTCGGGTGTCTGAAGAGACGCCTCGAAAGGTAAAAATAAATTAACATGCCGCAGTCGGGCGTCTGAGCGACGCCACCTAAAGGGCTTATATTGAAATGTAAATGACAGTGTGCGCCACAGTCGGACGTCTACACGACATCTCGGAAAGGGCTTATAATGAACAATAAATAACAGTGATGCCACAGTTGGACGTCTGAGCGACATCACGTAAAGGGCTTATATCGAAAGTAAATAGCAGGAGTGCCACAGTCGGACGTCTGAGCGACATCACATAAAGGGCTTATATCGAAAGTAAATAACAAGAGTGCCAGAGTCGGACGTCTGAGCGACATCACATAAAGGGCTTATATCGAAAGTAAATAACGAGAGTGCCACAGTCGGACGTCTGAGCGACATCACAGAAAGGGCTTATATTTCATCATTCGTATTCAATAAATTCATGAAGTTAAATCACTCCAAGGAAATACTCAGTACATAATAATAAGCGGGTTAGTCCATCCACATGAGTAATCTAAGCCGGATTTAACCCTCATGTTTATTTGCCGGAGATTGTCACTGAGACTGACACTGTGACTGACAAAGATAAGTTGAACACCGTCCTTAACCATATATACGGTTACTCGAATGATTTTGACTCTGCAAAGTTGTACTATTTAACCACAGCTAACGGATTTCAGTAGTCACAAGGGACTAGTTCCGTTTACGGCATTTTAGAAGAAACACATCTAACCAGTACACACCCATTCCACATTCCGCTGCCAGGAATCACGCTAGGCAACGCTCAAGAAAACTCTAAGACGGGGAGGTCACAACCTCGAATAGCATGGGATCAAATTTATATCGCGCGCTCTAAGGGGTGCCCCCCTCTCGGTCCCAACCGGAAACACCCATGCTCCCTGACCGAATGACGGGCTTTAATCCAGGGCCATGGAACCCTCATCACGGTCCCTCTGTTTGGTGTGTACTAGGAAAGAGGTTCGCAACTTACTAAACCATATTCTTTGCAGAAAACATGTGGTAGTACAAGAAAAGGAACGGATGGTAACGTGACTTGATCCACATTGACATTGGAGTTAAATGGTTTGGCATAAGATTGGCATGCTTCAACAATACCATCTTACCACCTTTCATGTCACCACATGATCATGTAAACTCACATCAAATAACACATCGAGTTTCGGAGCTCACTTGTATTAGCTTTGCATGCAATATAATACTTACTGATATTCATATAAACATGCCATGAAATAACCACTCAAGCAAACATGCAAAACACTCATCATATCAAAGGTTCAAACATGCTTGCTCGGTACGGAGTAGTCGGAGTCTAGCTTCGGTGAAGTTTGCGGTTCCGTCACCTCCTCCCAGATCTACGGTATAAAGAAAACGCGTACTAACGTAAATACCGTGTGTGCACAAAACGTGTTCCAACTATTTTTCAAATAAATATGATAAAAAACTAGACAGAAAAATAAAGATGACAGAAAAAGAATCAATCAAAAAATATTTTTTGTTTAAAAGTTATTAATGTTTTAGTCCAGGGACTTATCTGTAATGAAACAGAAAGTTTCCAGGGGGTAGAACAGAAAAAGACAGAAAATGTTTCAGTTAGAAAGCGTATTTGCCAGAAGGCGTTTTCAGAAAATGGTTCAAAAAAACAAAAAGCTGACGGGGGGTCCCACCCGTCAGGTTTAAAAGCTGAAACAGAGCGTCCGGCGCCCGAGAGCCGCGGTGGTCGCCGGCGGCGATCCACGGCGAGGCAGGGAGAAAGGAGGGTACCTACGGGTTCCTTGGGTCCTTCCGCACCTGTGGGTGGTGGAGTTGTTCGTCGGCGAGCACCACGTCGACGGCGGCCTCAACTCCGGCGGACGGTGGTTCGGGTATTGGTGGATCTCGCCGGGGAGGGCTGCAAAGGTCGAATTGGGGCTCGGGTTAGAGCACTGGGTGCACTAGAGGGTTGCTGACGCGGTTTGGCAGGCGGGGATGGTCTCACCTGAGTGAATCAAGCCGGAGCCCGAGGCGGATCGGGGCAGCCGGAGTCGGGGAAGGAGACCTCCTCGAGGTCCTCCCAGTGGCTAGGCGGGGCTCTGGTGAGGTGGAGGAGTGGTGCTGGGTCGAGGACGAGCTCGAGGGCTCCTTTTATAGCCGATCCGAGGCGGTGGCCGTGAACGGGATAACAACGATGATGATTACGGCGAGGCAGAGGTCGGTCAGGTGGTTTAGGGAGCTAGGCATCACCGCGATGGTCTACTGGTTCCGTTCAAGTGCTAAGCTTGGCCTGCCTTGGGTGGTACTCCACGTTCTCGACGGAACGGCTCACGGGACTTCGTCGGTGGCGTAGAGCACGCTCTGCGCTGCTCAGCCAGCGCTGACGGTGCCGCAGCATGCATTGTGGGAGGGGGGTGGCCACGGAGGCTTCGGTGGTTTCGCAAGGGCCGACGGCGCCCGAAAGGTGGTCTTGATCCTCGCTGGCCGCCATAGGTGGCTCGCCACCGCAGGTTGCCGGCGTCGGCGAGAGACGCCACCACCGACGATGGTGCCTGGCCCAAATGACCGTCTGGGCGCCTGGATAAGGAGGGGAACAGGGAGCAAGGCGCCACTGCAGCGATTCTTGGCGAGATCGACGCGTGCTCAAGAAAACGACGCTGCCGATCGAACTCGACACTCAAAGTCCGAACTTTCAATTTCAACAAAGAAAGGCATGCCAGGTGCTCGATGAAATGATTTTGGCATGTGGAATTTTTTTTCCGGAGATGATCTTTGGTGAGGTGGTCTCTTGATGCATCTAGGGGTTGCCTGATTTATCCCAAAAATTTTGGAGAAGAAAAATATTGAATTTCACCAAAAATGAAAAATCTGGCCCAAACTTGCATTGAGCAAAACTTGAAAATTTTGAACTGTGGAAGAGTGTATCTTGATGGATCTTGGTTGGGGGTGCTAAGGACTAGTCAGAGGAGTTGGTTTGGGATCAAAACTCAAAAGAAATCTGGTACTTCCTTTGTAAATCACCTAGGTCCAAAATAAAAGACAGAAATAGTTTTGGGGATAAAATAAATGTAATAAAAATCAAAAATGGGTTGAACTTGCTGGGGATTGGATATTTGACTTGACCCAAAATGGAGGGAGGGGTTTTGGAGGAAAGTTTTAACATGAGGCATGGCAAAAGAGAGTGGTTTGAATAAAATAATAAATTCAAAAACCCAAATGATTTCTTTTTAATTGAAAAACTTTTCAAAATTAATTGTGATGGGTTAACACCAAAGGAAAAGTCTTCAATATCAAACACCAAGGTTGAGGAAGACACAAAAATAAAATATTAGTCATAAGAGAATTTTTTTGAGAAGCAGGGTCTTTTTAGAAAGATTTTAAATAGCCTCCTTCAAATCAAATAAAGAGTTTGATAAAAACCAAATCAAAATTTTGGAGTGTCACAACACCTACCCCCTTAGGAAAAATCTCGTCCCCGAGATTTCAGCTGATCCTCAAATAGGTGTTGGTGTTCGGCCCGAAGAAAATCCTCTCTTTCCCATGTTGCCTCATCTTCGGTGTGATTGCTCCACTGGACTTTGAAAAACTTAATTGTTTTCTGACGGGTCCTCCTTTCATACTCCTCCAATATTTTTATTGGGCATTCCCTGTAGGTGAGTTCTGGCTGTACGTCAATGTCCTCATGAGATACCTGATTTTCAGGGTTGCTCACACATTTCCTCAACTGTGAGACGTGGAACACGTCGTGGACGTCTGACAGCTCTTCGGGTAGGTCTAGCTGGTAGGCTACCGTGCCTCTTAGTGCAACTACACAGAAGGGTCCGATAAACCTTGGTGCTAGCTTTCCTTTAACTTTAAATCGTTGCAGGCCCCTCGTAGGAGATACTCGTAGGTACACATACTCACCGGGTTCAAAGCTGACTTCCCGGTGTTTTCGATCGTAATAACTCTTCTGTCGGCATTGAGCTGTCTTAAGTCGGTCCCTGATTAGCTTAACTTTCTCCTCAGCTTCCTTGAGCATATCTGGGCCGAAGATACGGCTGTCTCCTGTTTCTGACCAATTTAATGGAGTACGACATCTCCTACTGCATAAGGCTTCAAAAGGTGCCATTTATAAGCTGGCTTGGTAACTGTTGTTGTATGCAAATTCGCATATGGCAAGCTTTCTTCCCAATCGGTTCCATAGGTGAGGACACATGCTCTCAAAGATGTCCTCTAGAATTTGGTTTCGCTGCTCGGTTTGTCCATCACCGGGGTGGTATGTTGTACTGAACGCCAGTTGAGTTCCCAGAGCTTGTTGTAATTGATCCCAAAATCTAAAGACGAATTGAGTGCCTCTGTCAGATATTATAGTCTTTGGGACTCCATGCAAACAAACTATGCGGGAGAGATAAAGCTTGGCAAGCTTCTGAGTGGTGTGAGTTGTCTTTACGGGAATGAAATGTGCCACCTTGGTTAGTCTATCTGTGATGACCCATATGGCATCATTTCCATGTTGTGACCGAGGTAGTCCGACAATGAAGTCCATCCCAATTTCGTCCCATTTTCCACTTCGGTATCCTGTTTGGTTGTAATAACCCTGCTGGTTTTTGATGCTCGGCCTTAATGCGCTGACACGAATCACAACATGCAATGAAGGTGGCTAGATCCCTCTTCATACCGTGCCACCAAAATTTTTCCTGAATGTCTTTATACATTTTGGTTCCTCCCGGGTGGATTGAATATGGAGCGGTGTGGCCTTCGGCTAGAATTTGCTGTTTGTGGTCTTATATATTTGGTACGCAAAGTCTGTCTCTGTACCATAGTATTCCCTTATCGTCTATGACAAATTCTGAGGCCTTGCCCAAACTCACTTTTCTTTTTGTGCCTTTGATGCTGGGGTGCCCATGCTGAGCCTCCTTAATTTGTTCCATTATGGTAGGATGTATTTCCAAATTTGACACATCGCCCTCAGTGACCATCACCATGTTGAGTTTGGCGAACTCCTGCTGAAATTCAGGTCTCAAGTTTGGCAGACCGTCATTGCCTGAACTGGGGTTTCGACTAAGAGCATCTGCCACTACATTCGCCTTTCCTGGATGGTAGTGAATACCAACATCATAATCTTTCACTAATTCCAACCAGCGTCGTTGTCGTAAATTGAGTTCTGGTTGTGTAAGAATATACTTGAGGCTTTGATGGTCCGTGTATATTTCACAATGATTTCCAAGTAAAAAGTGCCTCCACTCTTTGAGTGCATGAATGACTGCTGCCAACTCCAAGTCATGAGTAGGATAATTTTCTTCGTGCTTGCGTAGTTTCCTGGAAGCATATGCGACTACCTTGCCTTTTTGCATTAATACGCATCCGAGGCCCTTCCGGGATGCGTCACAATACAATTCAAAGCTTTTGTGTATGTCTAGCACAACCAATACTGGTGCTGTCGTTAATTTCCTTTTGAGTTCTTGGAAACTTTTCTCGCAAGCTTCAGTCCATACAAACTTCTTATCCTTCTTGAGCAAGTGCGTCATTGGTTTTGCTATGGTGGAGAACCCTTCAATAAACCTTCAGTAATATCCCCGCCATTCCCAAGAAACTTCAGACGTCCATTACCGGCTGGTGGTTTCCAAATGGCACGGCCTTGACTTTTTCTAGGTCTACGGCAACACCTTCTTGGGTTAAAACATGGCCTAGAAAACCAACCTGTCTTAACCAAAATTCACATTTGCTGAACTTGGCGAGAATTGATTTTTCCTTAATTCTCCCAAAGTACAATTCTCGAGATGTTCAACATGCTCTTCTGGTGTCTTGGAGTATACCAGAATATCATCAATGAACACCACAACAAATTTGTCCATAAATTTCATAAACACTTTGTTCATGAGGTGGACAAAATATGCGGGGGCGTTTGTTAATCCAAACGGCATTACTGTAAATTCATATAGTCCGTATCTGGAGGTGAATGCTGTCTTGGGGATATCTTTTGTCCGTACTTTTAATTGATGGTATCCCGACCTTAAATCAATTTTTGAGAAAATCTTGGCTTGAGAGAGCTGGTCAAATAAATCATTTATCCGTGGCATCAGATATTTGTTCTTCATGGTGACCATGTTGAGTGCTCGATAGTCTATACATAATCTTAGTGTCCCGTCCTTTTTCTTGGCAAATAAAACTGGTGAACCCCAAGGTGAGGAGCTGGCTCGTATAAATCCTTTGTCCAGTAATTCTTTTATTTGCTTCTTTAATTCCACCAACTCGAGGGTGCCATTCTCAGTATGGTTTCTTGTAAATGGGGTGGTTCCGGTGCTAGTTCAATGCTGAATTCTATTTCCGGTCCGGTGGCATGCCCGGTAGTTCTTCGGGAAATACGTCGGGAACTCACACACCATCGAACTTTGCTTAACTCTGAAACGTCCACCTTGTTCAACCTTGGTTGCCGTGATATTTGTCTTTCTTGAGCTTAAATTTTTATTTTCTTCCCGTGATGATGGGTAAGAATTACCGTCCGGTTGAAGCAGTCAATAAATCCTTTGTTGGTGGTTATCCAGTCCATTCCTAGGATAACATCCAGTCCCTTATTTTCCAATACAATGAGGTTGGCGTGAAACTTTAGTCCCTCGAACTCAATAACCACACCTTGGCAGTAACTCTGAGTGATTTGCTTAATCCTGGGGGACTTGATGATCATGGACTTTTCCAAGGGAAGCATCGAAAAATCATTTTGCAAAGCAAATTTCTTCGAAATGAATGAGTGAGAAGCTCCAGAATCAAACAAAACCGTGGCAGGTATTGTGTTGACAGGGAACGTACTGAGTACGATATCCGGGGCATTCTGTGCTTCCTCCTTGGTCACATGGTTCAAGTGACCCTTCTTGTGATTATTATTGGGGTTGAAGTTGTTACGCTTGGGTGCTGAATTATTCCCACTGTTGTTCGGATTGGGAGCTAAGTTTCTTGGCTTTGGGCACTGTTTGGCATAGTGCCCTTCCTCTCCACAAGCGTAGCAAGTAACACCTGGGCGGTATGTGAAATCCTTGTCCCTTGCATGAAAATTTTTGTTCGAGCGTAGGGCATTGGCTGTGGACTTGTTTGCTCCATTTTTCTGAAAATCAGTCTTGTTCCGGTTGTTGCGAGCTTGAGTAGTTTGGCCCCTCTTGCGCTTGCGAAAATCCTCCAAGTTGCGGCGCTCATTTTCCAATGTAATGGCTTTGTCCACAAGTGTTTTGAAATCCGGAAAGGTGTGTACGACCAGCTGGCATTTAAGTGCTGGTGCAAGACCGTCCAGAAATTTTTCCATCTTTTTATTTTCAGTCATGTGCACTTCGTTGGCATAACGAGATAACCGAGTAAACCGACTATTGTACTCACCACCGTCATGCTTCTCTACTTGAGGTCATCAAACTCCCTTTTCTTGATCTTCATAATGCTTACGGGGATATGCTACCCACGAAAACCTTCTTTAAATTCTTCCTGTGTGATGTTATTTTCATTGGGGTGCATGTGTAGGAAATTTTCCCACCATGATGCAGCTGCTCCAGTGAGGTAGTGAGATGCATATAGTACCTTCTCACGGTCTGAACATTGTGCAATAACTAATTTCCTTTCAATGTATCGAAGCCAATCATCGGCCTCAAGAGGTTTGTCAGTGTGCGAGAACGTTGGGGGACGCGTCTTTTGTAGTTATGACAATTTGGATTGCTGCTGATACGGTCCACGGTGATTTCCCATATTGATGACATGGTTCATCATTTTTTGATGTTGTTGCTGGCTTTGCTCATAAAGGCGACATACTTGGGAAAATGCTGCTTCACTGCCCTGCTGACTTGACTGCCCCTGTGTAAAATTGTTGCTTGTTTGGGTACCATAATTCTCTTCTGGCGGACTTGGCATGGAACGAGTCCAAGGACGAGGCATTTTCCACTCTGGGGATTTTTTTTAGAACTCATAAGAAAAGGAAACTAAGTCACAAAAATAAATAAATTCGCAAAGGCGGAAATTCTAAACACCCCAATATTTTTCAAGAAAATAATAGTTTGCGCACGGAGAAGGACCGCTCAGTACATATCTTACACGCAAGCAGTAATTATACAATACATCACTCAGGATGTGCGTACACATTCCTGACATGTTATTTAGGCTAGTGCACTTCTCCCAGTTCCTACATGATGCGCACACAAACTACTTCTCACAACCTATATACATATAAACATATCACACAAGCTGGTACATCGCATGGCTGCTAGGCGCACTCAGTCGGAGATGGTAAGGATTTCCCTTGGCCTGCCGAGGGTAAGACCCAGTGATGCTAGGGACTCAACCTCCTCCTCACTAATAGGCTCCAGGCGCGAAGTGCTGCGTTGAGGAGCTGGTGCGGGCGCGACAGGTGGTGCAGCACGGACTGGAGTAGGAGCAATGACTTGGTCAAACTCCTCAGTGGTAGGCAAAGCTGACGAGCGTGGCGAGGATGGCAGGTGAATAGGATGCCGAGGACGAGACATAAGTCGATGGTGGTCTTGTGTGGAGAAGCTCCCTCCCTGTTGGTGGAACAGCCATGAACCGAGTCCATACGTAAAGCAGCCACAAGGTCGCCCACGAGGTTATCAAAAGCTGCCTTGAGCGCCTTTGACATACTCAACAAGCATCTCAATAGCCTCATCTCGCTCTCCCCTAGCGCAAGCGAATGCATAGTGACAAGTGTATGGCACGTGGCATGGAAGATAGCGGTAGCGACGAGTCTTCATCGAAGGAAGAACATCCCGGAGACGAGCTATCGCCTCACGGGCAGCCATCTGCATGGCATGCCTCTCCGTAGGCATGGCCCTTCCCACAAACCGGAAGCGGCGTGACTCAATACGTCCTCCCTTGAATTGCACCGCGGCCTGGTGCATGGACAGACTGTAGTTGATCTTGTGCTGGTAGAGTGTGAACACTGGACGGGCTGATGGCCCAATCGCGATCTTGACGATAGAGGTGAGGAGCTTGATAAACCCCTCAGGTACATTGGCGAACACCTGTGACTCACAGTCGCTGCTAGCCATCTACAAAAGTAGACAAAAATTCCGAATAGTCAGATCATAAATTTATGATGACTAACAGAAAATTGCTACGTTTTGCAAAATGCTAAAACAGTACTTAAGACGCTAATAACCGATTAGCGATCGCACCTAGTGGTTTCTACAGCTACTCGGCTCGGTACTAAGTTTGTCACGACGGTTTTCCAATAAAAGCTTATTGAGAAACCGACCTTTATTTAGACCAAGATAGGAGAATCCTCCCATCGGTAGACAAATCCTTGATACGTAAATCCAAGAGTACTAAATATAATACAAGGTTGAGTCGAGGTTGCTCAACAATTTATTACAAGCACGCCAATATTATACATAAGGGCGGATATGACACAAGGGTGTGGTGGCATACTACTGACTCGTAATAAAAGTGGTGGTGGATATGTCACAGTGAAGTGGGTGATATGACTCCTAATCTTACAGCTCATCGAGCGTCGAAGTGAGGCTCGATGATTTTATCCGGGTAGCGGAAGCGTAGATGATACAAGTGACCAATTCCAGGATCACACGAGACTGACAGGGACTCCTCTAGGCGTCGGACTCGCTATCGTACTCATCATCCATAAGATCGCCTTCGTCAACATCTGGCCAAATCAACAAGCCAGGTGAGTACTTTGAATGTACTCGCAAGACAAATCGGACATAAGATATAACAAATGCAAACATGATGCACCATGAGCAGTTAGCAATGCACATTCAAATAATAAATTTTTCACGGCATGTTCAATAAAAAGGAAGTCAGGCAGTAGTCCTCCCGAAATCCCAATAAAATAACTGAAAACCGATCGGGTGTCTGAAGAGATGCCTCGAAAGGTAAAAATAAATTAACATGCCGCAGTCGGGCATCTGAGTGACGCCACCTAAAGGGATTATATTGAAATGTAAATGACAGTGTGCGCCACAATCGGACGTCTACACGACATCTCGGAAAGGGCTTATAATGAAAAATAAATAACAGTGATGCCACAGTTGGACGTCTGAGCGACATCACGTAAAGGGCTTATATCGAAAGTAAATAGCAGGAGTGCTACCTGGACGTCTGAGCGACATCACATAAAGGGCTTATATCGAAAGTAAATAACAAGAGTGCCAGAGTCGGACGTCTGAGCAACATCACATAAAGGGCTTATATCGAAAGTAAATAACAAGAGTGCCACAGTCGAATGTCTGAGCGACATCACAAAAAGGGATTATATTTCATCATTCGTATTCAATAAATTCATGAAGTTAAATCACTCCAAGGAAATACTCAGTACATAATAATAAACGGGTTAGTCCATCCACAGGAGTAATCATTAAGCCGGATTTAACCCTCATGTTTATTTGCCGGAGATTGTCACGGAGACTGACACTAAGACTGACAAAGACAAGTTGAACACCGTCCTTGACCATAGATATGGTTACTCGAATGATTTTGACTCTGCAAAGTTTGTACTATTTAACCACAGCTAACAGGTTTCAGTAGTCACAAGGGACTAGTTCCGTTTACGGCATTTTAGAAGAAACACATCTAACCAGTACACACCCATTCCACATTCCGCTGCCAGGAATCACCCTAGGCAACGTTCAAGAAAAACTCTAAGATGGGGAGGTCACAAACTCGAATAGCATGGGATCAAATTTATATCGGGCGCTCTAAGGGGTGCCCCCTCTCGGTCCCAACCGGAAACACCCATGCTCCCTGACCGGATGACGGGCTTTAATCCAGGGCCATGGAACCCTCATCACGGTCCCTCTGTTTGGTGTGTACAAGGAAAGAGGTTTGCAACTTACTAAACCATATTCTTTGCAGAGAACATGTGGTAGTACAAGAAAAGGAACGGATGGTAACGTGACTTGATCCACGTTGACATTGGAGTTAAATGGTTTGGCATAAGATTGGCATGCTTCAACAATACCATCTTACCACCTTTCATGTCACCACATGATCATGTAAACTCACATCAAATAACACATCGAGTTTCGGAGCTCACTTGTATTAGCTTTTCATGCAATATAATACTTACTGATATTCATATAAACATGCCATGAAATAACCACTCAAGCAACGTGCAAAACACTCATCATATCAAAGGTTCATACATGCTTGCCTGGTTCGGAGTAGTCGGAGTCTAGCTCGGTGAAGTTTGCGGTTCCGTCACCTCCTCCGGTATCGACGGTATAAAGAAAATGCGTACTAACGTAAATACTGTGTGTGCACAAAACGTGTTCCAACTATTTTTCAAATAAATATGATAAAAACCTAGACAGAAAAATAAAGATGACAGAAAAAGAATCAATCAAAAATCATTTTTTGTTTAAAAGTTATTAATGTTTTAGTCCAGGGACTTATCTGTAATGAAACAAAAAGTTTCTGTGGGGTAGAATGAAAAGACAGAAAAACGCTTCAGTTAGAAAGCGTATTTGCGGTTCAAGGCGCCAGAAACGGTTCAAAAAAAAGAAAAATCTGACGGGGGGTCCCACACGTCAGGTTTAAAAGCTGAAACAGAGCGTCTGGCGCCCGAGAGCCGCGGTGGTCGCCGGTGGCGATCCACAGCGAGGCAGGGAGAAAGGAGGGTACCACGTCGACCGCGAGCACCACTTCGACGGCGGCCTCAACTCCGGCGGACGGTGGTTCGGGTGTTGGTGGATCTTGCCGGGGAGGGCTGCAAAGGTCGAATTGGGGCTCGGGTTAGAGCACTGGGTGCACTAGAGGGTTGCTGACGCGGTTTGGGAGGCGGGGATGGTCTCACCTGAGTGAATCAAGCCGGAGCCCGAGGCGGATCGGGGCGGCCGGAGTCGGGGAAGGAGACCTCCTCGAGGTCCTCCCAGTGGCTAGGCGGGGCTCTGGTGAGGTGGAGGAGTGGCGCTGGGCCGAGAACGAGCTCGAGGGCTCCTTTTATAGCTGATCCGAGGCGGTGGCCGTGAACGGGATAACGCCGGCGATGATCACGGCGAGGCAGAGGCCGGTCAGGTGGTTTAGGGAGCTAGGCATCACCGCGATGGTCTACTGGTTCCGTTCAAGTGCTAAGCTTGGCCTGCCTTGGGTGGTACTCCACGTTCTCGACGTAACGGTTCACGGGACTCGTCGGCGGCAAAGAGCACGCTCTGCGCTGCTCAGGCTACGGCGACGGTGCCGCAGCATGCACAGGGGAGGGGGTGGCCACGCGGAGGCTTCGGGTGGCTCGGGCGGTGCTGGACGGCGCCGAAAGGTGGTCTTGATCCTGCTGGCCGCCGCCACGGGTGGCTCGCCACCGCAGGTTCTTGGGCGTCGGCGAGACACGCCACCATCGACAATGGTGCCCGCCCAAATGATCGTATGCGCCTGGATAAGGAGGGGAACAGGGAGCAAGGCACCACTGCGAAGCTATCAAGTAGATCGACGCCGTGCTTCAAGAAAACGACATTTGCCGACTGAACTCGACATTGAAAGTCTGAACTTCACGAATTTGAATGAATAAAGGTATGCCGGTGCTCGATGAAATGATTTTGGCATGTGGAATTTTTTTTCTGGAGCTGATCTTTGGTGAGGTGGTCTCTTGATGCATCTAGGGGTTGCCTGATTTATCCCATAATTTTTGGAGAAGAAAAATATTGAATTTCACCAAAAATGACAAATCTGGCCCAAACTTGCAGCGAGCAAAACTTGAAAATTTTGAACTGTGGAAGAGTGGATCTTGATGGATCTAGGTTGGGGGTGCTAAGGACTAGTCAGAGGAGTTGGTTTGGGATCAAAACTCTAAAGAAATCTGGTACTTCCTTTGTATATGAGATAGGTCCAAAATATTAGAATGTAATAGTTTTGGGGATAAAATAAATGGAATAAAAATAAAAAATGGGTTGAACTTGCTGGGATTGGATATTTGACTTGACCCAAAATGGAGGGAGGGGTTTTGGAGGAAAGTTTTAACATGAGGCATGGCAAAAGAGAGTGGTTTGAATTAAAGAATAAATTCAAAAACCCAAAGGATTTCTTTTTAATTGAAAAACTTTTCAAAATTAATTGTGATGGGTTAACACCAAAGGAAAAGTCTTCAATATCAAACACCAAGGTTGAGGAAGACACAAAAATAAAATATTAGTCATAAGAGAATTTTTTTGAGAAGGAGGGTCTTTTTAGAAAGATTTTAAATAGCCTCCTTCAAATCAAATAAAGAGTTTGATAAAAACCAAATCAAAATTTTTGGAGTGTCACACCTAGCCCCCTCCGGTGTCTATATAAACAGAGGGTTTAGTCCGTAGAGGCGATCATAATCATACAGGCTAGATATCTAGGGTTTAGCCATTATGATCTCGAGGTAGATCAACTCTTGTAACACCTATACCCATCAAAGTCAATCAAGCAAGAAGTAGGGTATTACCTCCATTAAGAGGGCCCTGGGTAAACATTGTGTCCCCTGCCTCCTGTTACCCTCGATCCTTAGACGCACAGTTCGGGACCCCCTACCCGAGATCTGCCGGTTTTGGCACCGACATTGGTGCTTTCATTGAGAGTTCCACTGTGCCGTCATCGAAAGGCTCGATGGCTCCATTGATCATCTACAACAATGCTGCCAGGAAGGAGATTTTTCTCCCCGGCCAGATCTTCGTATTTGTCGGTGTACAAAAGTACGGGCTCTCCTTTTTCTCCCCAATCAGAGCCGCACCCACGGCCACACTAAGCAGGGCAGAGGAGGGAAGCCGAAGGCACAAGGCGACCAGAGGCAACGCCAAGACCAGAGACCACAAAGAGCAAAGGGGCAAGGTGGAATCCCCCGGCAAGACCCTTGCCGGGGCGTCCTCCGCGGCCCCAGCAAGAGCCTTGCCAGGGCAACTTGCCCAACACCAGCAAAGAGAGCCACCCTTGAGCTCGAGGGTTCCAACACCGCCAACAACCACATTGGAACCAAGGCTAGGGAGGCCGCCTCTATGGTGGCATACAGATCTTTGTCAAGATCAACAACATACGAGATCAGATGAGGACCAGAAGACGACGATCCTTGTCGAGATCCTAGCCGAGGAAATCCATGATACCCTCGGCAAGATGCTTGCCGGGGAAGACCACGATGTCGCGGCAAGACCCTTGTCGGGGCCCCGGAAAGGCCCTTGCCGAGACACCTACGAGACAGCAGCAGGGCCCTCGTCTGCCAAGACTCCACCGTCGTCCCCATGCAGCTGCCAGCTCGACCAGCAGGGCAGGCACCTGCGTGGCGACGAGCGGCCTCCACGACCGACTCAGCAAGCACCTGCGTGGTGGCATGCAGGTCTTCGTGAAGGCTCCACCACCGCGCCAGCCCAGCAGCCAACCAACGTGGCGCTACAACACCTCGTTAGCCTGGACGCGCGTCACAGCCAGACAAGGCGGCGACATCTGGGATGAGCTTCCTTGCCATCCCCGATAAAGCAAGAGGGGCACGTCGGCAGCGCATTAAATGTGTTTGTCCGACGGTGCCAGAGGATAGGCTCATCCACTGTACACCTTTCCACCTCCTGTGTGCCACTGTGGCAACCCCTTTTGTCTATAAAAGGAGGCCTGAGGCGACCAGGAGAAGGATTCGGATCTTTTGGGCTACCCACGCACCGTAGCTAGATCAAGAACTCAAGAACACTAAAATACATACACCAAAGCAGGACTAGAGTATTACGCATCCTCGCGGCCCGAACCTGGGTAAACGATCCTTGTGCTGGCTTCTGGACCTGCTCTTTGCACAACCCCGTGCCCGCCAACCGTAGAAGGGATCCCAGTGATCCCATAGGTGTCGTTTCCACCAAAATCTTTGGCGCGCCAGGTAGGGGGTGGCACAGTTGTGGAAATCTGGTCTGGTTGGAGCAGCGGCTTCATGGTGATCGTGACTCCAAGGAAAAAGACGACCAAATAGGAGGTGTCGCCTACGGGTGCGCTGCACGCCCGTGCAACGACAGAAAAGCTAAGTCGTGTGAAACTTTAAGCAATTTCTTTTGATATATAAGGTTATTGTCCTCGAAGGTCCTGCCCTATGTATGGAAAACTTGCACACAAAGGGGCCCTTCCGCTATTGGCAACACCCTTGCTCTGTTTCGAGTCTGCTCAACAGCTCAAGCGGCCGCGTCGAGAATGACGGGGTAGCCTTCCGCAATTGGCAATGCTCTCGACTCTGACTTGAGTCAAGCTCGACAGTTCGAGCGACCGCGTTGAGAGCGGTAAGGTGGTTCGCCTGGCAGCAAGCACACCCGGTAAGCCACTGGATATCCGTCCTCAAGGTGCCGCACCCTGGGCTTACGCTCTGGCAAGCCTACCCGATTAACGCAGGGCGAACATACAAAGGAAGATCAAATGGGAAGATAGCATGCATGATATTAAAAAGTACAGCAGAGTTATATTACATCAATTGTTGCTGCGGTTCTAACTAAAGATAAAAATTGTCTTGGTCATGAACCTGCAGCAGCAGTGAGATACGGGGTGCCTAATCCCAACGCTGGCCCTCTATCCTCTGAATTTCATCGATGCAGCTGATGATGGGCTAGATACGCTCCCTCGGGATCGTGAGGTCCGCATCCTCCGGCAAGCTCTCCTGCGCGGCGTTGATGTCGAGGTCGGGATTCCAGTGCGCCACCTTGGTGAGGACCTTGGTCATGGCACCCCGGCAAAGCCTCCGGGCCTCATCGGCCAGGGAGGCCGAACGGTTGGAGTGGAGCCGCTCCAGGGCACCAACAACCCTCTCGAAGAACAGGGTCAGGTTGCAGTTGGGGCTCAAGTTCGGCTCCGGGGCGTACCTCACATCCGACATCCCCATGGTAGCCAGCTACATGGTGGCCTTGTCTGCAATGGCAGCAAGGCGTTTGAGCTAGCGGTTTTCACCCTCCATGTATTCCCTGTGGGTGGCGGCGTCCTTCCTCCGCAGCTACTTTTCGGCCTCCAGATCCTTGGTCAGGGTCGCCTCCCGGGCCTTGGCCCCCGACAGCGCTCCCTCGAGGCCCTCCAGCGTCAGCTTGAGTTCTTTGATGGAGTCGTTGGCCTTGGAGAGCTGCTCAGCCTTGCCGAGGACCGCGCCTTGTGCCTCCACCAGAGCGTTGTTGAGCGTGTCCTTCTCCTTGGACAGCTTTAGGACATGGTCCTTCAGCCCGTCCCGCTCCACCTCCAGCTCTTTCACCCTGCCGGAGTGAACCAGAGCATGGGCATTGAGTGCCTCCTTGTGCCTCTGCTCCAGCTCCTGGGTCTGCTGCACGACGAGTTATCCACCTCCTCATCCTTGCCGCGGATCGTTACGGCAAGCTTCTCCTCACGCGCGGCAAGGTCCTCCTCCTAGGAGTTTAATGCGGTCTGCGGCTGGTGCCAAGCAGCCTCGACCTAGGCGGCCTCCTGCTTCGCTAGTTCCTGGGCCTTCTCGATGTCGGCCTACTTCATCACGAGCGCCAGGTTGCGCTCAGCCAGCACGTCCTGGGCGGCCTTCAAGTCCTTGTGGGCCTGGTGGAACCAAGCCTGCGCCTCAGCGACGCGCTCCTCAAGGTCTGCCTCTGCCTTGTCCACCACCGCCATCCTGGACTTGGCCTTGTCTAGGCGGGCGCGGTGAAGCGCCTGGAGCTTCTGGAAGTTGGCGCTCATGCCCTGGAGGAGCCGCTCTTCCTGGGAACTGCCTCCACCAGCGCTCGTCTCGTCAACAACCTCAAGCCCGGCGGCAGCGAAATCATCAAACACACCTGCCCCTCGACGGTGCCCGGTGCTTTCGCCGTCCTGGAAGGTGGACGAACAGTCGCCGCCACCCTCGTGTACCTGCCCGAGCTAGAGGCAGCGGAGGAGGAAGGTTGGTCGTCAACCACCTCGTCCTCAGCGGCCTTGCCCGGCCTCCCGGCAGGCCCCTTGCCGGCCTCCTCGGCAACAGCCTTGCTGTGCTCCCGGCAGACCCTTACAAGGCCCCTCGAGCATCCTTGGTGGCCTCCTCGACAGCGATCTTCTCGGCCTCTGTCGCGGCGTCCTTGGCGACATCCTCGATGACAGTGTCTATGTCCTCCCGGTCCGCCGAGGGAGGATCTGGATATCGAGAAGGGGATGAGCCGAAGACAAGACCAAGATCCAATAGAAGAAGAAGAAAAGAAGGAGCAGGGACACAAGGCGAATCACTTACCCATGTCGGGCCAGGAAGAAGTAGCCCCTTCCCTGCCAACTTCTAGCGCCGGGACGGAGCCACCAGCACCTGGGTTCTCCTCCTCCTCCTCCGTGCACATAGGCTCGACGCTTGGCGCCCTTACCGGGGACGCCCCTCGGGGTGGTGTAGTTGATGGGGGCGGCGTGTTAGGGGTGGCCCCTAGTGGCTCCTGCTGCTGCCGTCCTCCTCCTGCAACCATGGCAAGGTCAGCACCAAGGGATCGTACCCCGGCACGCGTTGAGGGGGAGCGAGTGGTGGACGCTGGGGGCTGCGCCGGGGGCTGCTGTCCGGGCTGCTCACCACCACCAGCGGCGTACCCGAAGTGCCCACCGGGGGCTGGCCGCTCGTCGAGGCCCGTGCCTTCTTCACCCTTTGGGCCAGCGTCTCCGCGTCCCTGCAAAGATGAAAACAAATCAAGATAAGCGGCATAGTCTGAGGAAACGGAGATGACAAAAAAGGAACAAGATACATACTCATCCTCCACCTCCTCTTCTACTGCCTTCCACTTTCTCCTTGGGCTGAGGGACCCAAAATCGAAGACAACCTCCGTGTCGTCATCCGCAGGAGGAGGGGAAGCAGATGGAGTCCGAGGACGCTTGGACGAAGAAGAGGCAGTTGCCTTCTTCTTCACCACCGCGGCCTTCACCACCTTCCTCGCCGCCGCGGCCGTCGTCTGGCGCACGGACGCCTCCTGGGTTTGCTGCGGCCGCGCGGCCCTGCCAGGCCGGACCGGCTCGCCAGAACTGGCCCACCGCAGGCCGGAGGGTCGATGGTCTCAACCTCCTCCTCCGACGACTCGTCTACCACATCTTCAATAAGAGGGGCCCCGGTGCCGGCGCTGTTGGCCTCCCCAGCAGACTCCGCCCACTGGGCAAGCTCCCTCTTCACTTCGGCCGCTGCGGCCTCGTCCTCCATGCCGCTAGCGTTGCCGGCCTCCCTGGCGAGCTCTGCCTCTGCCGCCCTGGCGGCGATGTAGTCCAGCTCCGCCTGGGTGGTGTCCTGGACGAGCAGCGGCTCGTCGCAGACGTACTTCTCCTCCAAGGTATCAAAGAACTCCTGCACTTGATCCGCCGGCGGCTCAGCCCAAATTGGGACGAGGCCGTGCGCGTTGAACTCCGGCATCATGGCAATGATGTCGTTTCGGCGTGAGTTATTTCTCAGCGGGACCACCCCCGCCGGCAACCCAAACAAGGGCCCCTTGGCAACCTTGCCGGTTTTGGCGGCCTTGCCGGACCGCTCGACCTTGCCATCGCGGTTCACGTTGAGCTGGAAGAGCCGCTGGCAGAAGTGGGCATGCCCCATCACCGTGAGGTTGTGGTCGAGACCGGGGCGAAGCCTCATGATGTCGGCCGCATTCGTGAAGAGCCAGACCGGCCTCCCCTTGTTGTGCAGCGGAGCGATTCGGCGGCGGATGAAATCTTCCCCGATCATCTCAAGGGTGAGCCCGGCCTCGGTGAGGCGATGAATCCTGCGAACCTGGCAGAATTTTTGTGGATCCTCCTCCTGAATCTAGCACCACCGGCCCCGGCACTCCTCCCACCTCTCCTTCTGAGCGCCCTCCGGGTATGTCCCCTTGGACCTTGGGATCCAGGCGACACAACCAGAAATGGTGCCCCCTTTTGGATCCGAGGGAAGAAGTAGTGGCGGAAGAGCGCCGTGTTGGGATGCACCCCGGCGAAGCCCTCGCAGAGATGCACAAAAAGAGCCATGCACGCCACGGCGCTTGGAGTGAAATCCAGAAGGTGGAAACCGTAGGTATGCATGACATCGTAAAGAAATCAGAGAAGGGGGGCAGAGGCCGTAGGAAAAGTAGTCGATGAAGAATGGGTACCAATTCAGGCCGGCCTCGGCGAAGGCAGCAGGGATGACGCGCGTGGCCGGGTGCCCTGTCGTCGCCCCCCCCCCCCCCCCCCCGTCTTGCACCCCCACAGGTGCTTGAAGTAGTCCCGGAGATGGACCGCGTCAACCATCATGGGGAAGTAGGCGGACTGCGTCCGCCGCACCACCAACGCGCTCTCCGGTGGCTCATTCGCCCCGGCGCCCTTGGCCACTCCCTTGCCTCTACTGGTTTTGGGTGCCATGGCGGCTGCGAGAGGCGAAGGATGAAGGATGACGAAGGCACGGCGGTGGCATGCAAAGGCAAAAGCTTGAGAGGGAGGAAGAAGGGGACGGCGGTTTCGAGATTGGAGAAAGCACATAGGGTAAATGAGCAGCGCGCCTGTAGTTATTCCTTTTTATGGGGAAGGCGCGGGCCGCCTCTTTACGATTTACTGTGATGTGACGCATGCGTGCGGGAACCGTCCCATGCATGCCCCCCACGTCATGCATGACCCTCCATGACGCGCACTCAACACGGGTCGTGGGGAAGCGCAAGCGAGCAAAAAAGTACCGCGGTAAAAATCCGCCCCGCCAGCCCGTGCGCCCTTCTGGGCCTGGCCCAACAACGTGTCGCGCTTATGTGTGGCCCAGGCCCGGGGGCTCCTGTCAGTGTACAAAAGTAGGGGCTCTCCTTTTTACCCCTTTACTTGTGCACGGGCAGTCAGAGCTGCGCCCACGGCCACTCTAAGCAGGGCAGAGGAGGGAAGCCGAAGGCTCAAGGCGACCAGAGGCAACGCCAAGACCAGAGACCACAGAGAGCAAAGGGGCAAGGTGGACTCCCTAGGCAAGACCCTTGCCGGGGCGGCCTCCGCGGCCCCGGCAAGATCCTTGCCAGGGCAGCTTGCCCAACACCAGCAGAGCGAGCCACCCTTGAGCTCGAGGGTTCCAACGCCGCCAACAACCACATTGGAACCAAGGCTCGAGAGGCGCCTCTGTGGTGGCATGCAGATCTTCGTCAAGATCAAGAACATACGAGATCAGATGAGGACCAGAAGACGACGATCCTCGGCCGGATCCTAGCCGAGGAAATCCACGAGACCCCCGGCAAGACACTTGCCGGGGAAGACCAAGATGCCGTGGCAAGACCCTTGCCGGGGGCCCGGCAAGGCCCTTGCCGGAGACACCTACGAGACAGCAGCAGGGCCCGCGTGTGCCAAGACTCCACCGCCGTCCCCATGCAGCTGCCAGCTCGACCACCTGGGCAGGCACCTGCATGGTGACGAGCGGCCTCCATGACCGACTCAGCAAGCACCTGCGTGGTGGCATGCAGATCTTCGTGAAGGCTCCACCACCGCGCCAGCCCAGCAGCCAGCCAACGTGGCGCTACAGCGCCTCGTCATCCCGGACACGCGTCGAAGCCAGACGAGGCGGCGACAGCTGGGACGAGCTTCCTTGTCGTCCCCGATAAAGCAAGAGGGGCACGTCAGCAGCGCATTAAATGTGTTTGTCTGACGGTGCCAGAGGATAGACTCATCCACTGTACACCTTTACACCTCCTATGTGCCACTGTGGCAACCCCTTTTGTCTATAAAAGGAGGCTTGAGGTAACCAAGAGAAGGATTCGGATCTTCTGGGCTACCCACGGACCGTAGCTAGCTCAAGAACTCAAGAACACTCAAATACATACACCAAAGCAGGACTAGGGTATTACGCATCCTCGCGGCCCAAACCTGGGTAAACGATCCCTGTGCTGGCTTCTGGACCTGCTCTTTGCACAACCCTGTGCCCGCCAACCGTAGAAGGGATCCCAGTGATCCCATAGGTGTTTTTTCCACCGACAGTATTCGGCGGCTTCGCACTGAGCGCCAACTAGGTTGGCCACCTGGAGCAGATCGACAGCTATGCCCCTGGTCACCATATCAGTTTAGGAAATCTGAACTATGTCGCTGATATGCGAGGAGACTTGATCTTCCAAGGGTTCGTGGCTCCAACCACCACTCCGGCCTTAGATCCGGAGCGCGTCACCAGGTCCGAAGACGGAAGTTTAGAGGCCGTCAGACTCTCTGCGGCTATAGAGCTCAACATTGGAGAACCGAAGAGGATAGCGCCACTGGTAGTCATCACAAATCCGGACACTTCTCCGGACACTAGCTCTGAACCCTTGAAGTCTGTGTCATGCAAGCTCGGCCAGGGAACTTCGGTCCCCGTCCAAACCTCACTCTTAAATGAGGCTCTGGACTTAATGCGATCCATCGCCATCATAGAGGAACCGCTTTCGAATTGTGCCCAGCCCGGACTAGGGGCTGAAAATAGGGAATTTTACTTCCCACCCACCACCCACTTTATAGCCACTGTCTAGGATCTAACCGACATGCTTGACTATGCCTCCGAAGACATCGACGGTATGGACGACGATGCCAAAGAGGAGCAGGCCCAAAATCTGCCATTCACTGGACGCTGGACGGCAACTTCCTCATACGACGTGTACATGGTGGACACACCTAAAGAAGACGGCGGCGATGAGGAGAAGGACCCAGCCGAGGATAAACCTCCTGAGAAACCACCAAAACATCGACGTCAGCGGCGCCGATCTAAATCGCGTCGTGAAATAGACAGCAATACCGGCACCAGAAACAATGATACTCCAGAGAACTCTGAAGACCAAGAAGACCCCATCGAACCAACATCCGAATAGGATGATCGGGAGGACGGGCAAGTAGACCCTGACGAGCAAGCAGGGAACAAAGACTCAGAGGATAGCAACTATCTACCACTCTCCGAGGACGACGTGAGCCTCGGCAACGAAGATTTTATCATGCCAGAGGAACCCCTCGAACAAGAGCGCTTTAAGCGCCGGCTAATAGCCACGGCAAGAAGCCTAAAAAAGAAACTGCAGAAGCTTCAAGCTGACTAAGATCTGCTTAATGACAGATGGACTAATGTCCTGGCAGCCGAAGAATACGGCCTCGAACGCCCAACAAAGAGTTACCCGAAGTGCCAGATGCTACCCCAATTCGACGATGAGGTGCTGGAGCCCATACCACCCATGCGTAACGCGGCTGACGGACCCGACCGACCACCACGTGGCCATGACAGAACGGCAACTCAATCCGAACACCAGCGCGCACCACCTCGCCGTAAAAGTAGAGAAACAACAGCTCGGGGATACACATATGACTTACGGCAGGACCTGGAAAATAGAGCAGGTCAGACCAGATTAATCTATTTATCGCGGGGGCGTGCCCCGTCATGAGAGGACGGTTATCAATCATGGTGCGACAAGAACAACCACGCCCGGGCCGAAAACCACATATGGACTTCATCTAAATTGCGTCGTGACATGGCCCGATATAGAGCCGCCGCACACCCCCTATGCTTCACCGATGAATAATGGAGCATCAGTTCCCAGAAGGGTTTAAACCCGTGAACATTGAATCATACGACAACACAACAGATCCCGCAGTATGGATTGAGGATTTTCTTCTCCACATTCACATGGCTCGCGGTGACGGTCTGCATGCCATCAAATAACTTCCCCTAAAACTTAAGGGGCCAGCTCGGCACTAGTTAAATAGCCTCCCATAAAGCTCTATTGGAAGCTGGGAAGACTTGGAAGATGCCTTCAGAGACAACTTCCAAGGCACTTATATCCGGCCTCCGAATGCCGATAACCTTAGTCATATAGTCCAACAGCCCGGAGAGTCGGCCGGGAAATTCTGGACCAGGTTCCTAATTAAAAAGAACCAGCTTGTTGACTGTCCGGACACCGAAGCCCTAGCGACCTTTAAACACAGCATCCGCGACAAATGGCTCGCCCGACACCTCGGCCAAGAAAAGCCGAAGTCCATGGCAGCCCTTAGAGCACTAATGACCCGCTTTTGTGCGAGTGAAGATAGCTGGCTAGCCCGCAGCAGCAATAGTACCAGCGACCCTGGCACTTCCGAAGCTAGAAACGGCAACGAAAGGCCCCGACGCAACAAACACAAGCGTCGAAGCAAGAATGATAATACAGAGGATACGGTGGTCAACGTCGGATTCAGTGGCTCCAAATCTGGTCAACGGAAGAAGCCATTCAAACAAAACAAACACGGTTCATCAAGCCTGGACATAATACTTGATCGACCTTGCCAGATCCACGGCACTCCTGACAAGCCTGCCAACCATACCAACAGAAGTTGTTGGGCCTTCAAACAGGCCGACAAGTTAAATGTCGAACGTAAGGAGAAAGGGTCGCCCAACAAGGATGATGATGAGGAACCTCACACACCGAAAACAGGGGGACATAAGAAATTTCCCCCCGAAGTCAAAACGGTGAATATGATATACGTCACTCATATCCTCAAGAGGGAGCGCAAGTGCGCGCTAAGGTACGTCTATGCGCTAGAGCCAGTCGCCCCAAAATTCAACCCAGGGTCGGCCTGTCCGATCACCTCCGATCGCGGGGACCATCCGACAAGTATCTGTCACGGAGGTTCGGCCGCATTAGTCCTAGACCCAATCATCGATGGATTCTACCTTACACGAGTCCTCATGGACGGCGGCAGTAGCCTTAACCTGCTCTATCAGGACACAGTCTGCAAGATGGGTATTGATCCGTCAAGAATCAAGCCTTGCAAAACTACCTTTAAAGGAGTAATACATGGTGTAGAGGCCCGCTGCACGGGCTCAATCACATTGGAGGTCGTCTTCGGTTCGCCTAAGAACTTCTGAAGCGAAGACTTGATCTTCGACATCGTCCCCTTCCGCAGTGGCTACCATGCACTACTCGGACGAACCGCGTTCGCTCGCTTCAGTGCGGTCCCACAATATGCCTATGTCAAACTCAATATGCCCGGACCACGCGGTGTTATAACAGTCAATGGAAACATGGAATGCTTACTCCATACTGAGGAGCACACCGTGGCCCTAGCAGTGGAAGTACAGGGTGGCCTTCTCAAGCCAACTATTACATCGGCGGCCAAGTCCCCGGACACCGTCAAATGAGTCCGGACTACCCCACAGTATGATAGTCCAGCTCGTCAGGAGCTCGATTAGCAATTCGGCCTCCATCTCAGCCCCTACCAAAATGTGGCATCTGTACCACGCGTACATAATTACGCACTGAACATACCATGGGAAAGGATGGAGGCATAATGAAGATAAGGTCCACAATACGGCTAGACCCTATCAGGACACTCATATTTCTTTTTTCTCTCCTTTTAATTTTTCCAGGTTCCTTACAACCCACATCACCTTTTTGACGGTACCAAGGCCTCTTTTCGAGGCCTATTATAAAAACACCGATCGATGATCCTCTCGAAGGACAATAAACCAAGGAGAAAAGCAGCATAGACAAGTGGCAGAGTACCTCAAGGGTCTTTACAGATCACCTCGCCCGTTTTCAGGACACATACACAGCTTTCCCTAGTGCCCGGCATGTAAAATAGCCTTGTTGCTTACTGCACTATTTGTACCAATACGTTTTGACGTATCAATCAGACTATAATGGAAACGGCTTCTAGCCCAACCTATGCGGTACTGGCCTACCTCTTCATCCGTATTTCCCTGTTTTTGTCCGATTGTCATGTACACCTCGGTACGACTTAAATCGCCAGGGGTTCTACTGATCCACGTACATTTCCTAAATACTAAATAAAGTCCGAACTGTCGAATCTCGGGTTCCGGCAAAACCCTCAAGGTTCGAACACTGGGGTGCGCACGAAGATCTCCCCCTACAAAATCACGTCCCCAACCTCGCCATGATCTCAAAGGCTTAGCTCGACGAACTCGCAACGCAAGAGACACAAGATTTATACCGGTTCGGCCAACCATTGTGGTGTAATATCCTACTCCAGTGTGGTGTGGTGGATTGCCTCTCAGGCTGAGGATGAACAGTACAAGAGGAAGAATAGCCTCCTGAGGTGAGGTGCTCTTGTGCTTGGTGGGTGTGAGGATGAACTGAATGAGTTCGAGACCCCCCTCCTCCTAATATGGTGGCTAGCCCTATTTATAGAGGCCCTGGTCCTCTCCCCAAATATTGAGCGGGAAGGGAGCCAACAACGGCCATTTTTAAAGGGGACAGCTAGTACAAGTTATCCTGACAAAAGCCGTCTTCGCCTGCCAAAGGCTCTGGTGGTGACACCGCCTTGGGCTCCATGGTGACCTCCGTCTTGTCGTCCTGCTGGTCTTGGTCTCGTTGCACCAATATGGAAACCTTTGCTTGACGCCTCGGTACTCTTCGTCTGCGCTTGCCTCCTTAGCACCAAAGAGGAAACAAGGACACTATGCATGCTGGCGCCCGCCTGGCGCTCGCCTGGTCTCGATCGTCATGGCTCACGTCATTGGAACCTCGCGAGGTTTGCTTTGCCTTGATCTCTCTGCCCCTCGCGAGCCAGCCTGGCGAGGCCGCTCCCGAGGAGGTCTTGTGTCGTCCGCCTCGCGAGGCTTGGTCCCTCGCGAGGGTCTCGAATGCTTGTTGGCGAAGATAGGCCTTACGGGCCCGCTTGCAAAGCCACGCCGTGGGCCGCAGGCAGCCAAGTCTGGGGACCCCCATTCCCAGAATGCCAACACGAACACTTTTATAGTACAATTCGGCGTCCCGAATATAGCATTATATGCATCGGCTCTGAATCATGTCTTTGGTCAATAGTTGGGTTGCCCGGCTCCTGTGGTTACTACCTTATGTTCCGCTTGTTTGGCTAAGGTAGTAAAGGGAGAACTACTGCGATTATGTTTCCGGTTCATCCGGACAAACACCTCAATAGAGAAAGCCGAAAAATGGCTGTCATGATGCGGTGAGAGCTGGTCAGCTATTCGGTGACTAAGTATAAATCTCTTGCAATATTTTCGCATCACACGATAGACCGGCCCTCACCCGGTCAGGCATTTACAGCCAAGTTCGGATAATTGAATAATACTAGGGGCTGCGCCTACATTCACATTGTCAAACTCCTATGGCTAAGTGAGAGTGATAAAGCCACATAGTCCAATTGCCTGGTTCGCCGCACTAACACCTCCTTCATGGACCAAATTGATGGGTCAAGTGTGTTTATGTGCTATCCCGAACACCCCCGTACTACCTACATGGGGGCTGAAGCTGACGACTGGCCAACTCTCAGATACCATAAACGGCCGCACATGAGGAAAATAATTGGAGGCAAAATAAGCAACATATTATACATCAGCCTTGTTCCATAATACAACATTCAGACAACAGGTATATATTCATCAAAAATAATATCCTTTGAGTACTGGCCCTCTACGATACGGGATCCTTCGAGGACGTTGTCAAAATACCGCTCCGCGTGCGGTGCTCTTTGCCCACGGGCGTCCCTCGGTGGCAAGCTTGACGGCGTTCATCTTCGCCCACTGCACTTTGACACGGGCGAAGGCCATCCGTGCACCTTCGATGCAGACTGGCCGCTTCACAGGCCGGGGGCAGGCATTGACCAGCCGCTTCACGAGCCCGAAATAGCTCCTGGGT
The DNA here is from genome assembly GCA_021605145.1 of Aegilops bicornis. NCBI lineage: Eukaryota > Viridiplantae > Streptophyta > Magnoliopsida > Poales > Poaceae > Aegilops > Aegilops bicornis. Next base: position 234,259,704 of record CM038672.1, on the reverse strand, counting down.
ATGGGTTTGGCGGGCCAAAGACGGATTATAACATCCCTCATGGCCAATCCATCCATGCTATGCAGTTCGGTCAACTGCTTCAGTTGATCGCTGAGGGGAACGGGATGCTCTGGCGCGAGGTACTGCGACCAGAACAACTTTTCCGTCGCGCTCCCCTCTTTGGCTTGGAAGAACTCCACAGCATCGGCAATACTTCATGGCAGGTCGGCAAACGCTCCTGAAGAACTCCAAATCCGGGTCAGCAAGATATACTTTCTTCTCACAAATTTGCTCTGCATGATAAAAGGCTTACCCGCCGCAATCTGCTTTGCCTCTTGGATCTCCCGGCAGGCGCTTTGGGCTTCGGTCTGGGCTTCCTATGCACTTTGGAGGGCCTTAGCAAGTTCGGACTTATGATCCGAAATCTTGCGCTCTAAGGACTCACACTTGCTTATCGTATCCTTGAGCTCTTGCTGGACTTCCCCCACCCTTGATACATGTTTTAGGCGGGCGGCTCGTTCCTCTTCCGCCTCCTTGGCTCCGGCCAGCGTGTTCTTGAGGGCTTCGACCTCCGAAGCATCAGCTATGAACATAATTATAAAACTCATTCAGATAACAAATCAGAGATGATCTCAGTTCGGATGTATTTCGGTATCACATACCTTGCTTTTCCTCTAACTTCCGCCTTAGCTCGGATGCTTCGGCGGCAGGGGCAGCTGACGCTTGCGTCGCAGCCTATTTGTTCAAACAGATATGTATGTTAATCCCCTGCGTGAGTTATTAGATCCTTTGTTCGGTCTTTCTGTGCGAACACCGAACAGAGTCTCAGGGGCTACTATCTATACACAGGCATTCCTCTTATACAGCTAAAAGGCATTATATCACATACATCAAAGCCTCTCACAAGGCCTCGTTCAACCCACTTTTGGGGACTAAACCTTTTCAATCACCGTACCCATAAGGGTACGATGTTCTTCCACAATGGTGGCGCTCTAAACCGCTCTCACCAGAGTGTCCAGCGCCTCCGGATTGACGAAGGTCGCCGGTGGGGTGGGCATGCCCCCTTCTTTCGAAGGAGGCTGCTCATATGACTTCGGAGCCGTGTGGGTCACCGGAATGACATCTGGTTGGGGGCCAAATTGGACGTGGTCCCCGTCTCCAGTCTCCATGGGGGCCGGTTCCCCCATGTTCTCGGTGGTAGGGGTATCCCCCTTTGACGCCTTCTTGGCGGCCTCCTGCGCCTTCCCCCGTCCCGGAAGGGTCCTTCGGGACAACACCTCAGTGTTATCCGTAGCAGTGGGCGAGGAGGCTGGCGGGGGTGACTCGCTCTCCATCATGTTCGGACCCAGCAAATTCCCAGAAGATGAGGATCGCTGGGGGAGGTCCTGAACCGGACTGCAGCACGCAATTTGACGTGTTACAACCACGAGGCAAAAAGTCGGATATATATACAGTACCTTTGAATACTTACAATCCGGCTAGGGGCTTCGGCTTGGGGCGCCACTCGTCGGCGTCCGACTCAGAATCATCCGTAAGGGAGGTTCTCCCATTCTTGGACGCTTCCGCATCTAGATCCACGGAAGCTGCCCTCTTCTTCTTCCCCCCTTAGGGGAGGGGTTGCTCTCTTCCTCCTCCTCTTCCTCTTCGTCAGGAGAGGAGAGAGTTTTGGTGTCTTAGGAGACTACGTCCGAAGCACCTCTATGGCAGAGGCCACCCTTGGCCTCCTTGCTCTTCTTCTTGACCTTCTTTTTCGGCGCCTGATATGGCGCCGGGACCAGCATCCTCGTCAACAGGGGAATGGCTGGGTCTTCGGGTAGCGGAGCCGGACAGTGAATCCATTCCACCTTCTTCATCCAGCCCTGTGGGTAGGATGGGAAGCTTAGTATGCTCCTTGGATTTACAAAATAAGGTTATCAGAAAACTTGCGGGAGTCGCTGCATGAGTGCAGTCATGGCCGAGGTATTCGGTCGTCTTCGACTACGCCTTTTGGGTCTCGAAAAAGCAGCTTCCACATGTCTTCGTGCTTCATGCCGAAGAACCGCTGTAGGGTCTGCGGACCGGCCGGGTCGAACTCCCACATATACTGAGTCCGGTGTTGGCAGGGGAGAATCCGGCGAAAGAGCATAACCTGGATCACGCTAGCAAGGCTGGTATTCTTGTCTACCATGCTCTTGACGCACCTCTGTAGTGTCATCACCTCATCAGATGATGCCCAGTCCAGGCCCTTGTTGAGCCAGGATGTCAGCCGCATTAGAGGTCCGGGCTTGAACTCGGAAGGAGCAGCCCATGTGGAGTAACGGGGCTCTGTGACATAGAACCACCCCTGCTTCCATCCCTTAACGGTCTCCACGAAGGTACCCTTGGGCCAGGTGACGTCGAGAAGCTTGCTCACCATGGCGCCGCCGCACTCCACATGTTGGCCATCCACCCCTTTCGGCTTCACACTAAAGACCTTGAGCCATAGGCCAAAGTGAGATGGGATGCGGAGGAAGGCCTCGCATACGATGATGAACGCCGAAATATTGAGGAAAGAATTCGGGGCTAGATCATGGAAATCTAGCCCGTAGTAGAACATAAGACCGCGGACGAAAGGATGAAGGGGAAATCCTAGTCTGCGAAGGAAATGGGGGATGAACACTACCCTCTCATTGGGCTTTGGAGTGGGGACGATCTGCTGCTTGGCAGGAAGCCGGTGGGCGATCTCCTTGGCTAGGTACCCTGCCTTCCGGAGCTCTTGGGTGTTCCCCTCCGTGACGGAGGAGGCCATCCATTTTCCCTGCGCTCCAGATTTGGACATGGCTGGAATGTTTGCGGGGGACGAAAAAGGTTGAGACCTAGGCACTGGAGCTCGAGGGTGGATAGGCTGCGGAGGAAGAAGGCGTGGGGTAAAAGAGGCAGGTCCTTATCTCCTTATAAAGGCAGTGAATATCAAGCGTCCCTCCACGAGCCTTAAAGCTCGCCTATTCCCAAGGGGTCGTGTGAACGACACGGTTGGGTTTCCCAAACCCGTATTGATGAGAATCCCGTAATAAGGGGGCACGATCTCTGCTTTGATAAGACGTGTCGCCGGAGGCTGCATCTCGAAAACGTGAAATGGGAGGCCGAAAAACGATTCGAAATAATAAAGTGGCCGAACATAAAGTCCCACTAGTAAAGTTGTCAGAAGACATAACTTATTTTGGCAGGGTTGTGACTATTGTACAGAGCCGGATATAGTCCGGGTGATCAAGTACTTTTAAGTGTTCGGAGGAGGAACCCGCCTTGCAATGTCGAAGACAATCTGCGCGCCGGACATATCGTCATTGAAGCCTGGTTCAGGGGCTACTCAGGGAGTCCTGGATTAGGAGGTCCTCGGGCGTCTAGGCTATGTGACATGGGCCGGACTCGTGGGCCGTGAAAATACAAGATAGAGGGCGTTCCCCCGTGTCCGGATGGGACTCCCCTTGGCGTTGAAGGTAAGCTTGGCGTACGGATATGAAGATTCATTTCTCTGTAAACCGACTGTGTACAACCCTAGCCCCCTCCGGTGTCTATATAAACCAAAGGGTTTAGTCCATAGAGGCAATCATAATCATACAAGCTAGACATCTAGGGTTTAGCCATTATGATCTCGAGGTAGATCAACTCTTGCAACCCCTATACCCATCAAAGTCAATCAAGAAGGAAGTAGGGTATTACCTCCATTAAGAGGGCCCGAACCTGGGTAAACATCGTGTCCCCTGCCTCCTGTTACCGTCGATCCTTAGACGCACAGTTCAGGACCCCCTACCCAAGATCTGCCGGTTTTGACACCGACAAAGAATCACTCCAAAGTTCCTATCTAGCGGAGAACGTAAGAAGAAATTGTTTGTAGGGTACGAAACCACCTCGAAGCTATTCTTTCTGATTGATCTATAAAATAGTTCATACTAAAATAACACCAAATAATATTAGATTCATAATGCTCAATCCAACACAAAGAACCTCAAATAGCGCCCCAAGATTTCTACCAGAGAAACAAAGACAAGAATGTGCATCAACCCCTATGCATAGATTACCCTAATGTTACCTCGAGAATCCATGAGTTGATTGCCAAAACATATATCAAGTGAATCAATACGATACCCCATTATCACCACGAGTATTCATATGCAAGACATATATCAAGTGCTCTCAAATCCATAAAAATTTCAATCCGATAACAACGAAATCTCAAAGGGAAAAACTCAATTCATCACAAAAAGATAGAGAGGGGAAAACACCATATGATCCAACTATATTAACAAAGCCCGCGATACATCAAGATCATGACATCTCAAGAACATGAGAAAGAGAGAGAGAGATTAAACACATAGCTACTGGTACAAACCCTCAGCCCCGAGGGTGGACTACTCCCTCCTCATCGTGGTGGCCGCCGGATGATGAAGATGGCCACTGGTGATGATTTCCTCCCGCAGAAAGTCTTGGGAGCAGGGGTCTATATTGGTTTTCGATGGCTATAGAGCTTTGCAGGGCGGAACTTCTGATCTAGGTTAACCCCAAGGGTTTTCGGAATATTGGGAAATTTATAGGGTCAAGAGGGGGTGCGGGAGGCCACCGAGGTGGGCACAACCCACCTGGGCGCGCCTGGTCCCCCAGGCGCGCTACAGTGAGTTGTGCCTCGGGCACCCAGTGCTGCCTCGGACCATTGGCGGTCTTCTGGTCCATAAAAAATCCACAAAGTTTCACGGTGTTTGGACTCCGTTTGATATTGATTTTCTGCGATGTAAAAAACAAGAAAATAATAGCAACTGGCACTGGCCACTGGGTCAATAGGTTACTCCCAAAAAATGATATAAAGTTGCTATAAAATGATTGTAAAGCATCCAAGAATGATGATAAAACAACATGAATGCTTCATAAATTACAGATGTGTTGGAGACGTATCACCGTCTTGTTGTAGGAGGCCCATATGGTGTGGCACCTTGTAGCTTGTCTTCATGACCAAAGGGAATTTCCCATGCTCGGCCATCTTCCTTGAGGGGCTTCCAAAGATGGAAGTGTCGCCCTCGCTTGTGGGTGGTCGCCTTGGAGTTAATGATGTCTACGTAGGCATACTCACCGGAAGTAGGCGAAGATGCCATACGTCCAAAGGCGGAGATGCCTTGATAGCACTTGGCAAAGATGCCGAAGTGGTTGTGGTAGCCGTAGCTTCCTCTTGGTGGTGCGCGTCTTGCGGTCTTCTCTTGTGCTCATGAAGGTTGGTCGTAGCTTGATGTAGAGCTTGTTGGGACTTGTAAGTTTGCGCATGTCGAGCATCTTCATGTTGATGGTGTCATTGTCGCGCTTTACCTTGTATGCGATGGTGCTCGTCGTCCCGAAGATGAGGACGTGGTCGAATTGTGCTTGCCTCGGATGAACGCTTTGAGGATTTTCTACTTGAGCGTCGTCGCCTTGAAGATGATGAAGGGGAAGAAGACTTGTAGTTTGCCACCATGTCTCGTACTTGATCCATGTGTTCATTGATGTAGTCCCTTTTCCTTGCTTTGTTTTGGCGAATGTCGATGGCGATTCACTCAATGCCTTGCATTGCTCACTGTAGTCTGAAGAGTGGAGTTTTGCTGACGTAGTTGTTCGCACAATCGTTGTCGTCGAAGATTGGAGATGGAATGCTTTGCCTATCCATTACAAGACCCGAGCAAATATGAGTGGAAGAAAGGAAAGACTAGACCAATGTACCTTATCTAAGGTTGAAGATGGATCAATGATTGCTCAATAATGTATTATGGAAATAGCACAATTGGTACCAGATCTTGTCAATTCTCACACCTACACAAGTAAAGCTTTTGGTGGAGCTTGGCGTGGATAGTGGCACAAAAATTTGATGGAATTGTTAGCAAGAGTCAATATGTTGAAAGAGATTCACAAATTCGTGAGTGAAACAAGTAGACCAATATTAATATGTGTCACACAAAAACACACACGGATATATAAATGGGGTCGTGCAACCAAGGAATGAGCTCAAAATGTGAAAATCCACGAAAAATGCTCTTGTTGCACAACTCTAGAGAGACGCTAGCACGATTTCTCAATAGACGGATATGACACTTGTGCACAACCTATAAGAGACAAAAATTTAATGACTTCTATCCCAAGTATGTTATGTATATATGATTCCCGGTGTTTTGCACACGTTGATCCAGGATGATCAATGTGGTATATGATATGATATATCGCGATCCTATGGCTATTGCTTACAAGCTCTTTGTTTTTATCTTTTGCTTAAAAGCTTATTCTTTTTTTTGGCCACCTTTGCATAATGCTCGAACCAAGATAGCAATTGTGTATGCGGGAACAATTTATGACTCTAGTGATGAAAGATGATACCAAAATGAGGTATGTACGCAATGCAATGTGTAGAATCGATGGTCACTAAAATGCACAAGTAACGTTGCCCGACAATACTCAGTGGCTAGTATCGATAGGCAAGTGACGCAAAAAAGGCTCGGTGTTAACAAACACTATGGCATGAAGAATATACAATGATTTCATCAAGGTTACCGTTCTTGCTTATGGTGGTTTCAAAACGATGAAGTGGACGAAGTTGATGTAGGATCCGTGGCGATGATGAGAGGCGGTGCTCTTGATGTAGAAGAATTCCTAATTAGCCGAAACACCTTAGGAAGCGGAAAAACTGCGAACTCAAAATCTCAAACGGCAAATGTAAAATGGTGGTGGTGGTGGTTCGGGAGTTGGCAAAGTGGAAGTGGAGGTTATGGTGGTGGACTATACACGGTGTCGGAGTTGAAGCCACCATCCCTAAGTAGCCGAAACACCTTAGGAGACACAAACCACAACTCGTACAAGCTCAAACAAAATTGGGTTAAGTTGATGTGGCGGAAGTGTATGGTGGGAAAGAATATGCGGTAGTTATGGTGGAGGGTTGATGAAGAAGTAACCGTACCTAAGTAGCTGAAGCACATTAGGAGACTCGAATCACTACTCAAGCAACCACAAATGCAATGGGGGACCAAAATGGATTAGGTTGCGGAAAGCTATGGTGGTATTGCGGATGATATGGTGGAAGGCTTAGGCAAACTTGAAAAATTCGAAAACAGTGATGGATTCAAATGGTGGTGAAACCAATGTGAGGACCTCGGGCACGTCGATAGCTTCAAAACGAGCCAAAGAACAAACAAATCGGAGTTCGGGGTGAAAAGTTGTGATGAAAATCGTGAAGAAGGGCGATGCTGAAATTCTGTGTAATGTTGTTGGTTAGGCCAGAAGTTCCGGCGCTAGGGATGGAACTTCCGGGCTCAAGAGGTTCTGGGGGGTTTCCGGAAGTTCCGGGGGTCGCGGGTGAAGTTCGGGGAAAACAGGGGGTTTTTGGGGGTAAACTTTTGGTTTAGCCTGGAAGTTCCAGGGTTAGGATGGAAGTTTCGAGGGGCGGAAATTCTGGGGGAGTCTAGAAGTTCCGGGGGTCCTAGAATTTCTTCAGGGACGAACCATAAATTCCAGATCTGAGAACGGGGGCTGAAAAACTCGATTTCCAGGGTCAAAATTGAGAAGATTTCGTGGATGAAAAGTGGGGAAAAGATGGGGAAAGCTAGACCCACTTGAAACACATCGAATCCATGGATCAAATTCAAAAAAACATTATCAACCCAACAAATAAAAAATGGGGCTTTTTTGGTGGGGATTTTCAAAATTTAGGACAAAATCAAACAAAATTAGGCTAGAAAACGGTGGGGGGGGGGGCTCTAAATTTGTGAGCAACGTGGCTCATGATACCAAGATGATACGGGGTGAGGCCAATCTTTCACAATTGGAGCGGATCCTATGAAGAACGCAAAGAGCACGAGAGGGGAAACGAGAGGAAATAGTCAAATTGACTTGATCCAATCACACATGGGCTAGATCCAAACACACAAAGAGAGACAGAAAGGTCCAAATCCAACAAACGAGGATACATGGTAGCTAGTTCATCCCAATCCATGAGGAAAGAGGTCTTGAATCCACGAGGGATCTTCCCGCGATGGGGTTCTTGAATCCACTTGTGGGATCTTCTCCAAGGAGGCCTTGGTCTCCGATGGAGTAGAGGTAAGTGGATGAGCAAAGCTCTATCTCAAATGAGCTAATCCTTTGCGGACCCTAGAATGGAGGAGGGGGATGAGTATATATAGTGGTAGCCACGAAGGGGTAAGTGAGGGGCGAAAGGGTACATGGGCTTCGGCCCGAGTATCTGCGCGCACGTAGGGCCAGAAGTTTTGGAAAGGGCCAGAAGGTTCCGGCTGAGTGTCCAGGCATGGTCCGGGCTATCCAGAGAGTTGGCACGGTTCAGGACGTCTTCGGTGTAGCAGGGCCGGAAGTTCTGGGATGGTCGGAAGTTTCAGGCACCGGAGGTTCCGGGCGAGCTTTTAGGCAGGGTCCAGGTTGTCCAGAGAGTTGGTGCGTCCGGGCGTCGCCTGGAGGGTGCAGGACCGGAGGTTTCGAGAAAGTCGGAAGGTCCGGGGTCAAAAGTTCCGGGCAATGGCTAGAAGCTCCGGGCTGAGAAGAAACCTTGCACAAGTCTTGACGCTGGCTCCTCCTCCTCCCTCTTCAGGACGATAGATGTACATGATCACACATAGTGTCCATGACTTAGGTAGAAACCATGTCTCACTTGAATGGAAAGGGGAAGCATTTAGGAGCGGGTTCACCTTGTGTCCAATGGCGTATGCTCGATGTTGAGGTCTCGTCGTATGTCCACTTCGGGCTTGGGGAGTAGTTGTAGTGTACATGGGGATGGTCGTAGGATGCTCCGCATTGGACGCTAAGACCATGATCGTACCCTCTAAGACGAGGGGAGGTAAGGAGATGCCATCACACTCTGCACTTGATTCACCTTCTGTTTTGAGTAGACTTGCGACACCACCACCTGCTATCTAGTCTGATATGTGGCAAGTAATTGATGATGCTACTTCTGCTATAAATGAAACTTGTGATGATGCTAGTACTCTGCTTGATAAACCTGTGCCACTAGGTGAATATCGTGATGAACAACTTGCTAAAGCTAAAGAACTTGAAACTGCTAAAACTAATGGAAATTATGCTTTGAGTATTATGCCTAGCTCTCCTACTAGAGTTGAAATGCTTAACATACCTGAGGGTTATGTTATGGATGGGGAGATAGCTAGGAAGTTCTTGCTTGTAATGATAGAGATGATGTTAAGAAATTACTGAGTAAGCCGAAAGAAAAAGCTATGATAGAGAGAATGAAATATGATCCTAAGTTTTCTACTTCTCCTATCTTTGTTACTAATAAGGATTATGAATTCTTTGTCGATCCTGAGTTGATTACTTTGGTTGAGTCTGATCCTTTTCATGGTTATGAAACTGAAACTATTGTGGCACACCTTACTAAATTGAATGATACAGCCACTCTATTTTCTGGTGAGGAAAAAATTTGCTAGTACTATATTCTTTAGTTGTTTCCTTTCTCATTAGAGGGTGATGATAAGAAACGGTTCAATACTCTTGCTCCTGGTTGTGTGCGTAGTCCCCATGATATAATATACTATTTCTCTGAAAAATATTTTCCTGCTCATAGGAAACAAGCTGCCTTATAGGAAATATTTAACTTTGTGCAAATTGAAGAAGAGAATCTCCCTCAAGATTGGGGAGGCTTCTCCAATTACTTAATGCTTTGCCTGATCATCCTCTTAAGAAAAATGAAATACTTGATATCTTCTATAATGGACTAACTGATACTTCTAGGGACTACGTAGATAGTTGTGTTGGCTATGTTTTTACGGAACAATGTTGGACAAGCTGAAGTTGAGTAATATATTGAGAAATGTCGATGATTGGACACTTCGTGAACCATCACCCAAACCAACTATGAAGAAAAGAGGTATTTTATTCCTTATTCCAGAACATATGCAAGATGCAAAGAAATCTATGAAAGAAAAGGGTATTAAAGCTAAAGATGTTAAGGATTTATCACCTACTGAAGAAATACATGGACTCAATACCCCGACACAGGTAGTTAAGGTAAGTTCTCTTTATAGATTCGATGAGGGTGATATTCCCTATAATAAATCTGCTAGTCAATGTCTTGATGAATTTGATAATTACATTGCTAAGCAAGAACACTTCAATATGTATGTTAGCAAACAATTTAAACGGAATGCTATCATGATTGATTGTTTGAGTGATTTGGTGTTTAGAATCATTAGAGCTTTAAGTAAGCATTCATCCATGGTACATACCAAGTTAGAACAGGTTGCTCAGTCACAAAATGACTATCTTAATGAGATGAATAATAAAATGAATGAACGTGTTGTTAGATTGTGACTAGGGGTGGTAAAACGACTCAGGATCCTCTATATCCTGAAGGTCATTCTAGAAGAATTGAACAAGATTCTTAGAGAATTAATATTGACTAGTAGAACACCCGTGTGTTGCCATGGGCTTTGATTTTAATTATTTTATTACACCTATGAATACAATGCATATTAAATTTCACACATATAGAGTTTTATCTGATTGCGCATATAATGTATGTCATATCTATATCTATATCTATATCTATACCTCTATACCTACTAATAAAAGGGCTATTGCTTCTTACCACCGTAATTTCATCCATTTTTCGTCCGTCCATTTTACCCGTATTATTTTGTATATCCGAGGTGGTACTAATCTAATCCTGATTGTAAGGCAAAGACGCGTGTGGCCTTTTTCTTCTGAGAAGAGCCTACAGGCCCAAAGCGTGTACCCTTTTTTCTCTCGCATGGCCGCCGACCCACCTACACTGCGTGTGTTTTGTCTGAATAAGGATCGACCTCGCAACCTCTGATGTAATCTGTAGGGCTACAACCAACCAAACAAGTTTGTTTTTGTTTCTTAGTACCACCTCCCTTCAATAGATTCTATAATACGGATTAAATACGTATGTGCAACTTGCACCAATGTGGAAGCTGGGGATTTGTGGGCAAGCTTGATTGTAATTAAAGGAAGATGATTGTGGGCTGGTCATTAAAGGAAGAGGAGATTGTGAGGGGGCACGCTAGCTATGGCGTGGCCGTGCAACACAAAGCAGCCAAAAAGAGAGGGACGCGCGGGAGCTCGAGGTCGAGAGGAAAAGGGGGGACGGTGCGGGACGGTGGTCTGCTGTGGTGGTCGCCGGCGACGGCTGGTGGCGAGGGGCCGCCGGAGCGGATAAGGCGACGCGTGGGATCGAAGCGACGGCTGGACTGCACGACCGGATGAGCAAGAGCTCTTTGGTAGAGCCGAATACAGGGAGGACATCTTGGGGCTGCCAGTTACGAGGGCGAGCACTGAGATCGGAGTCGGAGATGTGGGCCAATGCTCACCACTGAACGAGAACCGAACCGCGACCACTCACCCCATCGAGGCGATTCACGAGCTCCAGACCAGGCCCAGACCAGTCACCACGGCAGCCGGATCCCAGCTTCAGCTGGGCGCCCCCCTAACACGCACCCGCAGCCATAGCTCCCAGAGCGATAGCATGTAGAACCACCAGCGGCCGGCCGGCCGGCTTGCCTGAGCGCGTCCAGTCAGGTCTTGCAGTTGCAGTGGACTATGGGCGGAGCAACGCGGATGGTCGGGTTAGCGACGTGCGGAGAGGCCTGCAAGGCTCACTGCGGATGAGAACGAGAGAGTGGTCCAGCGTTTTCCAGAAGAGAGAATAAGGTTTGGGTGAGGCCGCGTGTGGTTGGTACTTGTTAAGCATGGGAGAACAAGTGTGTGCTGCGCGTTGACACATACGTTTGGGAGAAAAAGTATGGCTGGTTATGCGATGCAATTAAACCCATTAGGCGTCGTGCTAAGGGCGAGTGGCTGCGATGTCCATGTGTCCTTTTACTGTGCAAGGGCTATTGTTCTGTCGATGAATTTGTTTCACGTAGTTGGTCCAGTCTATTGCGTATTAGCCTAGGTAAGAGACAGAAAGGGCACTTCCTCTCCACCTCTCCCTTTCTCTCACGGAACTAGATCCTCTGACATACTCAAGGGATGTCACGTAATCTAGAGTAACTGTGACAGCCCTTCTTCATCTTCATATGGTTAAAAAAAGCCTGAAATGATTATAATTAATTTGCAAATTACAAATCTAGTGTATACATTTACAAAAATTACATACAAACAAAATTATGGTGCAATAAAATTATTTTTTGATTTATCTTTATACATGCTACAGTAAACCCGCACAGTAGTTGCAACAGTTACCCTGGCATCCCTTCTTCGCTTTACACACGCATTTCACTGTAGCTTCGTGACATCCCTTTGAGAATGTTAGGCCTTCCACTATGTAGGCCAAAAGCGGCGCCATATTCACTTTTGATTTATTTGGCATCGGTGTCCTCCATTGCTCAGCTGATGCCTTAAGAAAAATTGTGGGAACCGAAGCAAGTAGCTGCTCCGATGCCAAATTCAGTGAGGCAATAAAAAATCAATATTTTGCGTGTAGACTATGGGTTCCCTGTGAGAGAGAGACTAGTGACTAGTACTTGAATCAATTATTCTGCTAGATGTGGGTCAGTCTTTCACGGGTGCCAAATTGTCTATGTTGTGAGATGAGTGCCAAAAGCATTTCATCTGGCATCGATGTATATGTGGCACACTTGTCAGAATTTTGGCACCAGATACATAGTGGAGGGCCTTAGAGGATCCGCTTCCCTCTCCCACACCACCTCTCGCCCGCCGCCGCCTCTCCCATCCCCTCCACCGCGCCCTAGGCTAGAAGGCCGGTACCGCCGTCACGAGCTTGACCCCCTCCTCGCTGACAGGCTCAGCAACGGCTCCATCGCCATCTGGAACCCACCGCCGCCATCGCCGTCGCCGCTGCCATGGCCACCATCACGTCCGAGAGGAGCAGCATGCCAGCTCGCAGCGGGTCTTCCTCGTCTCCATCTCCAAGCCACGCGAAGCCAAAGATGGCATAGAGCTGGCGGAGAAGGTGCCGATGGTGGGATCTGCATGGAGGCAAGGCGCGCGATGCGGCCTTGCCATACTCTTCGGCATCAATGAAACCGGGTAGGAGCATGTTTTTACTCTACTTTTGTGGCAATTTCTTACTTCCCCTTGTCGCTGGGTCTCTCTACGTCTCTGGTAAGAGATGATTGACACTTTGTTTTATCATAACAGTTCTGCAATCTAGGAGCAAGGCCAACTTCAGGAGCTGGTTGAAGCTGCACTAAATTTAGCCACAAAGTAACATCTGAACAATTCTCATGGGCAACCTCTTACCGGAAGAAAATTACAGTTTGGATGAGGATCTGTAGTCCATAGGATGATAAGATCATGATGGATTGAGAAGGTAAACAAATCTTTATTTCTATTTTGCATCTAGGATTGAGAAAGTAAAGGATTTTACAGATGCTAATTTATTTGTGTAAGCTAATTGTGCCTGCTGAAGATAACTAGTATCAGGTCTTTGATTCTTTTATAGACCAGGTTATACCATTCATGACTACATTCGGTTTGGATCCCAAGAGGAGCACAGTTTTAGAGTAGTGTTTCTTTATTGGAAGAGGTTTTGAATTTTTTTTTAGTATCTCTGTATGACTACCAACTCACTGATCAAATCAAGAACCTGCCCCGCCTAATCGCCCAAGAAAAAGAACAAGAAACAGATAGGAGAACTGCCCGCCTCTGTTCTTCAGTTAAATTCTATTTAGACGTGGAACCATTTTACCTGCTTCTCATGAAAATTAAGTTAGTACAACTACAAGACAACTTACGAACTTTGAGTGTATCTGTCAATAGTTAAATTCAGTTCAAATGAGGAACCTGTAGTGCCACCTTGTTCTTCAGTTAAATTCAGTTTAAAATGAGGAACATGTAGTGCTGCCTCTGTTCTTCAGTTCAATGCAGTTGAGACAAGGAACCATTTTTACTTGCTCATGAAAATTAAGTTCGTCCTACTACGAGACCATGTACGAATTTTGAGTGTATCGTCTCTACTTCAGCTCCTCGATAATCATCTCTTAAATGCTAAGTTGACCTTGTTAACTGCCACGATCTGGCCCCCCTTCTCTTCAATCCACATTTTTTTGTCTGAGTTAGTCTAAGAAGTTATGCAATCAAATAGGAAGTTCCAAATTGGTTTCTGTAACAGTTAATATTATATTTTCAGAAGTTAAAAACCTGAAAAAGTGTGCTAAAAACCGACTATTGCCTAAGAATTTGGAGCAGTTAAACCCTGAATTTGCAGCGGTTAAAACCTGAAGCTATTTTCCTTTTTCCTATGAAGGATCACAAGTTCACAACTACACTGAATACAGCAAACCTTTTCTCATATGGTGTGAAAAACTACTTCATTCTTCTTTATGTGTTTTCTGATGCATGTTTGGTAGTGGGAGTGGGATGTGGAGAGGGAGAGAGAGCAAATTCCAAATGGAATGGTAGGGAACATGATATTTGCATATCTGAGAACGAAGAGGTAGGACCAAGAAAATTAGGTTTCTCCATCCTGTTAAGTTGCCTCTCTTGTTTAGTATTTGCTGAAACATCTATTGGCCAATGCATTTGTGCGGCCAGCCTACCTGTGTCCAGAATCTATGCTTAAGTTTTGTAAAAAATAATGCTTTCTTGCTCACGGTTCTTGTGGTGATTTGTGCTGAAACATCTACGACCTGATGCATTAATGTGATCAGCCTAACTGTGTGCAGAATCTTTGTTTACATTTGTCAAAAAAAATTGCTTTTCTGCTTTTTGTTCTCATGGTGGTTTAATCCCATAGATAAACCATGTGCGTGTCTATGATTGTTGTGCCGGGTGTCTATCTATGTGGTTATCCGATACATGTCTATGTAGTTATCTGTATGAGTGGTTTTAAGCAGAGTTTTACAAGTTCTAGACTTTATTCTATGGGCACCACTACCTATGGTAATCTCTGTCTGGTGCCTTTGGTTATCTCATATGTGCAATAAAAAAATTTGCTCGCATTGTTTTTAGGACAATTTTGGAGGAGCTGGTCATGACTTAGAAACAAAACTCCCCTGAGAAGGCATCGCTAGGTACAGACCTCACAGAATATGCAAACATGCAATGAAATTACCTTTGCATGCATGTTGTCCTTCCACTGTTAATCTAACGAGCAGCAATAATGTGTATAGTAGGATCTATGAACAAGCCACTACCAAGAGAGCATTGTTTGATGAGGCGCGTAACAACAACCAAGCCAATGACCAGTAGAACTGCGGATCAATAGCTGCAGTGACATAAGACTTTAGAAGTCCCTGAAGACTCTTGCTTCCCCTTTTTGTTATAGTGGAGTTACTCTAATGTAATTCTGTTGAATCCATCACTTATGTCAACTTTCCCGATACTATGTTTCTTTGTACTGATGTGTTTGTTGCTGCAGCAAACTTGTTGCAATATCCAGTTCCATTTAAGTTTATTCTGTTTGGGAATGGTAGTCAGAATCCAAGCTATCCAGAGCTTATCAACAATATTCTCATGAATGTAAGTTTACTATCTTAAATCTACACCATTCATAGTTAATGTATATGTACAAGTGGAATACTAATGATCTTTTATCTCTAGGACTTTGATGCCGTGGTAGGTGTGGCTCTATTTGATATCACACATGCATGCATAGCTTAGAATTTTTTGAATGAATGACAGCCAAATCCATTAGAGCTGAATGTAGATTAAACCAAGAGGAATAGCAGCGAGCTATCTACCAGCTTACAAGATGCATTACACATAGATTTTCGCGACTTGTTTAGTTCATTTCTTGAATTTGTATGTCAAAATTATGCTCTTATTGGATGCATTACCCTCTAAGCATAGCTACAGGCACTTGTGTCTCTTGAATTTAACCACCTAAATGACCATAACAATAGGAAATTAATAAAGGGAATGAGCTCTTATATGGATCCTAAATGGATAATTCAGTCAGGTATGAGACAAGTTTTTAGCATAGCACGAGCAACAGTTGCAGCATATCGCTGAAATTTGGGAGCATACTATTGGAGCACCTTTTCGTTTGCAAAAGAAATTTTGGCATACAAAATTGTCAGTTTTATGCATGTCAAACAACAAACATTTTTGCAAGGACAACCAAATAGTGAATGTAGTTTGTTTACCAGATTGTGTGCACTTTTATTTGCGAGAGGATTGAAGATGCAGAGAAGGGTTTGACCTCACCTGGTGTAACGACACTAATCAAGATCTAGAAGGACAAGGGCGCCAAGCCCTCCGAATTCGAGGATGCCGTCACGCAGGTGAGCGTCTATCTTGTGTCCCTCTCGTCGCTGGCTTTGTGCCATTCATGTGTTTCGTTTCTATATCTAGAACTGCTCTTCTGTATGGTTTGTCAAGGTTTGACATGCCTGTGGTGCTTAATATCTCTGTAGGCTTTACTTGACCTGGAAAAAGTCAATCAGGAGCTCAAGAGTGACCTCGAGGAGTTGTACATCAACACTGCAATGTATGTCGCCTTTCGCCACACCTAGATCCTCTTGATCTATTGTGCCTGCGGATCTATTTGGCATCGGTGTACGAAATAAACAAGATGGATGTTGTTGGAACATGAAGGCCGTGGTGATCCATGTGTCGTACCGTCTGCACAAGGCCTCTAAGAAGATCCACGACGGATGCTTTCACTCTTTTCATTCTTCACTCTTCCTGTTTTAGATCAAATAGATCGGATTCATTGGTAGATTAGTTTTTAGGCATCTGCAGTGTTGTGACGTTGATTGATTTCAGTCTGTAGTAACCAGTTCATGCCTCTTGTTACGTTTTTTGTCATGCAATTTGATATGCCTGTATTAACTACAGGAAAGGCTACGCCTTAGGTTTACCATTATGAATATTTCTGCATGTTAACTTTTAATTCATCAGAATATCGTCTTATTTTTAATTCATTGCAACCCCCTTTTTTTGTTCATGTTAGTCATTTGATGCTTTTGGTTTATGGACAAAACAGGTATGTGTACAAAGTGGCGAATTGTATTTCACAAGGCAAGATAACAAAGAGTAACATAGAAAACATGGTATTCTCTAACACAACAGCATGATGCATTTGGTCTATTGGTGCAGATCAAGAACAAAATACTACTTATTTGTAATAGTCTCAGTGGAAGTATAGTCAGGTATGTTATGCTGGGTCTTTTACTCTGTTAGCTAATTGGTTTGATATGTACTCTCTTTTGTACCTCTAAATATGGTATTCCCGCAGAAGCTCAACAAAAACTACTTATGTTGTAATAGTTTCAACATAATATGCATGAACTTCAGTGGCGAAGAGATATACATACCCCTTCAATTTTAAATGAGCTTCTGCGGGAAGCACCCCTCCCCCAATCGTCTTCTCATTGTGAAGGAAAGGGAGGTGGAAATAAGTTAAGCCCTTAGCCAAAAACGAGTTCTTTTGGGCTTCTGACTTATTTTCACAATAAGCTGCTAGAAACCTCAAAAGAACAGGCCCTTAATTATATCTGATATCTGTAAATTGATGTGTCTAACCGTGGTGTTCAACTTGTTTACACAGTAGCTTGCTAGGCTGGGACTTGGACCACCATGTCATCTCAAGGAAAACTAGCATTTGGAAAAACCACTTATTGGTGTCAGTTTCACTACTTTCTTCTCTTTCAAGTCTAGCAGTAGCTTGACTTTTTGAAATTGTTCCAACTCATATTTATCTATTTTAAAAGAAAATTTAAGCTGACTTGTGTTCTGTCAAGTACTAATAACGTCATTTCTTCCACTGAATCAATCTGCACTACACTTCATTCGGTTTAAACATATTTCCATCTTGCATACTAAGTGGACTTAATCCCTCGCGTCCCTCGCATCGCTCTGGCGGGCGGCGTCGGGGGAACCTAACGTCCATCCCGAGGCCGCCTCCTACACTATCTCCTCCCCTCACTGCCGCCGGGCGAAGCCCGATGCGCGTCGGCGGCGGCGGGGCCTCTCTCTCCTCCCAGCGCATGGCTGCAGCGCGAGATGCGGCGGCGCGGCGGAGGCGTGGCGTTCATGCGGGGCAGGCGCGTCGGGCGGCGCGGGCGGACTGCCAGGCTGTGGCGGCTGCACGTGGGATTTGCTCCAGGGCGGCGACGCGGGCATGGATCCAGCGCGGATCTGGTCCTACGGGCGCTGGCTCAGCCTCCCCGGGTCAGTCGGCGGGTCTCGGTGGGGGATTCTCCTTGTTGGGATCTAGCAGCGATGGCTTGGATCGTCCTGATCCCGGCAGGGATGGAGGCAGTCCGTGCACGAGAGATGGAGGTTCTTCGAATAGATCTGGGTGAAAACCTGTCATCGTCTATTGCCATGGCCGACAGTGGCGGTGCTATTTGCATCATTCCCTTCCTGAAGGCATCGCTGTGGAGAAGTTCAATGCCACTCTCTGCTACCTCCAGGGGAAGCCCTAGACCAGTAGGTCGGATGACGGCGGCTCTCCAGTGTCGTTTCCCCCTTGGGGGCGTCATTTTTGGAGGTTCACATGGGCTCGAGGGACTGGAGGACGACTTCTTTGGTGGAGTGGTGCTTCATCTTACACATTGTTGGCGATGGATCTTGGCGGCGTGGCGCTGTGGAGACTCGGCGTCCGATGCGCGGAGATGGACTCGCGCAGGAGGAGGATGCTTTCTGGCGTCATGGTGGCATCAATGGTAGAGAAGCCTGGCAAGGTCGGTGTGTTAGTTTTCTATGAAGATGGATTGGTGGAAGATGGCGGCGACAACACATGAGAGTGCGTCGGACCGCTTTGTGCCCCAAACCCAGTATGTGGCTTGGTTGGGGCCTCTGGCTTTAGATGTTAGGCATTTGTGCGATGTCTGTTTGGTATTAGGCTCGGGCACCCCTCCATCATATGGATAGAGTTAGCGACAGATGTTGCTAAGATGGTGGCTTCAGACTACCTGATGTACTACTTTGTAAGGTCTCTGTGAATAATCAATAAAATGGCTGCATGCATCGCCCAGATGCAGAGGCCGGGGGTAATCCTCCTTTTCAAAAAAACAAGAACATGACTTAACAAGTGAAGTATTGGCATTTGTTATTACTAAACATTCACTCATCTCCCGTAACCAAGCTGAGAGGTTCATAATGTAAAAAGTCACTAAGACAGAGCTAGACTCCTTGTAGATTTTTTTTCCTTGGCAATTCATGTATTTGCCCGATTTGCCTGGCAAGAATAGTAGGATTATTCCAGGTTTGTTTATTTCACTTGTCATCCCATGCTTTATCCCATTGTTAAGTGTAACGACTAATGATGTTCCTAGAGATTCTCTTGCTTAGGGGTTTCCTACATGAGTTGCTACTGTTGTTTGTTTTAGATATTTAGTTTAAGATCTAAATTTCACCTATATATGTGTTTTGTTTACGTTCTCTGACGTGTTTAGATGAACCTAATCACTTATGTTTATATGGATGCTATCTTTTACTTATGATGTTTTTGAAAGCATTTCTGCGTAAGCAAAATGTGTCATGGGCCAGTATGCTGGAATAAACTCATATAACCAGTTCATTTTTACCCTCTCTTTGCACGTATGATTGGGACTAGCAAATTCAAATATACAAATATGTTTTTAGAGCAAGGATGAGAAGCACTCTACACACAACCACAAGGATGATTATTCAGGTGTTTCTAGGATGGTGGAACTTGAGGTCAAACTGCATTTCTGGCATATACTTGCTGAAACATACATAAGTATGTGTTATTTCTTATAGGTTTGCACCAGAATCAAGCATTAGTACAATTGGAATTGGAATGATGAAAACACTTGTCTGAGCACAAGTGATCCTCATAATAGCAAGTTTCTAATAAATTCTGGAACTCTTCGGGAGGTTTAAGTCAGCAAAGATAGCATGTTCGCATGTGTCAAATCACTTTTTTGTACATAACTTGTCGTGGTTTTAGTACAAAATTACTCGTCGTAGTTTTAGTTCAAATTTGACCTAAAACCACGACGAGTAATTTCGAACGGAGGGAGTACCTTCAAGGATGAGTCTAGACCCACCGAGGTGCATAAGCTAGATATGTGTAGTTTTACTTTCCAGCTGGCATGAACCATGGCCTTCCAATTCTTTTTGTTGCATGCATTCCAATCTTAGACGGCATGCGTATAGAAGAACAATGCATGGGTCCTCTTATTCGTTATTCCGTCTACGTTCATACTTTATTTTTCAAAATGGAAAAAACACGATGAATAATTGTTAAAGGCTTTCAAATCTTTACACAATTATATATAAAAAATTCCAAACACCACTTTTCCATCCAATGATTGTGCGCAGCTGAAGGAGCCGTCGTTGGAGGACATGAATGCGGCTTGGTCAACTATATACTCCATCATCACTAGAAACATGCGACGATTTTTGTTCTTCGTGTGCAACGCACAGACACATTTACTATCTGTTGCCTTTCAACTTACAAAATCTTCAATTGGATGAGTTGTTTTTCTTTTTGTGGTGATCAAGGATTTCACACAATGAGGCATTGGTACGAAGTTCTTATCCTGTGATTTCATGATTCGCATTATGCTTACATGAAGATTTATGTTTCGGCCTTAGATGGGCATGCAAGTTGAATTGTACTTCCTCCGTTCCATAATATAAGAACATTTTTCAAGCTACGTTAACTTGAAAAACGCTCTTATATTATGGTAAGGAGGGAGTAACATGTACTCAAAAAGATGTACTTGTGCTTCTCCTATGATTATTGGGCTAGGGGTGTGTGTATACGTGGCGCCGCTCGACCATGATGGGATGTGGACGTGGCACCGCTCGACCATGATGGGGTGTGTACGTGGCACCGCTTGATCGTGTTTACTGGCCGCCGGAGGCTTTTTACTCATGAGAAAGATAGGGAAGTTTTTTTATTGACAGTGTGGAACGGGAAGATGTGTGCATGCGGTTCTGTTTATTTGTTTTAGACAAACATCCCCTGTTGTGTATGTGAAATGTTTACGTTTCAGACTTTTGATCAAGTTCAAGTAGTGCAAAAATAAAAGGAACATAATCTTGTAAACCAAACAAAAAACATTCTACAAAAAATGAATGTAGTAAAACTCTACTTGCGCTTGAATATAATAAAAATCTATAGAAACAATCCCACTTCGATCCACCACTACTCTTTCACCTGATGATAATGGGAAGCTAAATGAGACTTTGTCAGAGGACATAAATGCGGCTTCGTCAATTTTTATAAATTGGGACACTAAAAATCATACCATCATCAACGGCGGTATCAAACATAAAACGTTGGAACTCTAATGAGTCAGAAGAAATGTGTGACGAGTTTTTCTACCACTGCAACGCATGGACACATTAAATTAATGCATGTAAAGGTTTAAGTCAAACTTTTTTAAAAACATAGTACAGATATCGATGCTCATAATCACGTACATACACTCAGCCCTATGAATATACGCATGCATATCATATCCCTATAAGCACCGAGCGACAACACCAGCAAGTTTTGAAATTGATGAAGTCATCACAAGTACCTCACTATCGATGAGACCGTCGCTTCCAATTGAAAACTATTTCGCCTTAATGAGACCCCAAAGTGTCATACCCGGGGTGGTTGGATTGGGGTACCACTGCCCTCCTAACCATTCAATCAAATGTTGGTTGTCATGGTTAAAACGAAACAGACAAATCCAAGTAACTGTCCCTTTTTATTCGGTGCTCACGCATTCATGCCGCGTAATAATTGACATTAAAGCATGATTCTTATTTCTTCTATACCTCGGCATGCGCATCCCTACCCCATCATAATATGCTGATGGGTGTTTGGTGGACACCTCAGTTTTATCTCCCGTTGCAACGCACGGGCATATGTGCTAGTTTCATACATATAGTAAAAATAGCCTGCAACAACTGAAAAATAATTGAAATCCACTTCACCTCAAGTGTAACTTGATGATGTAACATAAAGACCAATGATCCACATATAATATAAACTAAGATCTACTCGATGGACTTAACATATTCCTGTAGAAGGTCAGAAATGTTTTTTTAGCTTCATTTGCATGGTACTTAAGAAAGTATAATAAAAATTTATTTCTCAACTCATAACGATCCCACACAAGAACTATATATATATAAGGAAAATCCATCCTACCATCCGATGATAGTTACCCCACATATCTCATATACTACCATGTGCTACTATATATACTATTTTATTATTTTAAATATATTCATATACTATATCTAAGATATTTCAAAGCAAGTTATATGAAAAAATTGCATATGAACCCATAGTTTTTTTTATATTTGTGAAATGCGTACATATTTGTACGTAAAAAAGAGCATACTCAAAATATGGTACATACTACCTAAAAATTAGCATATATACTATCTAATCATTGTTATATACTACATACTACACGTACATACTCTCGGTTTCGATAGATACTACATACAACATACAAAACACAAGTGGTGGTAACTACCACTACTTGTAGGAAACATTTGTCCTATATATATATATATAGGACAACCATTTGGGACACCTAGGTGCCCGGGCTCCTTGCCTTTCCACCACAAGATTGCATTTAGATGCGCATTGTCGGAACGGGTATATTTGTTAACGGATTATTTCATTAGAAACCGCTAATCAAAAAAATATGACATAATCACTAATGAATGCCATAATGATGGCCCTGCACACCATGCATGGCAACGTTCCATCTTGAGGCATAATAGGAGAGAGAAATCAATAATTAATATGTCAAAATTAATGTCCCTTCTTTCTTACCATGTTTTATAGATGAAAGGTGCGTGATAATTATTAGTCATAGAGAAAAATTATTCGTAATTGTATGCTTGCGCATTTTTTATTGAAGTACCAACACGTACACATGGGCATCTTGAGTATGTGTATATTTTAATTAGATACAATACCCTGAGTATGTGTATATTTTAATTAGGTATATACGCATTCACTGGATACCTACAAGATAGTATTTAGTCCATATTTTACTTTAGGTATATATTTAACTAGGTATAATACTCAGGTATGTCTATGTTTTCATTTGGTATAATAGCTCGGGTATGTTAATATTTTCAAAATAATAATACATCTGGTATGTGTATATTTTAATAGATTAAAAAATATTTGTATATTTTAGTAGATACAAACAATATGTCTATATTTTCACTAGGTATAAAACCTGCGGTATGTGTATTTTTTATTAGGTATAACACCACGGGTTTGTATATATTCATTAGATATTATACCCTAGGTATATATATTTTTCATTACGTATAATACCCTGGTATGTGTGTTTCTTTATTAGGTATAATACTTCACGTGTGTGTATGTTTTTGTTAGGTATATCATCAACACGTATGTATATATTTTTAGGTATAATACCCAACAACTAGTGTCATGGTCTAATATCATATACAAATGTGTATTGTAATAACTATTGTCGCGATCTAATAATATGTACGTGTGTGTATGATGAATTTGGATTTTGCATGCGTGGGAGTTGCCCCCAAATGGAGCAGCCAAATAAATTTGAAAATAAATTATAAATGCTCAAAGCATGCAAATGTATTAGGAAATAAATCAACACTAATGCACATTGTTTCCAATTAAATGCATTAACGGGTTGGACCCGAACAAGGTGCCCAGACACCTAGGTGTCCCACATAATTTACCTATATATATATATATATATATATATAAAAAATCAATACAAAGATTTAGTTGAGTTAACGTATACATATAGATTTCTCATGCACATATGCAATCTACATTTTTATCAATAAATCGCTCAACATCTTCTTCTTTCTCCACAACACCGGTCCATGTTCGTTGATGACCCACAAGTATAGGGGATAAATCATAGTCATTTCTATAAGTAAGAGTGTCGAACCCAATGAGGAGCAGAAGGAAATGACAAGTAGTTTTCAGCAAGCACTGAAATTGTCGGTAACAGGTAGTTTGATAACAAGACAATTTATAACAAGTAACAAGTAACAATAGTAAAAATAAGTGTAGGAAGGTAGCCCAATCCTTTTTGTAGCAAAGGATAGGCCGAGACGGTCTCAGATAATAAGAAAAACATTCTTGAGGACACACGAGAATTTCATCTAGTCACTTTCATCATGTTGGTTTGATTTGCGTTCGTTACATTAATAATTTGATATGTGGGTGGACCGGTGCTTGGATGCTGTTCTTAGTTGAACAAGCCTCCCACTTATGATTAACCCCTCTCACAAGCATCCGCAACTACGAAAGAAGAATCGAGATAACAATCTAACCATAACATTAAACATATGGATCGAAATCAGCCTCTTACGGAATAGCGCATAAACTAGGGTTTAAGTTTTTATCACTCTAGCAACCCATCATCTAATAACTACTCCACAATGCATTCCCTTAGACCTAAAGATGGTGAAGTGTCATGTATTCGACGTTCACATAACACCACTAAGGGAATCACAACATACATATCAACAAAATATCGAACGCATACAAAATTCACATGATTACTAGCAACATGACTTCTCCCGTGGCCTCAAGAACAATGGCAACATAATATTTATCACTACTGCAAGATGCTCCTAACGCGACACTACAATCAGTAACCCTTTGATGAAACTGTGTGCGATGCATTAATCGCAAACGGTGGTGTAATAAAACCGTCAAAAATGAGAAGAACTGTTTGCAATTGCGCAGTCATCAAACATGATTGAGATCAGAGATGCGTGTGCGATGCGTGGCATACGATTAATCGATAAGAACTATTTGCGATGATCCAGAACAACAGAAACTGTCAGCCAGATGAGGGCGTGTGCGATATACGACATGCAGTTTACTAGGATGAACTGTGTGTGATTAGGCAACACAACAGAATCGGTCAGCCAAATCAAGGTGTGTGCGATGGAGGGCATACAGTTCACTCGGATGAACTGTTGCGATGAGCCAAGACAACAGAAACAGTTCAACTGAACGAGATGCGTGTGATGCGCGGCAAATAGGTCCATAATCAGAAATGTGTGCGAAGACCAATAATAACACAGACGATTGCTGCTAATAAGCCATGTGATTTGCTGTGTCTACAGAAGAATAACATATATATAACTAAAATAAATATCCAATTACATAAGTGACTATACAGGTCATTCGTACACACCTCAATAAACAATTGCATGCATTCTAAACTAGAAGAAACGATCGTCTAGTCATCTACTTCTTTTGACGCTCCCGCCACTACTCTGTGGCTCGGTCCCTGGTCTGGGGTAGGACGAAGACACTTCCTCATGTCAATGATCCTCCTGTACATCTGGTAGCTTGTGTACGCGTCCTTAGCCGCGTACTTGACATGTTCTTCATCTAGTCTCTGATGCCACACACTGTGCCAGGCATTCCTTTCCTTCTTCCTCTCATCCTTCATCTTCATGTAGTAGGGGACGATGATGGCCGAGGCGAGGTCAAATAGGGAGTTATGTTTGTTGTTGTCGCTGCCCTAGACCTTGTAGTGGTCACGAATGTTGACAAGATTCTGGCAGGTCAAGCCTGAAACCTTGAGCGCTTTTAGATCGTTGGTGCTGTCCACCGTAATGAAAGTATAGTCAGAGTTGTTGATAAACCTGCAGAAACGCTTGCAAGGCCTTGTGGCCAGGTGGTAGTGGTAGACGAGGACGTCATGTCGCATGCACAACTGGGCGACGACAACCTTCTCATCTTGCCTGGCACGACAGCTGGTGAACTCGAGGTCGAAGCCGACCACTTGGTACTTGTCCTCAGCAAGCAACTGCTCCATAGTTTGGATGGAGCTCTCCACCGAGACCGACTCGTTCATGTACACCACCAATAGGTCCTTCCCCCTCACGTGGGTGTCCACTACATGATGTGTGGTGAACTACCCCCCGTTGTCATCGTCGGCTGCTGGGAGCGCCATTGGAGCCACGGGGAGCGCCATTGGAACCGTTGGATGTCCTCTTTGTATGTGTCGTCGTGGA
The DNA here is from genome assembly GCA_021605145.1 of Aegilops bicornis. Taxonomy (NCBI): domain Eukaryota; kingdom Viridiplantae; phylum Streptophyta; class Magnoliopsida; order Poales; family Poaceae; genus Aegilops; species Aegilops bicornis. The sequence continues at coordinate 234,233,832 of CM038672.1, read as the reverse complement.
TTGTAAGTGCATATAGTGCCCCTTAGTGATTTCGGTGTACTGAAGACTTATAGGTTAAGGGACTAATGTGTTTGTAAGTGTACACATGTTCTATATGTCTCTGAGGAGTTTGATATTTACGAAGAAAGTTGACCCCTAAAAAATGAATGTCTTCAGTTGAAGACTTTGAAAATGAAGAAATTAGTGTGACCATGAAGATATTGATATCGATGCGAGGATTATGAAGAGTGAAGACTTTTGTTTTTGCAGTTCCATTTTCTCTTTCTTGAGTCATAGGAAACACCATACTGTTAAAGGGGGTCGAGGTAAAACTAAGGAAAAGTTTCCAAGTGATGCTCATCTCAAAGCCTACACATACCCAATCCTTTGAGTGAAGCCTTTGGAAATCTCATATAGTTCAGTCAAGTTCTTCAGTGACAGAGACGAAGATCTTCTGTTCTCTGAGGAATTTATTCTAATTGAGGAGTTAGCAATTCACCAGTGCGGATTACCTACAGTGAGGAACATGACACCCTTGAGGAATTTGAGAGCTCAAATTTCCGACTGTTGCTGTGCTATGCGCTAGCTGTCCCAAATATCTTATCCACCTAATGGTCATATCATTGGAGGGCATTTATGGCTTATCATGTCAGGCTGCTCCCCGGCTATAAATAGTTGCCCCCTTCAACCACTAGCTGGTTGGCTGCTCCAAGAGAAAATGACACTTGTCATTTAGAGCATCCCATCCTTTGAGGACTTTGAGAGAAAATCATCAGTGAGGAAAAACCTAAAACCCAGACACCTACAACCCAAAGTGATTGAGCATCACTTCAAAGATTGTTCCTGTGTGGAACCGACGCTTGTTACCTTTGAAGACTGTGCATCTTCCAGACGGTTAGGCGTCAAGGTCTAGAGCATCCAAGAGGAATTGTGGATCGCCGAGTGACCAAGTCTCCGAAGGTTTGGAAGTCACCTGAAGACTTACCACGAGTAATTGGGTGAGGTCTGTGTGACCTTATCTCAAGGACATTACAGTAAGGACTGCGTGTCCTTTGGTTTAAATACCAAGCTGCTCCAACGAGATGTACAACTGTCACAGCAGTTGGAACTGCTCTACCAAATCATTGTCTTCACCGGGCTACTAGTTATATTTCCTCAACCCTTTCATTTCCTCGCACATGTGTTGATGAAATTGATCGTTACTATTTGAAGACTTTGACTGAAGACTTTCTCAATTTCCTCAATCATATTTCTTCAGTCATCTTGTCTTCTGCCTACTTATCTTGTTTACACGCTACCTGTGCTCTGCTCTGTGTATGTTTCATTTCCATGATGACAATGCTATTGTCTTGTTATGCATGCACCTGAGTATTTATTCTGCTGCCTGTAGTTTATCACTTAGCAAATTCCTCAAGTAGTATTTCCCCCGCGATGAATTTCTAAAAATTGCCTATTCACCCCCTCTAGTTGATATAACACTATTTCAATTGGTATCAGAGCAAGGTACTCCCTTGTTCTGTGTGATTTTGGTTTAACCACCTAGAGTTTTAGTTATGTCGACTGCAAGCATAATCAAGGTCTTGGCTGGGTGTCCTACCTTTGATGGGATGGACTACCCCTACTGGAAGAACAATATGCGCATGCATCTTGAGGCAATTGACAATGATCTCTGGTAGGTTGTGGAAAATGGCGTTCCTTCCATCACTGCTTCCGTGAACGCTGCTGATGTGAAGAGATTCAAGCAACTCGACTCTCATGTGAAGAATATCATATGTGGTCATCTGAGCAAAGGATAGTACGACAGAGTGAGTGCTTTGGAGTCTGCAAAGCTTATCTGGGATAAGCTGTCCAAGGTCAACGAAGGAATCTCAACCTAACATGATTCTCGAGTTGACGTTCTTCGCAATCTCTTCAATCGCTTCAAATGACTCGACAATGAAAATGTTCAGCAAACCTTCGATCGCCTTACTAACATCTCAAATGAGCGTCAAGCACTTGGTGGCACTGACATCACTGACCATGAGGTGGTGAAGAAATTGCTGAGATCACTTGATTCCTCATTCGATACATGGCACTGATGATTCAAGAATGTGGAGACTACAAGTCACTAGATCATGTTGATATCCTTGGGAGGCTGAACACTCATGAATTCTGACAAGTTGATAAGAGAGACCTCTATTGGCCAAGCCATGGAAGATCACGGGCACTGAAGGCCAAGGCAATTTACTCATATGAAGAGGAAGATTCTGACAACAGCCTTGGTGATCCTGAGGAACTAAGCTAGGAGCTAGCAATGCTCATGAGGAAATTCCAGAAGTTCTCAAGGCGTGGCCATTTTGGAAAATCTTCAAGAGGTGATGAATTGATTACAAGCCATGGAAGATCACGGGCACTGAAGGCCAAGGCAATTCTTCAAGAGGTGATGACTTGATTACAAGCCATGGGAGATCACGGGCACTGAAGGCCAAGGTAATTCTTCATCCTATGATTACAAGAAAATGACCTGCCACAAATGCAAAAAGCCTAGTCACTACATGGCTGATTGTTCTTAGTGGCTGAAGGAACCAAAGAATAAGAAGTATAAGGATGATAGTTCTGATGATTCAAAGAAAAAGAAGAAATCTTCAAAGTCCTCATCATCAAAATCTTCAAAGTCTTCATCTCATAAGTAGAGCAGTTCCAGAAAGGCTCAGGCATTCATTGGCAAGGAAATGGACTCTGAAGCTGAATTTGAGGAAAATGAGGAAGAGGACGTATCTAAGGAGTCAGACTCTGGTGTGGCGAGCCTAGTGCTCGCTACTGCTTTCGTCAGCAAGTCCATCTTCAACATTGAGGAACATGGCAACACCAACACCGCTGACGATGGCGACGATGACTATGCTCCCACCTATTGCCTCATGGCGAAAGGATTCAAAATTTGCTAGACAAAAGCAATGACCTGTTGGGTGAGGAATTGAATCGGACTCAAACCCTGACTGATAATATTCAACGGCTATAGTCTATGTTTGATAGCCTTCAAGGTCGTCATGAAACACTCTTAGCCGATCATGAGAAGCTTTCTTATGAATTTCTTCAAAGAAAGCAAGATCTTGAGAAACTAAGGGTGAGTCATGATGATCTTCAAAGGGATAATGGTTCTTTGCTTGCTCAATAGATCAGTTCCGCTCAGGAAGAATTCATTCCAGCATGTTTGAAATGCATTGAACGAGAATCTGCCAATTTTTCACCTGAAAGTTCAAATGGTTCTATTGCTGCAAATTCTTCAACTGTCGCTGTGGTCACGAATTCCTCATCTGAGGATACCACAAGTGTTACTGACGAAAATACATGGTTGAAGGAATTGTATGTGATAGGCATGTACAAAAGCCTCAAAGGGCATCAGGCTCTTTGTGATGTGCTTAAAAAGCAGATCCTCAACAGGAACCCTAGAGAAGAGGGTATTGCATTTGAGAGGAAACTCAATGCTGATGGGTCCTACTGGAAACCTGAGCAGTACCCCAAAACCACATGGGTTGCTGCAAAAGGACATCTCGTAGATCCATCCACTTTATCTGGCTTTACATGTGAATCCTCATAATCATCTGATGAGTCATTTGACTCCAACTATAAACTGTTCAAGAATCAGAATGGTGAGGTATTTGCTAGATATGTTGGAACTAACTACAGGAATGATCCTCCTATGAAGAAAATCTGGGTTCCCAAAAGGTGCCTTGAAAGTCTTTGGGTGAATGTCCTCATGACACCACTTGTGAAGAATAGGAACCCCAGATCAAACTCTTCATACAGACCTAAGTCTTCATATGGATCAAAATCCTCACGTGGATCAAATTCCTCAGATGGATCCAAGTCTTCATATGGATCAAATTCCTCATATGAGCATCACCGTGCTAATGCATCTGTTTTGCAGGGAAACTCTAAGAGTCGTGAATATGTGCATTGTTCTTCAAATCATTATGTTCATAAGTCCTCAAAGAATTTCTCTACTTATTCATATGCATACTCTAACCCCTTTTCTGTGAAACGAAGTGCACTGGCTTCAATGCCACCATTATCTTATGGAGCTCACAAATTATGAACTCTTTGCCACCCCTCCAGATGTGGGTGGTGAAGAAAATGAACTAATCTCTATGCAGGGTCAGGTCTCCAGACAAACTTGAACGTCTCAAGAATTAGTTGGAGACCTGGATATGCTTGAAATGACGCAAGCTAATCATGAAGAAATGATTTACTCATTTCTCACGTCCTCATAGTGCTATATCTGTTGCACTATTTGATGAAATTCTATATGACGAATTTGATGTCATATTCTTCACTCTGAAGTATATGAGTTCGTAAGATGCACTAATTCACCTGCATGATGGAACACCCAAAGCTACTGAGTGGGTCCTGATACGTCTCCATCATATCTATACTTTTTGATTGTTTCATGCCAATATTATACAATCTTTACATATTTTTGGAAACTTTTTATATGATTTATTGGACTAACCTATTGATCCAGTGCCCAGTGCCAGTTCAACTTTTCTGCATGTTTTTTGTATCGCAGAGTATACATATCAAACAAAGTCCAAATGCAATAAAATTTCACGGAGAATTATTTTGGAATATATGTGATTTTTGGGAGTTGGAATCACCGCAAACGGAGGCCCGAGGTGGGCACAACCACTAGGGCGTAGTCCCGGAGCCAGGCGTGGCGTGGTGGGTTGTGCCCACCTCGTACGTCAGTTGGATGCTCTTCTCCCACCTAGGGGGGACGCCAAGGAAGAAGTAGAAGGACGGGGGTTCTCTCCCCCTCGCTTCCGGTGGCGGCGGAGTGCCGCCGGGGCAACGATCGGGACGGTGATCTACATCAACAATCTTGCTACTGTCAACACCAACTTTCTCCCCCTCCATGCAGCGGTGTAACACCTCTCCCCCCCTGCTGTAATCTCTACTTAAACATGGTGCTCAACTCCATATATTATTTGCCAATGATCTATGGTTATCCTATGATGTTTGAGTAGATCCGTTTTGTCCAGTGGGTTAATCGTGATCTTGGTTGGTATGATTGTATATTTTATTTATGGTGTTGTCCTACGGTGCCCTCCGTCTCGTGCAAACGTGAGGGGCCCCCGTTGAAGGGTGTTGCAATATGTTCATGGTTCACTTATGGTGGTTTGCGAGAGTGACAGAAACTTAAACCCGAGTAGGTGGGGTATGACGTATGGGAATAAAGAGGACTTGATACTTAATGCTATGGTTGGATTTCACGACCTCAATGATCTTTAGTAGTTGCGGATGCTTGCTAGTGGTCCAATCATAAGTGAATATGATCCAAGTAGAGAAAGTATGTTAGCTGATGCCTCTCCCTCATATAAAATTACAAGAATGATTACCGGCACTTGTTATCGATTTCCTAGGGACAAATAACTTTCTTGATGACAAAATCTCTCTACTAAAACTAACTTAGTTGTGTCTTTATCTAAACAGCCCCTAGATTTTATTTACGTGCTCTTTATTATCTTGCAAGCTTATCCTATCACACCTACAAAGTACTTCTAGTTTCATACTTGTTCTAGGTAAAGCGAACGCCAAGCGTGCGTAGAGTTGTATCGGTGGTCGATAGAACTTGAGGGAATACTTGTTCGAACTTTAGCTCCTCGTTGGGTTCGACACTCTTACTTATCGAAAGAGGCTACAATTGATCCCCTATACTTGTGGGTTATCAGGTCCTAGACTGTGGATGTACAAATCGCGTGACCGGTGACCAGAACTTACTGATGGACTCTGTTTTATCTCCATCGCATCTGAAGCATATCACCTACGCTGACAAAGGCAAAAGCAAGGTATTGGGTCTAGGTAGGGTTGCAATCTCAAAGGATCGACACATGGACAAAGTCATGCTTGTCGAGTCCATCAGATTTGTGACGCCCTCGATTCAATAGTACACTAATCATACACGCAAATGTGTACGATCAAGATAAAGGACTCACGGGAAGATATCACAACACAACTCTAGACACAAATTAAAAAATAATACAAGCTTTATATTACAAGCCAGGGGCCTCAAGGGCTCGAATACATAAGCTCGAATACACAAGTCAGCGGAAGCAACATTATCTGAGTACAGACATGAGTTAAACAAGTTTGCCTTAACAAGGCTAGCACAAAAGCAACAACGATCGAAAAGGCAAGGCCTCCTGCCTGAGAGCCTCCTAACTACTCTTGGTCGTCGGCGGCCTCCACATAGTAGTAGGCACCCTCGGCGTAGTAGTAGTTATCGGTAGTGTCGTCTAGATCCTGAGCTCCACCATCTGGTCACGACATCCGAGAAGAATGGAAGGGGGGGGGGGGGGGAAGGAAGCAAAGCAACCGTGTGTACTCATCTGAAGTACTCAGCAAGCAAGGATCTACACTACATATGCAACATTGTCAAAGGAAGGCAGTAGATGTGGACTGGGCTGCAGAAATGCCATAATAAGAGGGGGAGAAGCTAGTCCTATCGAAGACTAGCATCTTCTGGAAACCACCATCTTGTAGCAACATGAGGGAGTAGAGTAGTATAACATAAGTATATTTATGTTGTTGTATCAATGCTCCGGGATCCTTTCTCGACTCCCGGAGCAACATATCCAAAACATGCCTCAGCATCCAGTTCTAGTTGTATCGATCGGGATACAACTCCGAGTGTCCGTTACCGTAGGACAGGCTATCGATAGATGTTTTCTTCCCTGCAGGGGTGCACCAACTGACCCACCACACTCGATTAACTCGGGACGGACACACTTTACTGGGTCATGCCCGGCCTCGGCCAAACAATACGCCGCAACCCGACATAGGCTTAACAGAGAGGTCAGCACGCCGGAATAAACCTATGCCCCCAGGGGTCATGGGCCATCGCCCCGGGAACTCCTGCATGTTGCGAGGGAGGCCGGTGAGCAGACCTAGCTACCTCCTTCAAAAGGCGAGTGCTTACAGTCCAACCCGGTGCGCGCCCGCGATCGGCGGCGTCTATTAAGCTTGGTGATGCATACGACGCAGAATGCCCATACTATGCCCACGTGATGGTTAGTGCTATCAGGCCCGAGGCCCCTCGGATCTGATATCCAAATCGTACTGGATTAGGAACGCGCGGTAACAAGCAGAGACTCACGAAAGATGTGACCCCGTTGTCCCGTCTAGAGGACTTGCGGCAAGGGCTAAGAATGCCCGGACACGCCTCGTAATTATCTCGCGGGCACCCTCCAGGTCAACCCGACTCCTCATCACTTGCAAATATGCTCGCGCGGGTACCCCTCATGGCCGACCTATCTTTGGTAATAGGGTTCAGTGCAAAGTCATAGTAACCATAGTAACCATGTGTTTAAGACCAAGGGGAAAACCTGAGGAATCACCCTTGACTGATTCCACTCGATGTAATCATCAAGGTGAACGTAAGAGGATCCACCCTCGAGGTTCACACTTGAGGGGTTGCACGACAGAGTCATATCAGAAGTGGCTAAGGCGGGATCACCCTTGATGACCACGACCGAATAGCTACACTACAGGGTTAGCATCAGAAGTGCTGATGAGGTCTCACCCTCGGCACTCGATAGTAACCCAGTAGTGTCGAGCAACTAAGGGGAAAGTGATGTGCGGCGCCGGGGCCTGGTCTTCGATCCCATTGATCGGGTCTTCGATGATGAAGCAGGGGCAACTAGGACAAGGTGTGGGTCACTAATGGATCACTAACCAATCTATACTAAGTAGTTTAGGATAAGCAGGTAGGTAACAATAAGCAGGTTACAAAAGCAGGCTATGCATCAGAATAGGAGCAAACAATTACAGTAGAAAAATCTAATGCAAGCATGAGAGAAAGGAAATGGGCTATATCGGGATGATCAAAGGGGGGGCTTGCCTGGAAGCTCTGCTGAAAAGGAAGAAGTGTCGTTGTTGACGTAGTCGGTCACAGGGGCAGCATCGATCTCGGGGTCTACCGGAGGGAAGATGGGGAAGAAACAGTAAATACAGAGCGAACAAGGGATCACAAGGCATAATATGGCAATACGCAGCGCTAGGAGTGCTCTAACGTAATGCTGCATGATATAGGTGAAGGGGGAATTCAACCGGGAAGGTATTCGATTCGGACTAATGTCGAATGAGATGACCAGAGGGGGAATGTTCCATGTTCAGATAGTTAGAGGCATCTGACAGGTAAACGGACCGCGTACTCGGATTCGTCCCATCGCTCTGAGCAACTTTCATGTATTAAACTTTGTCATCTGAGTTACAGATTATTTTACATGAATTCTTGAAGTTTAAAAAATATCCTAGATTTATTATTAAACTAAAATAGGGTTATTGCACCAGCATGACATCATCATGACATCATCAGTCAGCTGAGTTGACCATGGTCAACCCTGACGTGTGGGGCCCATCAATGCCCAGTCAGCAGTGCAGTCAGCGTTGACTGAGTCAATGTTGACCAGTCAACACGGTCAATGGGGTCCATCTGTCAGTGTCACATATTTTAAAAGGGGGGTGTTTAAATTAAGCTAACTAGGGGTGGGCCCCCACTGTCATAGAGTCCTCTGACTAACTAATTAGCTAATTAGTTAATTAGGCAAAATTAATTAAGTTAATTAACAGTCTAATTAATTAATTAATTATTAGTATTGTTTTCGTTTTTCTGGGCATGGGCCCGCGTGGTCAGTGGCCCATGGCCTAAGTGGGTCTCTGGGCGGCCTTGGGCGACAGGCGCTACCACGGGCGCTGACAGGTGAGCCGAAGGCGGCCGTGGCGTCTTGTTGGCGTGGGGGGGGCGTGGCGGCGAGCGGCGAGGTCCTGGCGGAGCGGCGTGGCTGAGTGCAGCGGCGGCGGAGCAGCGTAGCACTAATAGTAGAAGGCAGGCGAGGAGCGACGTGGGAAGGCAGCAGCGCTTAGGCGATTGAGCGGGCGGCGGCAGCAGCGGCAGGGCGGAGCTGCGCTGCGGCGTCGGGCGGCTGACGGAGGTGGGATCGAACGCGAACGCGCCGAGGCGGCTGAGGCGGTCGCGACTGGCGAGGCCGGCGCGGACATGGTGGCCAACGACCACCACCTGACGGCACGACGAAGACGAGGGGGAAGGGGGAACGGGGAGGGGCTCACAGCGGAGCGTAGGGGAGCGGCAGTGGGCTCGGGGAGTGCGGGGGCGGTCAGACAATTTCGAGGGCGCCGGCGTCGGGGACGTTGGGGTCGGCGAGGGAGAGATGATGGAGCGGCACCAACGAGGTGGCGGAGCACGGCGACGACGAGGCGGCGTCGGGGATGGGCGCCGGCGTCAGAGGCGCAGGGTCAGGCAGGATCGGGCCCCTCCCCGATCCAGTCGAGTGGGGGGCGCCTAGGAGGAGGCAGGGGCGGCGTTCGATGGGGCCGAGGCAACTGCCCTGATCCAGATCCGATCGGGGGGAGAGGGGGAGGAGCGAGAGAAACGTGGGGGGGAGTGGGGTTGGTCGTTAGGGTTTGGGTCAAAGGGGTGGCCTTGTAGGCCATAGAGGGGCGGTTGGGCCATCCGGTTGGCTAGCTGGCCGGATGGCCCAGCGCGGGGGAGGGGGTTTTCTTTGTTTTAATTTTTATAACTTGCCTTTAACTTTTCTGTTTATTAAATTTAGCCTTAGCTTTGTATTTTCTTTTAGTAATAAATGATTTTTGTTTTGAACAAAATTTGGCACATAACTCTAACACAATATAATGAGATGGAAACAAAAGTATGGAGTGAAAAGGATATGTCTAACCATTTATAGAAATTGAAAAGACCAATTTTAAATGCTGCTGGCCCACTAAATAATTTCCTGGGGCACTCTGGGAATCCAAAAGAGGTTGTTTCCAACATGACAAATATCCAGGGATTATTTGCTACAACTTGAACATTTTTATTTTGAAGTTTGACAAATTTGAATTTTGACTTTAGATTGGATTTGAATTTGAATGGTGATTTGGATCAAGTGAAGGTTAGCAACATTAACATGATGACATGGCTTCATTAATAGGGGATTACTGTAGCATGACACTGGGGGGGGGGGGGTGTTACAAATCTCCTCCACTACAAGAAATCTCGTCCTGAGATTTAAGTGGGGAAGTAAAGAGTAACTTCGGGAGAACTGACCCTTATAGGGTTAATTACCTGGTGAACAATTTAGGGAATGAGGCAGAAGTATCTCTCGAGTTGAAACTTAAGAAAACATCGAGAGCAAAATATGAAGGTACAATAGGAAGTTTCAAGCGAATGGACGAACGATCGATACCTGAACAGAGTGTGAGAAGGGGGTTCAGAGCATCGAGAATAGATCATCTCTCAGGCGGTGGCTCATGACAACACACAAGGCCAAGAGCAAATGATACTTCGGAATAAAGGATATACATGAGAGTCAGGTTCCGATCCTGTGAAACTGTGGGTTATGAGCCCACCATGTGGGTTAAAAGTAGAAAGGGGGCCGATAGCAAGGCATGCCAGATGATAGACTGTCAGTTATGTTGTCAACAACGTTGGTACCAAGGGCGAGGGACGCAGAGAACTATTTTCCTGCTCGTTGAACGAGGTGGACAAATAGGCAAAGTTCTCGTCCATCGATGGTTACCGGAATGTCAACAACAATAATAACAAGGTCTTACTGACAAATTGTACACCGAGGTGTTTTCATAAGCAGGGAACTATTACTTCTTAGATCATATAGATCCCAAGAAAGGTTAAACAAAACAATGGAAAGGAAAATGTGGTTATTATATTAATCAGAACATTGGAAAGGAAAGTGTGTTTAAAAACAATTATCAGGAGTATATCCTTCCCAAGGACAAGCAGGGGATGATATCCATGACATTATAGTAAGTAGATAATCAACTAGGGGAAAGGGAGGGGAAACTGATGATGTTACCCATACAATTGTGTTTGGATAGATGATCATGAAACATTTAGCATTGCGCTTCCAATGTTCTTGTTGATGAACGAAGTACCAGAGTCGTGCTTCGAGATAGAATTGGCATGGCCATCAGGTAAAGGTCGGACCTTGGGAATACAAAGGATCAATCGAGAATTTCTATAACAATGAAATTTTATCAGGAAAAATGAGGATGTGGCCGATGGGTTCAGCATCAATCCATCACACGTCAAAAGGATGTATTTCCAAAATTTATAAGAACAAGTTTGTGTTGGGGAGGAAGGCAAGAATGTTGTCGATGATAACACAAATCATCAAGGGGCAAGGATGGTATTTCTCATCATGAATTTAATTAATATCCTGGAAGAGCTCAAAATGTTGATGATGAGCACGACACAATTGTCAAGAGATTTTAGGAAGACGTAATCGATTGGAGATGACACCAAGTCAAAGGAATGATGAAGCGAAAGGTTATTGGAACCACGGGTACGACACAAACTTGAAATCAAGCTTGTTGTTCAAGGCGAAATGATATGACGAGGAAGATCGACGTAAGCTTAGCTCATCATCGAAAATTGTGCTCTGGGAAGAAGAACCAGGTAGCACAGTTAAAATTTGGCACGAAATGATATAGCCGATCAGGCTAGGAATGACTTGAAGGATTATTAAACTCGTAAGCAATGAAAATTACTTAGAGTTATTGAATCGGAGTGTGGAATCGATTCACTTATCGGTGTTCTCGGTTGACAAACAACCTAGATCCCATGAAGTGACAAAGACAGGGTAAAGTAGTACTCCATCAAAAGTTCATAAGATGTAGTGCAATGACATGATATCCTCGAGATACCAGAGGGTAATACACGAAGGAAGATCAAAATAGAGGTTGCGGAGATGCATTGATCTGCATAAGACAAGTGCTTTAACTTGTACGAGAAATGGAATTAAAGAGGAACAATCATGGTTAGAACCACGGTTGCAAAGGACCAAACATAGATACCAGATGAACTTATAATAAGGGGATTATTATTATCAGAAGAAGCTTCCATGATAAGTTCCATATCAGGTCCATGGGCATGAACACAAAGGTTCAAGGTCGACTCCCACTTCTATAATAAGGGGTTTATTTTCTATGAATTTTCAAAGATTAAACCGTTTTCTGAAATTATTACTAATTCGAAATTAAGCAGGAAAATTGCTAGGTGTACCCTCTGTGTACACAGCCAGAGAGGCTGGCATGTGGGGCCAGGGGACTGGGTTGACTTAGTCATAGGTTGACCAGTCAACAGGGGCATGGGGGACCACACGTCATAGTCATACTTTGCATTAGAGCTAAATTAAATAGTTAAAAAAAGCAGAGGGCCCCCGTGTAAGTGTCACATCTGCTTATAAAGGTAGCTAAACTAAATTAAACTACATGAGGCCACATGTCATAGAGTATTTTCTGGGGTGTTACCACTAACACTAATTAGCTAGGCCTAATAATTAACAAGAGGGAGGCCTGTGTGGTAGTGGCATAGGCCACGGATGGGCAGCCATGCACGCACGGGCACCAGCAGAGGTGCGGCCGTGGGCACAGCCAGCTTCAGCGGGCAGGCCTGGCGCGCGGCCAGCAGCGGCAGGGGCGCAAGCGGCCGCACCTACGCCAAGTCGGGGCACGCGCGGCCGTGGGATAGGGCGCAGCCAGGCGGTCAGCAGCAGCAGCAGTCAGCATAGCAGAGAGCAGCAACAAGCGACGGTAGGAACAAGCGGCAGCAGCGACAAGAGGAGCAGCAGTGTGACTACTGCAGCAGCTAGCAGAGACAGAGGGCAACGGCACACACATACACGTACGCGTACGCCGGAGCTCGGACAAGCTCGGGGACGGCGACTATAACAACGACTCGAGGGGGCGGGTTACGGAGGCGGAACGGAGCGGGGATGAGGGGGAATCGGAGGCGCAGCTCACAGCGAAGCTCGTGGAGGGCTTGATGAAGCCGGAGGGGTCGAGGAGATCGGATCGACGGCGAGGTCGTGGTGGCTGTGCGTGGGGTGGATCCCGATGGCGAGCACTGGCGGCGGCCTGGAGACGAGCCGAGGGGCGTAGAGGAAGGAGACGACGACGGCGGACAGCTTGGACGCCGTGGCGTAGCTCGGGGTGGCCGGTGGCCGCGGGATCGATGCGGGCACGGCGACGACCGCCGGGATTCGCGTTGGGGAGAAGACAGTGGCGCGAGGGAGAGAAGGGGAATTGAGCTAGGGTTCGGGAGGAGGGAGAGAGCGATCTTGTAGGGCGCTAGGGGGCGTGGATGGCCGCCCCATGGCCATCGGCGCCGTGTACGGTCGCCCTGCGTCCACAAGCGCCCGATGAACAGAGGAAGGGGACAACCTAGCGGTGGGCTGGGCTTCAGTGTGGGGTGTTGGGCCAAAGTGCACCTTGACTTTAGTTTTTTTTAACTCTTTGCTATTTTGTATTTTCTGCTACTGTTTTGCATCAAGCTGGGGCACCAAATGATTTTTGCTTTGAACGGAACCTTGCACATAAATCTAACACAAAAGCTAAGAGTGGCACAAAAAGTTTGGGTCAATTGGAAACTCATAAATATTTGTTTTTTATGAAAAGGCCAATTTAAATGAGTTTGGGCCACTTATTAATTTCCTAGGAATTTATTTGTGAGCCAAACCAAGTTGTTTTCAACATGACATTGATCAGGGAAATTTGTATAGAACTATTCGAGCATTTTAGTTTTATAGCTTGAGGAGAAATAATTTTGACTTGTCTTTTGAATTTGAATTTGAGGTCGGTTTGGGATAAGGTGATGATTAGCAAAATTTAATAATGATGATGTGGCACCATTAATAGAGTTTACTGTAGCATGACACTTTGGGGTGTTACAAATCTCCTCCACTACAAGAAATCTCGTCCGAGATTTAAGGGGTGGAGTAAGGGGGAAAAGACTCGGGAAGGATTTGAGCTTAACACAAGATAGTTACCTGGGGACTATCTCAGTGAACGTTGCAAAGAGGCATCTCTCGAGTTGAAATTCAAGGAAGTCATCGAGAGCAAGGTAAGAAGGTGCAATAAGAAGCTTCAAACGGGTAGGCAATCGTTCGTTGCCTGAAACAGAGTGTGAAAGGGTTTCAGAGCGATGGGAATATGTATTTTGTCTGATACCAGAATTGGTGATCTCACGGAAGGTGGCTTGTGAATTACATACGAAACCAAGCATGAGGATTTTTTTTGAAACAGGGGTATACATGAGAGTCAGGTTTTGATCCTGTGGAACTGTGGTTTATGGACCCACCATGTGGGTTAAAAGCAGGAAGGCGCTAACATTTTGCACGGTCATGATAGCAAGGTAGGTCGAGGATAACTGTCGCTTATGTTGATAACAACGTTGGTACCAAGGGCGAGGGACGAAGAGAACTATTTTCCCGCTTTCGTTATGCGAGGTGGACCAATAGGCAAAGTTCTCGTCCATCGGTGGCTACCGAAATGTCATCAACTATAGTAACAGGGTCTTACTGACAAGGTTGTACATCGGGGCGTTTTATAAGCAGGGAATTATTTCTGCTTATATCATATTGATCACAAGAAGGTTAAACAAACCAATGGAAAGGAAAATGAAATTATCGGATTAATCAGACCAAATGGAAAGGAAAATGTGTTTACACACCAGAATTTGGAGTATATCCTTCCCAAGGGGAAGCGGAGCAAGATATACATGATATGACAGCAAGTTCAAAAGCATTTAGATAAAGGGAGCGAGGGAAGAATCATGATATTACCCATACCATGGTGTTTGGATAATAGATCAAGAAACGTTCGACAATGTGCTTCCAATGTTCCTGTTGATATTCGGAATACCTCAGTCATGCTTCGAGGTAGCATTAACAGGGTGCTCCAAGTAGGGTTGGAGTTGAAGATCACAAGAAATACTCAAATAACAATTGCAGGAATAGCAAGGAGTCCAAGGTATAACCAAGACATGATCAACCATGTGTTGGAAAGAAGACAAGGGGGTAGTCGATGATAACTCAAACCATCGAAGGTCACGGATGGTATTTCTCACCAAGAATTCAATTAATATCCTGGAAGAGCTCAGAATGTTGATGATGATCAAGACATATTTGTCGAGAGGTTTCATGAAGATGTAATCGATCGGCGATGACATCAATTCAAAGGAATGATGAAGCGAAAGGTTATGGGAACCACGAGTATGACACGAACTCGATAATAAGCTTGCTATTCAAGACAAAATGATATGACGAGGAAAATCGATGTAGGCTTAGCTCATCGTCAAAAATTGTGCTCCGGGAAGAAGGATCAGGTAGCACAGTTAAAATTTATCACGATAATGATATAGCCGATCAGGCTAGGAATGACTTGAAGGATTAATAAACTCATAAGCAAATGAAGATTATTAAGAGTTACTGAATCGGAGTGCGGAAGTGATTCACTTATCAGTGTTCTCGGTTGACGACAACCCAGAACCCATGAAGTGACAAAGAGAGGGTAAGGTAGTACTTCATCAAAAATTCATAAGATGTAGAGCGATTGCATGATATCCTTGAGATACCATGGGTAATACTCGAAGGTAGATCATAACAGAGGTCGGGCAGATGCATTGATCTGTAGAAGTCAGATGTTTTAACTTGTCCGAGAAATGGGATCAAAGAAGAACAATCATGGTCGGATCCACGGTTGTAAAGGATCAATTCACATATACCAGATGATAGTTATCAAGGAAATAGATTGTTACAAGAAGCTTCCATGATAGGATCTACATCGTGTCCATGGGCATGAACACAAAGTTCAAGGTCGACTCCCACTTCTTCAATGCATAACCTTCCATTCACTTCTTGTTTTCGATGAAGTCATAGTGTTGAAATTATATCTGGCAAAATACCAGAAGAGTAAGACTCGTTAAAACTCTCGGGTTCAAACGGATTATGGGAGGCATAGGTTCAACCCATCGGGCATTTTTACGAATCTATACAACCATCAACCAAGCAAAAGATATGAGTTCGAAAGCGTAGTATCGGGTTAAAGCAGATGATACAATATACCAAAGGTATTATGTATCAGGGAAAAACTGATAAAATTTTGGATGTGAAGGACACTGTCGGATAACAACCCAACAATGGGTCTGGCGATTCACGACAGAGTAGATGTGAGTATCAGTAATCAATCAGATGAAGAAGGGGATGCAAAGGCATCGGCTTATAGAAACGTCTTAATGATTTGATGCTTGGGTACAGAGGAATTATGGTTTCAAGACGAAGGATCAGAAGCAGAGGCTCTGATCAAAAGATGAGTAAATTGAATAGAATTAGAGGTGCACCCGATCAAATCTGGATTGGGCAAGAACCACCTCCTATCTGGAACGATGTATGAGCCGAAAAGAAAATTTCCAAGGATCAATTGATGATTGCGAGTATTCACACACACGCTGAATCCATAGGAACAGAATGACAATCACAAAGAATTTTAAAGAATAT
The DNA here is from genome assembly GCA_021605145.1 of Aegilops bicornis. Taxonomy (NCBI): domain Eukaryota; kingdom Viridiplantae; phylum Streptophyta; class Magnoliopsida; order Poales; family Poaceae; genus Aegilops; species Aegilops bicornis. Next base: position 234,217,504 of record CM038672.1, on the reverse strand, counting down.
TAGTAGACATATGGAATTAATCCTAATGCAAGAAGGCAAGGAGAATCAAGAGCAATAGGCTGCAGAGGATTTAGAAAGATCAGATAACATTTTCAGGTATTTTGGAAAGCATATGAACAACCGGGGACGAACGAACCCCGGTTAAGTGAATTATCCGCAGTGCGAAAAGAAGCTGCAAAGCAGAAGGCACAAAGGATTCTCGGAACAAAGGAGAGTACTAGGGGTAACTTCTAAAAACAAGAGCAACTGGGGATGAAGGTATAAACGGCAACGATGTTATCCATGGGGACTTATCGGTGGTCAGGAACTGCAAAGCAGTGGGCACTGGGTCTCAGGAAACATCGAGGAGTATCCGCCGAATCTTTTGGCGAAGCAAGCGATCATCGGTAATGTTGGGGCTCTCCGGGAGGAAGTGGGTACGTGAACCTAATGTCAGAGTTAGTAAAATGTTTAACTCGAATAGACGAGAGATCAGAGTCCTAGAGTATAGACGAGGAATAAAAGATCCTAATACCACCCAATGATGACGTGGGCCCGTAAGCCACACAGCCAAGTTAGTAAAATAGTTTTGGACGACTAGACTCAACTTCGGCCAAGGAGTTGGAAAGGGGGCTACCTACAGGCAGTCGGCTCTGATACCAACTTGTGACGCCCTCGATTCAATCGTACACTAAGCATGCACGCAGATGTGTACGATCAAGATCAAGGACTCACGAGAAGATATCACAACACAACTCTAGACACAAATTAAAATAATACAAGCTTTATGTTACAAGCCAGTGGCCTCGAGGGCTCGAATACATAAGCTCGATTACACAAGAGTCAGCGGAAGCATCAATATCTGAGTACAGACATAAGTTAGACAAGTTTGCCTTAAGAAGACTAGCACAAAAGCAACATCGATCGAAAAGGCAAGGCCTCCTGCCTGGGAGCCTCCTAACTACTCCTGGTCATCGGCGGCCTCCACGTAGTAGTAAGCATCGGCGGTGGCATCCGCCCTGGGCTACATCATCTGGGTGCATCAACCAGAAAGAAGAAGAAAAGGGGAAAAGGGGGAGCAAAGCAACCGTGAATACTCATCCAAAGTACTCGCAAGCAAGGATCTACACTACATATGCAACATTATCAAAGGAAGGCTATATATGTGGACTCGGCTTCAGAAATGCCAGAATAGAGAGAAGGCCTAGTCCTATCGAAGACTAGCATCTTCTGGAAACCACCATCTTGCAGCAACAGGGGGAGTAGAGTAGCATAAAGTAAAGTACTAGTAGTGTTATCAACCTCGGCCGGAGATCCTTTCTCGACTCCCTGTGAGAAAGAAATCCCAGAGCCATACTATCCAGTTATCATCACAATCCATTACTCATCACCATCCAGTCTCATCACAAGTATCTAGTTCTAGTTGTATCGATCGGGATACAACTCCAAGTGTCCGCTACCGTAGGACAGGCTATCGATAGATGTTTTCTTCCCTGCAGGGGTGCACCAACTTACCCACCACGCCGATTAACTCCGCCGGACACACTTTCCTGGGTCATGCCCGTCCTCGGCCAAACAATACGCCGCAACCCGACCTAGGCTTAATAGAGAGGTCAAGACGGACTAAACCTATGCCCCTGTGGGGTCATGGGCCATCTCCCCGAACTCCTGCACGTTCCTAACGCGGCCGGTGAGCAGACCTAGCTACCTCCATAAAAAGCGTGAGCTTACCAGTCCAACCCGCTACCGCCGGGCCGACGCGTCTATTAAGCTGATGCATACGACGACAACGCCCATACTATGCCCACGTGATGGTTAGTGCTATCGTGCCGCGAGGCCCCTCGGATCAAATATCCAAATCGTAGTGGATTAGGAACGCGCGGTAACAAGCAGAGGTTCACGAAAGATGTGACCCCGTTGCCCCGTCTCGAGGACTTGCGGCAAGGTCTAGGAATGCCCGACCACGCCTCGTATTTTTCTCGCGGGCACCCTCCAGGTCAACCCGTCTCCACATCACTCGCAATTAAGCTCGCTGGTACCCTCGTGGTCGAATTCGCCTTTAGTAACATGGCTCAGTGTAAAGTCATAGTAATCATAGTAACTGTCTGTCTAAACATCAAGGGGAAAGCCCGAGGAATCACCCCTGGTGAATTCCACTCAATGTAATCATCAAGGTGAACGTAAGAGGATTCACCCTCGAGGTCCACACTTGAGGGGTTGCACGACAGAGTCGTATCAGAAGTGGTTAAAGAGGAAATCACCCTCGATGACCACGTAATCGAATAGCTACACTACAGTGGTTAACATCGGAAGTCGATGAGGACTCACCTCGGTACTTGATAGTAACCCAAAGATTGTCGAGCAACTAAGGGGAAAGTGATGTGCGGTGCCGGGCCTGGTCTTCGATCCCGTTGATCGGGTCTTCCGATAATCCGGTAGGCGGTCGGGACAAAGTGGGGGTCACTGATGGATCACTAACCAACCTATACTAAGAAGTTTAGGATAAGCAGGTGAGGTACAACAGCAGGTTACAAAAGCAGGCTATGCATCAGAATAGGAGCAATCAATAACAGTAGCAAAAACTAATGCAAGCATGAGAGAACGGAATGGGCGATATCGGGATGATCAAAGGAGGGGCTTGCCTGGTTGCTCTGGCAAGGAGGAGGAGTCATCGACGTAGTCGGTCACAGGGGCATCAGCATCGGTTTCGGGGTCTACCGGAGAGAAGAGGGGGAAGAAACAGTAAATACACACAAACATAAGCATAACAAGACAATAAGCGGGGCAGAGGTGATCTAACGTAGCGTTAGGCGATACTGGCGAAGGGGGAAGTCAACCGGGAATCTTTTCCCGGTTCCGGACCTGTGTCAGACATATGACCAGAGGGGGAAAGTTCCATGTTCAGATAGTTAGAGGCATCTGACAGGTAAACGGACCACGTGTTCGGATTCGCCTCGTCGTTGTGAGCAACTTTCATGTACAACACTTTTTCATCCGAGTTACGGTTTATTTTCTATGAATTTTCAAAGATTAAACCGTTTTCTGAAATTATTACTAATTCGAAATTAAGCAGGAAAATTGCTAGGTGTACCCTCTGTGTACACAGCCAGAGAGGCTGGCATGTGGGGCCAGGGGACTGGGTTGACTTAGTCATAGGTTGACCAGTCAACAGGGGCATGGGGGTCCACACGTCATAGTCATACTTTGCATTAGAGCTAAATTAAATAGTTAAAAAGCAGAGGGGCCCCGTGTAAGTGTCACATCTGGCCGATAAAGGTAGCTAAACTAAATTAAACTACATGAGGCCACATGTCATAGAGTATTTGCTGGGGTGTTACCACTAACACTAATTAGCTAGGCCTAATAATTAACAAGAGGGAGGCCTGTGTGGTAGTGGCATAGGCCACGGATGGGCAGCCATGCACGGGCACCGGCGGAGAGGTGCGCCGTGGGCACAGCCCGTGGGCAGGCTGGCGGGCCAGCGGCGGAGGCGCATGACCGCACGCCTAAGTCGGGGCACGCGCGGCCGTGGGATAGGGCGCAACCAGGCGGTCAGCAGCAGCAGCAGTCAGCATAGCAGAGAGCAGCAACAAGCGACGGTAGGAACAAGCGGCAGCAACGACAAGAGGAGCAGCAGTGTGACTACTGCAGCAGCTAGCAGAGACAGAGGGCAACGGCACACACATACACGTACGCGTACGCCGGAGCTCGGACAAGCTCGGGGACGGCGACTATAACGACGACTCGAGGGGGCGGGTTACGGAGGCGGAACGGAGCGGGGATGAGGGGGAATTGGAGGCGCAGCTCACAGCGAAGCTCGTGGAGGGTTTGATGAAGCCGGAGGGGTCGAGGAGATCGGATCGACGGCGAGGTCGTGGTGGCTGTGCGTGGGGTGGATCCCAATGGCGAGCGCTGGCGGCGGCCTGGAGACGAGCCGAGGGGCGTAGAGGAAGGAGACGACGACGGCGGACCGCTTGGACGCCGTGGCGTAGCTCGGGGTCGCCGGTGGCCGCGGGATCGATGCGGGCACGGCGACGACCGCCGGGATTCGCGTTGGGGAGAAGACAGTGGCGCGAGGGAGAGAAGGGGAATTGAGCTAGGGTTCGGGAGGAGGGAGAGAGCGATCTTGTAGGGCGCCAGGGGGCGTGGATGGCCGCCCCGTGGCCATCGGCACCGTGTACGGTCGCCCTGCGTCCACAAGCGCCCGACGAACAGAGGAAGGGGACAACCTAGCGGTGGGCTGGGCTTCAGTGTGGGGTGTTGGGCCAAAGTGCACCTTGACTTTAGTTTTTTTTAACTCTTTGATTTTTTGTATTTTCTGATACTGTTTTGCATCAAGCTGGGGCACCAAATGATTTTTGCTTTGAACGGAGCCTTGCACATAAATCTAACACAAAAGCTAAGAGTGGCACATAAAGTTTGGGTCAATTGGAAACTCATAAAGCTCCCCTGGGAACCGAGCTCCAGGGCGCCGGTCGAGGGAGAGACCTTCGATGGTGAGCTACTCGCCTCTGCTGGGCTGACGCTGGTGGACGCGCCTTGGCGGGCAGCAGCGGGCGAAGTCTGAGGAGGAGCAGCTGCTGAAGAAGCTGTCGCTCTACCGCGCCGGCAGCCAAGTTGGAGACCCGAGAAGCACTTGTCGCGAGGGCAGGAGCGGACATGGAGAAGCTGCAGAGGAGCTCCGAGCGCCAACCAAGAAGCTCTCCGCGACGAAAGGTAAGCGCGGGGGCAACTTGCAGAAGAGCGCACGGCCTTTATCCTGGAGAAGGCCGCGGCTGAGGAGGAGCAGCGGCTGGCTGCCGAGAAGCTCTCTGTGCAGGAAAGCGAGCTGGTGCAGCGGAAGGTCAACCTGGACAGCCACGAAGAAGACCTTGCCGCGCGCGAGGAGTCACTTGGCGGGGCGCTTCAGGAAGCGAAGGATGCTGCCGCAGCTGCCGAGGCCGCCAAGGAAGAGCTGAAGGCGAAGGTGGCACAGCTGGAGGCCAGCCTTAAGAAGAGCGGCGAAGAGCTTGCCGTGCTCAAGCGTGAGCGTGAGAAGGACGCCTACACTCTTGGCGAGCTGCAGAGTCGCCTCGGCCGATAGAGGCAAGGAGCTCGACGCCGCCAAGGATTCCAAGGCGGATCTTGAGCTGAAGCCGACCACCGACGCAGACGTAGGGACGGCGCCAGAGAGCGGAAGGTGGGCTTGTTGGAGGCGATCAAGGCCAAGGAGGAGCTGCTAGCGAATGCTGCCTCCATCCAGAGCACCTTGAGGGAGAGCGTGGAGCACCGGATGAAGGTCTTGTGGACACCGCCGCCGACATCCACAACGAGCTGATGGAGCTGGGGATGGCGGACCTTGCATACTCCTCCGACGAGCATCTCCAACCAAGCGCCAAACTCAGCTTAATCTTCAAAGGCGTGGTGACGGGTCTCCGGCGACTCTGGGAAGAGGTCCCAAAGCAGCTGGCCGAGGAATCACGCCAGATCTGTGCAGGAGCCCTCGAGAAGGTGTTGATAAAGGTGGCCTTCCGCAATCCGGGCCTCAACCTTAACGGCGTCCTCATACCCTTGCCGCCAGATGCCAACGTGGAGGAGCTCAAAGCCCTTGTCGCACCCATTGTGGACAAGGTGAACAAGATCAAGTGGATTGAGGGCGACCGCGTAGACTAGGCCGCCAACTTTATCTTTCCCTTGTCGCTGCTGATCATGTTTAGAACACTTTGTTAGATCAGCGACAAGTTATTTTGTAATATACTCTATCTTAGGCGATCAATGCAATGTTATTTCCTCTACTTGATTCCTTCCTTTGTATGCGTTTACGCCTTACGCATTTGGGGGACTTGTCGGTGCGGGCACTTTTGCCGCGAAGGCCGAAAAGTGAACGTCAAGCTTCGCCGGGCAATGCCGCCTCCGACAAGCAACCTTGTCGCGACTAGCTGCAGCTCACTTAAGTTGTTGAGCGGACTCGAAACAAAGTAAGGGCGCGACTAGCCGGCGAGTTGGTTCCTCTGCACATGTGATTTCCATACAAAGTACTATCGTTCGAGGAAGATAACTAAAAAATTTAAAAATTGATTGCTCAAACTTTGGCAACTTAGCTTTTCTGTCTCTTGCTTCCCGATGAGGCGAAACTTCCTCGAGCGGTGCCTGGTCCATAGTATTATCATCCTCTCCTTCCCCCCTGGTTAACTTGTGCGCGAGGGAGCCTTCCTTTCTTTGAGAAAAGAGAAAGAAGAGGAAATAAAGTTATGGAGCCTAGCGGCTCGATTTTGCTTACCGGGTGTGGTTGCTGCACAAAGTGTTAGTCAAAACATGCAATAAAATGATGAAAGCATGAATTTGACAAGTTGTGCGCAACACATGAGCTTTACTGATGCATCGGGTCTCAAGGCCGGGCTTTGTACAAAGGATTACATGCAACAGCGGCAAGACTTGTACAAAAGGTGGTTGCCGGAACGGGTTCCGACAACCGCGCCCTATGGGTAAAACTTACAAAGATGCTCAATGTTCCAGGAGTTGCTCACCGGAATGCCATCTTCGGTCTCAAGGCGGACAGCGCCAGGCCTAGTGACTCGTTTCACCCGATAAGGGCCTTCCCACTTCGGCGTCAACTTGTTTGAATTCTTGGCGGACTGAACGCTACCAAGAACAAGGTCGCCTTCCTCGAGACTTGGCACTAACTCTGCGGCTATGGTAGCGACGCAAAAGCTTGCTGGTAGCGAGCAGCTCGCAAGACAATGCCCGAAGGCGATCCTCCTCAAGGAGCAGCGTAGCGTCATCTTGTCGCAGCTGCTCTTGCTCAAGCTCATCATAAGTGAGCACTCGAGGCGATCCGTATACGAGTTCCGTGGGGAGAACTGCTCTGCTCCATAGACTAGAGCAAAGGTGTCCGGCGGTGGCTCGATTTGGCGTCGTCCCGATCGACCAAAGAACCACCGGCAGCTCCTCGATCCAGTTTCTTCCGCACTTGTGCAGCCTGTCGAAAGTTCTGGTCTTGAGCCCGCGCAGCACTTCAGCGTTTGCCCTCTCTGCTTGACCGTTGCTTCTCGGGTGAGCAACGGAAGCAAAGCAGACCTTGGCGCCAAGATCTTGGACGTACTGCATGAAGGTGCGACTCATAAATTGTGTGCCGTTGTCGGTGATGATCCTGTTAGGGATTCGGAAACGGCAAACAATCGACTGAAGAACTTGATCGCCGATCGTGCCGTCACCTTCCTCATCGCTTCCACTTCCGCCACTTTGTGAACTTGTCGATGGCGACGTACAAGTATTCAAAGCCCCGACAGCTCGGGGGAAGGGGCCGAGGATGTCGAGCCCCAGACCGAAAATGGCCAGGATAAAGGGATCGTCTGGAGAGCTTGAGCTGGCTGGTGTATCTGTTTGGAATGGAATCGCACGCTTCACACTTGGTTACTTATGCAGCTTGCATCTGGAGGGCTGTCGGCGAAGAAACCTTGCCGGAAAGCTTTGCCGGCAAGTGCTCTTGGCGCCAATGTGGTGACCACATATGCCTCCGTGTATCTCTCGCCAACAGCTTACATCCATCTTCCCGGAATACACTTCAATTTCACACTTGTTGAGTCTTCTTACATGCAGTATGCTATCGACAAAATGGTACATACTTTCGATTGCCGGGCTACTCTTTCCGCTTCTTCTTGCTCTTCGGAAGTTCTCCGTCTCAAGGAAATGGACAATCTGCTGCGCCCATGTTGGAGCTTGTGGCTCGACAACAAGGACTAAAGGCACATCTGCTGCTGCAGGAACATCGGCTTCTACGGCAAGAACTCGCGTCACCGGAGATTGATGCTCCCCGACAAGCTTGCCGGAGCAAGACTTGTCGGGAGCGTCTGCTTCAACGAAACAAACCCTGGGGCCTGTCGGAGCAGACTGCTCCTCAGCATGTTGGTGTTGATCTTGGGGACCTTTGCAACGACGGTTCGGGAAGCTCTGTCGGAAAGTAGTCACCAGAGACCAACTTTCTCTTCTTGCTTTGTCCAGTTGACGGTGTTACGGTTGGTCGAAGTCGACTTGAGCACGAAAATTCCTGGTTCCATTGTGTAACTTAAGTGCAGCGACTTTGACCGTCACAAGCAATATCATTCTCGAGCTCTTGGAACATGTTCCATTTGCAGCCGTCAAAGTGCTCTTCTAGCTTCCTCACTTCATCAACGTAGGCTTCCATCAACGAACTCGTAATCTTTTGTTCACTTAGCGGATGACAAGTCGCGAGTCACCCCGACAATAAGCTTTTTGATCCCAAGGTCCACTGCGATCCACGAGACCGCAAGCAAACCTTCATACTCTGCAGTATTGTTTGTCGCTTGCTCCTTGGGAAAGTGCATCCGGACTACGTGCTTGAGGTGCTCTCCGGTGGGTGCGATAAGCGACGCCAAAGACCGGGCGCCTTTTGCAGCCGAGAAGGCACCATCAAAGTACATCAGCCACTCTTTGCTTGCTTCCTTGACGGGAATGCTCGTCTCGGAATCTCTTCATCCGGCGAGGCGTCCATCTCGCTATGAATTACGCCAACGCCTCGCTTTGGATAGTTGATGTGCTTTCAAACTTGAGACCAAAGCTTGACAGCTCCAACGCCCACTCGACAATCCCGCCTGCTGCTACGGATTCTGCAAGATCCTCTTCAGCGGAAAGCGAGTGACAACTATGATCTCATGTGCTTGGAAGTAATGGCGCAGCTTTCTCGAGGCCATGAGGAGGCCGAAAAGCAATTTCTGCATGCAGAGTACCTTGACCTAGCCCCTGCAGGAGGGAATCGACAAAGTAGACTGGGCGCCGCACCATCCTTTTTCTCGTGATTCGGGTCATGCGTCAGCTGATTCATCCTTGTCGGGACCAGAGCTTGTCGGCGAAGCCCCCTGCTTGTCGCTGGATGTGGTTGCCGCGGTTGCTGGCTCGTCGTCCGCCTCCCTCTCCGCTACTAACGTAGCACTAACCACTTGATTGGTTGCTGCTATATATAGCAGCAACTTCTCTTGTGGCTTAGGTGCGACAAGTGTTGGAGTGGAGGACAGGTATCTCTTCAAGTCTGCAGGCGCAGCCTCCGCTTCGGGAGTCCATTTCATTGGACCTGCCTTTTTCAAAATCTTGAAAAATGGCAGGGCGCGCTCGGCAGACCTAGAAATAAACCTGCTAAGAGCAGCCACGCAACCGGCAAGTCTTCATACATCCTTGACGCGCTTTGGTGCTTCAATCTGCTCAATGGCCTTGATCTTGTCGGGATTAGCTTCAATCCCTCATTGAGATTTAAGAACCCGAGAAGCTTGCGGAAGGGACTCCAAACACGCACTTCTCGGGGTTGAGCTTGAGGTTGATCTTGCGCAGGTTTGCAAAGGTCTCGCCCAAATCTTGAACCAGAGTTGCTTTGTCCTTGCTTTTGACCACTATGTCATCCATGTAGGCTTCTACATTTCTGTGCATTTGCGGCTCAAAAGCGTCATGGACTACCCTTGCAAACGTTGAACCAGCATTCTTTAAACCGAAAGGCATCCGTATGAAACAGTATGTGCCACATGGTGTGATGAATGCGGTCTTCTCCTCATCTTCTTCAGCCATGAAGATCTGATGGTATCTCGAGTATGCATCAAGAAACGAAAGCAAATCACATCCAACCGTGGAGTCAACAATCTGGTCAATGCGCGGCAAGGGAAATGGATCTTTGGGACAAGCTTTATTAACATCCATGAAGTCAATACAAAGTCTCCATTTCCTATTTGCCTTGCGCACGACTTCTGGATTGGCCAACCACGAGGATGGAGCACTCTTCGACAAGGCCTGCTGCTTCCGGTTTCTTGATCTCTTGACTATGAATTCTTGGCGCCCACCGCTTGCTTCCTCGACTTTTTGCTTGACGGGCGCAAGATGAGGACAAACGGCCAGCGGTGCTCAATCACTTTCACAGGGAACACGGGGATGTCGACGGTTGCCATGCAAACACGTCGACATTCGCCCGCAGGAAAGCAACGAGCGTGCCTTCCTATTTAGGGTCAAGAGAGGCACTGATGGTAAAGGTACCACCAGTGCCGTCCTCCTTGGCGGGCACCTTCTTGGTCTTTGGCGGAGCCACCATCTTCTTGCACTTGCCGGTGCAGCTCGATGGTGCGTCCTCGACGGTAGCGCAGCACTCTGAAGAGGTGCGCTTGCCGGAGTGAGCATCAGAGCCCTTGCCGGAATTGGACTTTGTCTTCTTCCCCGGAGCTTCAAATGCAAGTGTTTGGCAACTGTCGCGAGCTTTGCATCCCGGTAGATCTTGTCGGCACAGATAAGGGCATCCTTCTTGTCGCCATGGACAGAGATGACGCTTATCGGGCCTGGCATCTTGAGTAGGTTGTAGGCGTAGTGAGAGGCTGCCATGAACTTGGCGAGTGCTGGACGGCCAAGTATCCCATTGTAAGGCAACGGGAAATCGGCAACATCGAATGTGACCCTCTCAGTCCTAAAGTTCAGCTCACGCCAAATGTTACCGCAACGTAATCTTCCCTTCGCTTGCTCCTTTCCGGATTGATTCCTTGGAAGGTGCCGGTCTCTTCGAGCTTCGCCGTCAGGATTTGAAGCTTCTGGAGCACCGCGGAGGAGATCAGATTCAAGCCGGCCCCGCAGTCAACTAGCATTTTGGTGACCTTGAGGTTGCGGATGGTTGGTGAGACCAACATCGGCAAGCACCCCGACCGCAGTTATGCGATCAGGGTGGTCCTCAATATCAAAAATGATAGGCGTGCTGGACCGCTTCAGAGGCTTGCGTGACTCTACGGATGGTTCCACTGCATTGACCTCCCGCATCCACTGCTTGAGTTGGCGGTGGGAGGTATGCAGGGAAGCACCTCTGTCAACGCAGAGGACCTCTGTGGCTTTCTGAAACTCCTGCTCATCAGCGTCGCCGTCTTCCATATCTTCGTCGTCGTCATCATCTTCATCCTTGTCGCGGCCGCGGGGAGGTCTGTCTCCTTGCTGCTGCTTGGCCTTGCCGCGGCGTCCTCCCCGGCCGGGAAGTTTCTTGCTTGCTCCCCCAACACCTTCCTGGGCCTTCTCCTTGTCGCGCCGCTCGTACTCAGCTCTCTGCTCGACGAGCTGCTCGACTTTCTTGCAGCTCTGGAGGTCGTGGCCCTTGGTGCGGTGGATCTTGCAAGATCGCTTGCGGAGCCGTCCTGCTTGTCGGGCCGCCACCGACCGGTGGTTGGCGTCGTGGCAACCTCCTTGCCGGAGCCACCAGCCTTGGCGTTCTTGTCGCCACCTCCGCTGCGGACTGCTCAACAGCTAGCACTTCTCTACCTTTCTTCTTCCTGTTGCCTCGCCGCCCTTCTTTGCCGAGGCGGTGTCCTCACTGTCGAGATCCTGCTTCCGCATTCTCTCACAGGAGTCTCCTCCTTCCTCGGTAGCGTGCACACTTGTCGGCCAAGGCGTACAGCTCACCGACGTCCTTGACTTTGCACATCACCATCTCCTCCTCATCCTGCGGTTCCGCACATTCTCGATGAAATGCGCCGATCACCGCGGCAGGTGGACGTGCAGGATGTTGTAGTGCACACGGCTGAATCTCTGAATGAACTTGCGCAGGGACTCTCCTTCCTTCTGGGCGAGCAGATGAAGGTCACTCTCTTGGCCATGAGGCTTGTGGCCACCTGTGAAGGCGCCAACAAACTGATGGCACATATCTGCCCAAGAGGATATGGAGCTGTCCGGCAAGTGCATGAGCCAAGATCTGACGTTGGGCTTGAGCACGAGCGGGAAGTAGTTGGCGAGGATCTTGTCGTCCCGTCCCCCCGCAGCCTGCACCGCGATGGTGTAGATGCCGAGGAACTCCGACGGATGCGCCCTGCCGTCATACTTCTCCGCACGCCTGGTTTGAAGTTTTTCCGGCTGGGCCACCGGACTTGCCGCAGCTCACGAAAGTGAACGCAGGGCAACCTATCGCAGACGTCAAGTCGCTGGCTCCTCCGGCGCGCGCATGTCAACAGAAGGCCCAGCGCGCTTTGTCGGACCGACGTCGCGCTTCTCTTGGCGCTCGATGCGAGTTCGAGCGTCCTGTTGTTGTCGCTCATGAAGAACTTGGCGCTGATCGCAGCGAGCTCGCGGATCGGACGACGCGGTGGAGTCGCTGTCGAGGTGGATCCGGTGAGTCGGCGATCTTGGCCTTCGTGGCGAAGAGTGCACGGTGGTTGCACCTTCGACAGTCTTGCCGCCACCGGCTCGCGTTTTGTCGTCTCGCCGCGGCAATGATGGCGTTGGTTGCCGCGAGCGTCGCCGTTGGCAAAGCCGACGAGGCTCGATAGTGGCCCTCCACTCGTCGACCTTGTCGGCCGTTGGAGGGTAGACGAGAGCGGTGAGCTCTCGCCAGAGCTTCGCTGGAGTAGTGGGTGGCATTGGCGAAGCGGTGCGAGGAGCGGATATGCTCGGACTTCTAACCACGTTAGAAGAAGCAGCACCCCGTCCGGGCGCATCAGATCTCACTCGTGCCAGCATGTTGGCGCCGCATGCTGGTCTTGAGGGTCTCGATCCAACGAACGTATGGCATTATGAACGCCATGACGTTGTTGGTCCCGCTCTCTGAGATGGGCGCGGGGATGCGCGTGACGCCGAGGTTTGCGGGCCTTGTCCTTGGACTTGGCAATGTCGCGAACAACCGTCGGCGCTGTTCCTCCGCCGATGTACGCCCCACCACCCGCTTTGCTGCGGTGAGGGTGGGTACGACGCGACGGCTCTGCTGCCGCCAAGCCTTCTTCTTCGGTGGCATGTTGAGGAAGATGTTGAGGACGCTGCTCGTGTGAACGCCGGATCAGATTCACACGGCCTCGACGCCCCTACTGGCGTGCCAAAGATGTCGGGAGGCTGATCGCACCACAGACACCTATGGGGCGGCGGACTGTGCCCCTTTGTGGTTCGGAGGGCGGAGATCGCACGAAGAGCGGATCGAGGCGAGGCACGAAAGCGGTTTACCCAGCCGGAGCTCTCCGGAGAGATAAAACTCCTACTGCTGCTTGTTTGATGTATTGTGTTCTTGCCAGGGAGCGATGAGAGCTACAAAACCTAGCTTGGGTGTATCTGGTCTCGAGTGAGTCGAACGAATCGAACCGAACCCCCTCTACGTTGCACATGGGCCTCCTTTTATATGCTCAAGGGTCTCCGACAGGTGGCAACATAGATGAGGGTACAAATGTAAAAACAGGAGTTGGTACACCTACTCGAGCGGTGTCTGATGCAAAATACCTAACTCGGCGGCAAGGGACAAAAGCAATAAATGCCCGTCGTTGTCGCCCAAACAGTCTGTGAGAGACCGTCAGTGCGCCTCCGCCGCCACGATGGCAAGCTTGTCGGCCGCTTATCGCTGCTCTCCGGCTGGCACGCTGACCTCTCGACAGCGTGCATGGAATGGTCCCATGGCGACACGTTCTTTGGATGAGCTGGAGCGGAGATGGAGAGAGGTTGCTTGTCAGCGGCAAGCGCCTTTGCCGCGCCGAATCCTTGTCGCGTCCGGAGGCTTGTCGCGCTCCGAGCCTTCCCGGCAAGCTCCTCTTGCCGGGGCCTTGTCTTCTGCATGCCTGGAGCGGCCTTCCTGACAACCTCCTCTTGCCGGGGCCTTGTCTTCTTAATCAAATACTTCGTTCTTGAATGGCTCCAAAGGAGCCACGGAGGATCTTGGCGGCGACGAGGCAAGCCCCCGGCGAGGTGCTACAATCGTCTGGTAGTGCACGGGATACTAGGGTACCCCTACTCTAGTACCCCGACAGAGAATTAATATTAAAATCAAATAAGATTTTTATTCGGAGTTTTATCGCTATTTTATTTGAATTAGGAAAATATGCATTTTTCAAAATTGCATTTTAGGCCCAAATAAATGTTCACCTTGTCTGGCCTATTTTTAGAGGCCAGGGAAAATTTATTTCAGGATTTTTGGAGTCAGTTTAGTATTTCTTTTATTTCTTTTTCTACACGTCGGAATTACTTAAAAAAAGAACGCCAACCGACTTAACGGGCCGTGTCCGACCCGGACACTGCGCCCGGGCGGCCTTTAAGAGCCGGGAGGCCCGAGCCGCAGCCCTAGCCCAGCCAAACGCTTAGCGCCGCTTCCGCCGACGCATACCGCCATTGCCGCCGCCAAGCCGCCGCCTCCCGCCCATGACGCCGCCGCCTCGGATCCTCGACACCGCTGTCGCCGCCGCCATATCGCCGGAGTTGCCGCCGCCCCACCGCCCGCCGACCCCGTTCCGAGGTAGCCGCCCGATCTGCCGCCGGTTTCGTCGGAAAAACCGTTCGGTTTTTTTAAACTAGATTTGTTTTTTTAGATTAGATCGGTTCGGGTTTTTCTCGGTTTAGTTATTTAGCGAACGCCCGTTCGTATGTTTGTTTTAACGAATGGTTTTCACTGTTTAGCCGCAGACAACGAATGTTCGTTCGTTAGCCTGTTCGTCAGTTTTTCTTTTTCTCGGATTTTCCGCGATTATTTTCGATCGTGATTTCTGATCCGATTTTCGTTTTAGTTTAACTTTTCGCTCGTTTATCGGAATCAGGCGATTCAAGCGCCTAGAGTTTTGTCTTGAAGCCCTCTTTCCGTTTAACCAACTTGAACAAGATTTTGCTACTGTAAAATTTGACTTTAGTCCAGATTAGTAAACAAAGCTTGTTTTTTCGCTCTTTGAGTTTTGTTGCTTCGTTTGATTTGATTCTTTTTGCAAATCGCAGTTCTTAAGTTGAACTTTCTGGTTAGATCTCTTATTTGAGTTTCACCCGCGTCCAACAGGTTTTGGTTTCGTCCTCACTGATTGATGGAGCCCAAGACTGCTTGACGACTTTTGGTGTGGGGTCAGCTTGAGCCGAGCTTGATTGCTTATTGTGTGCTTGTTTGTTTGCGATAGAGTACCCGGAGTGTAAAGCGTGCTACTACGAGACTCTAGGTTTCGCGGATCATCAGCAAGGCAAGTAACACTTTGATCATACCTCTTTCATACCCAGTTTTATTGCATTAGATCAATCCTCAAATAATTGCATGGTTAGGATCTGATTAAATTGTGGGTTTGGGAAGTAGATGAGGTAGTACCTATTCACCTGTTTATTATCAAACATATGGGAGTTACTTCTACGTTGCTTATACTGCTATGCTATGCTTGTAGATGTGGATTGGGTTTGAGTGTATCCATGACAGATGTAAGTTGTTAATTAATGGTTAACTTAAGGTGGCAACCTTAATACACATCTGGGTGGACTGAGCCACCTGGGGAATTCCAGTGATTGCCTGTATTTTTGGAAATCCCGGGGTACCGTGTGATTCTCCTATGGACTACCACCCAGGCTCAAAGGGATCATAAGATTATTCATGCTAGAAACTTCCGTGTGCAGCCACATGCCAATATGGGCTCTGGCATAGTTGAGTAAGTTGTGGGAAACTTTTCCATGATGGGCTAGCAGATGTAGGGGATTGTAGGTGTACAGGCCTATCTATCGGTTAAGGGGACCTCTTCGGAAAGACTGTGTCTCGGTCATCCGTTTCTCAAACATCATGTAGTGCGAGAAATCCAACGGAGGAGATCGATTCTTGTGGGGAATAGTGCACAAACCTCTGCAGAGTGTACAAACTAATCATGGTTAGCCGTGTCCTCGGTTATGGACGTTTTGATTATCTAGTTTCTGGATTATCATGTGGATCTCATCACTCTATTACAAGATTAATTTGAATGGGTTATTAATTACTTTTTAATTGAGATTGAGATGGGGTTTACCATTCTCAATGTTTTCAACCAACTTTGTAGTTAAATAAAATTTTATTCCTTTGTTGTAGGGAAAAATTGGCTTTTCGCAAAACATATTAACCATACAGCCTCCACCAGCCATATATGCATATAGTGATAGCTTTATTCTGTTCATTACTCTCTTGTGTTACATTGTCAGCATATTCCATGTGCTGACCCATTTTCGGGCTGCAACGTATCATGTTGCAGACTTTTCAAACGACGAGTAAGGAGCCTTAGGTCGTGGTCTTTCACTCAGTGATGCCATTGGAGTTGATGGACTCACTTTATCTTCCAAGCCTTCCGCTGTTATCGTATTAGATGGCCTTAAGCCATATTTATTGTAATAAGTTGTCTTTTGAGACATTCGATGTAATAAGTGTGTGATTGCTACTCTGTTATAAATCCTTCAAGTACTGTGCGTGTCAGCATTACCGATCCAGGGATGACACTGATGCACAGAGATCAGGCTGTTTAAGGTCTGGTCGCTACAAGATGGTATCAGAGCACACGCTCACTGTAGGACATGACAACTAAGCTAAAGCCCTAGATCACTACTCTCTCTCATTTCTGACTTCTCTCCATTTTCTACTCTTTAGGATGGCAGATGCAAGGATCAAGTTCACGCAACCGGATTAAGACACACCTTTTGGACGCCACTTGAAGGAAGTCACTAGGTACCTAAACATCAAAATACCAAGCTTCACCGGGACTTGCAATGCCATTTTATCAGAAGAGGAGCGCTGCATGATTCAAGTTCAAGTTCCAGGAAGGACATTCACGCCAGTCACTGAGCCCATAGGGTTTTCCTTTGATGCACCAACCTGGACTCTAGGAAAGAGTATGGCAGCCCACATCACCACGGAACGCATTGGAGAAGTTTACCACCAGGATTTCAAGGATACTACCTACCAGATTTGTGGGTGCTGAGATGAGCAATGGGAGATGATCAGCACCAGGAAGGATAGATCGATTGCTGCTTTCATCCAGGAGTTAAACCAGCACATTAGACGCCAGGAGAACCAGATGTGCGCAGGCATGACAGATTTGAAGAAGGCGATGAAAAGAATCACGGAGCTGGAGGAAGAACTCAAGGCTACTCGCGGAGATTATATGGAGGAAATCGTCGTACTAGTGGAGAAGAATGACGACCTGATAAAGAAGCTAGGAGTTTCCGTGGGAGACCCCACGCCAGGAGGAGAAGATGACAGTTCCACTTGCCCGAAGAACTACATCATCATCGACGACACTGACTCGGACCCCGGCAATAGCGATGATGACTATGTTGATGAAGCTGGTGCAGTTATCATGGAGTCTTTGACCGATCAATTTTTCTAGTCGACAACCATATCAGTAGTAGTATTCCACCATGTATATAGTATAGTCCAAGCACTTTTGTAACGATAGTTCTAGACCGATTGTATGCCCTTGTTTGATTTGACTGAGTGATATGTTTGTGTTTGTCTCATGTGCATATGGGTAGTGTTTTCCCCCTAGACCCCATTTACTCTGTTTTCTCATCTTTTCTAAACCCAGCAGATGCCTCCGAGACGCGACAATGGATTTGCTTTCCCACCGGAGCTCACTCAGTTAATCCAGCAGCAGAATGCATTGATGCAGATACTAGTCCAGAATCAGAACCAGGGGAACAACAACAACAACCCACCACCCCCACCACCAGTTGATCACTTAGCCCATTTTCTTAGGCTGATTCCGCCGGTGTTCTCCAGTAGCACCGAGTCGATTGTTGCAGATGATTGGATCCACAAGATTGAAAGGGAGTTGACTACTGCAGGATGCACAGATGCGGAGAAAGTGCGTTTTTCCGCACATCAGCTTGATGGACCCGCAACATCATGGTGGGAGAATTTCATAGTCACTTACCCGATTGACACTGTGACATGGGACCAGTTCCAGCAAGCTTTTCACACTGCCCATGTATCAGCAGGAGCTATGGCCATGAACAAGCGTGAGTTTCGCAACATACGCCAAGGAGGGCGCACTGTTGGCCAATATGTGGATGACTTTAGTAAGCTAGCACGTTATGCCCCGGATGACGTCGCTACAGATGCAACTAAGAAGGAGAAGTTTCTGGAAGGACTGAATGATGAGCTGAGCATGAAGTTGATGGTGGCAAATTTCAATAACTACCAGGAGTTGGTGGATAGAGCTCTCATGCTTGAAGGGAAACAGCAGTAGATTGACAGCCGCAAAGAGGAAGTATGGACAAGGGAAGTATAATTCTGGAGCTCAGCAGAGACCCCGTTTCACCCCGAACTCGGGAGGACTTGTTCATAACCATGGAGGCCACACTCATAATGGAGGAAGTTCACACAATCATAGTGGCCCCAAGAATGGGAATGGCAATGGAGGAAGTAGCCGACAGAACCGTTCCAACCCGGCAACACCCGCCAAGAAAGATCTAAGCCATGTTACTTGCTACAAGTGTCAGAAGACCGGACATTACGCCAATGAATGTCCTGAAGTTAAGAATGGAAATGGCAATGGAAGCTCTGGGAAGAAGCCCAACCCTTTCAACAGGGGACAAGTGAACCACATTAACGTGGAAGAGGTTGAAGCTCAACCAGATGCAGTAATAGGTAAGTTTTTGGTTAAGTCATTTACTGCAGTTGTTCTTTTTGATACTGGTGCATCGCATTCATACATATCAAGGGGATTTGTGGATAAGTATAAACTTCCCACCAAAGTTCTTAGTACACCTTTATTAGTAAGCTCTCCAGGAGCAGAGTATATGGCAAGCCAAGGATGTTTTTAGATGCCATTGACCATAGGTAGGCATGTTTTCCCCTCAGATCTGATAATTTTGGAATCGCAAGGTTTGGATGTGATTCTGGGTATGGATTGGCTATCGATGTATGGAGGAAACATCGATTGCGCCAGTAAGACGATTTTGCTCACCACCCCAGAAGGAAGAAGGATCAAGTATGTATCCCGGCATGTGCCGAATAGGACTCAAGTAAATTCCTTATCAGGAGTTGTACAGGAGGAAGTACCAGTGGTAAAGGATTTCCCAGATGTATTTCCAGAAGAGTTGCCAGGCATGCCACCGGATAGAGACATTGAGTTTTTGATTGAGCTTTTGCCAGGCACGGGGCCGATATCTAAGAGACCGTACATAATGCCCGCAAAGGATTTGGAGGAAATTAAGAAGAAGATTAAGGAGTTACTGGATAAAGGTTATATCCGCCCAAGTTCGTCACCTTGGGGATCCCCAATACTTCTAGTGGAGAAGAAGGATGGATCATTGAGGATGGTTGTTGATTATTGAGGATTGAATGAAGTGATGATCAGGAAAAAGTACCCACTGCCGATGATCCATGATTTGTTTGACCAGCTGCAAGGGGCTAAAGTGTTTTCTAAGATTGATCTGCGATCAGGGTACCACCAACTGAAGATTCGAGAGCAGATATACCTAAGACAGCTTTTACCACGAGGTACGGGCTATATGAGTATACCGTTATGTCATTTGGCCTGACAAACGCACCTGCCTATTTTATGAACATGATGAACAAAGTTTTTATGGAATTTCTGGATAACTTCGTCATGGTGTTCATTGATGACATTCTGGTCTACTCGAAGAATGAAGAAGAACATAAAGAGCACTTGCATTTGGTGCTTGGGAAGCTCAGAGAACATCGGTTATATGCCAAGTTCAGCAAGTGTGAGTTTTGGTTGAAGGAAGTTGGATTTCTTGGACATGTTATATCCAGAGAAGGAATAGCGGTAGACCCCACCAAAGTTGTCACTGTGACAAATTGGGAGTCACCCACGACAGTTGGAGAGATCCGGAGTTTCCTTGGACTCGCAGGATACTACCGGAGGTTCATTGAAAATTTCTCAAAGATTGCGAAGCCCATGACGGAGTTGTTGAAGAAGGACACCAAATTCAAATGGACTGAGGAATGTGAGGCCAGTTTTCAGGAGTTGAAGAGACGCTTGGTTACATCATGTAGCGACCTGACCCAACATCGGTCAAGTCTCTGTGTCTGTACCATCCCAAGATCATGCTGGTACTCACAGTACATCGATAAAGTAATCAAAGTTCAATCACACCTGAATTTTATTACACGATTCTCATATAGAGTCTTTATTACAAGGGAATAAATTCGGCTCAAGGCCAACTCATGAGAAATAAACTACTAATGCTGGAAGCGCCGAGGTAAAGCGAGTCCATCCGACTCCAAAGGGCAATCGCCGAGCGTGAGCGTAGCCTCACTCCCGATCGGAATATATCTCTCGCAACATAATACGTTGCAGCCATGTAGGTCAGCTTTTGGAATAAGTCGGCAAGTCATGAAGAATAACAATAATAAAGTTACTACCTCTATATGCATTTTTGGTCGTGGAGCTCTAAGTTTCTTCATTTTATGTAAAGCCAATTTTATCCTACTACAGTGGACTTATTTGCAAATTACTACAAATTGTTGGTAGTTATTGAGATGGTTCCGCCAACCAAAATCTCGTTCCCAAATTATTAAGTCATAAACCCTCAAATTAATTCATTAGTTTTAGTGTTGAGATATCCGAATACTTCCAAGTTCCAGAGGCTCAAATGTCCGTGAATCGGGGACACGGCTAATCGATTAGGTTATAACTCTGCAGAGGTTTGCGACTTTCCCCGCAAGAATCATTCCCTCCTTTAAAGTCTTCGCACTTCATGGTGTTTGAAGACGGGACGAATGAAACAGGGTCTTCCAAAGAGTTCTTCTGGCCACTGCCGGTACCCATCCAATCCTACCGTTCGTCTACTTCTCGTAGTACCGGCCCACCAGCGTCACTACTAGGGTCAACCCAGCCAGAGCCCATAATGGCTTGCGGCTGCATGTAAGCTTCGGTCATGGGGCATCCATCCTTCTCTTAGTGGCTGGGTGAAGCTTTCCGCAGGATGTCATGGCGCTTCTCCATGCATCCCGCCACCACTGGGTGCTCCAGGTGCCCGCCAACCGTCCTCCACCCAAAGAGTGATTTTCCAAGTCCATCTTGATCATTGTAGTCCATGGGTTGTCATCATCATTGACTCTCACATCTTGCTTATGAATTTCACTCATCCCAAATCCGTCTACGAGCATAGCAAAATAACTACTACGTCCCGGGTCATGGTAACAAGGGATTGGTTCATCCTACCACATGATACTACTCAAGTTTAATGACTTCAAGATTTCACTACTGCATGCATGGTGGGGTGGTGACAACTACTAATGCACAAAAACATAGGTATAGAAATAACATGATCAAAACTTGCCTTCTTGATGATCCTCGTAAGCTAAAGAGTCGTAGTAGCAAGCTTCAAGCACTCTAAACTCTACCGAGACAAACAATAACACAATAAGCATAAAGCAAGAGGATAACACAAGATAACAAAAGTAACATAGCACAACAAAACAATCAAAACCAAATCAAAAGGAAAAACTCAAAGAAACCAATTCAAAGTTTTTCCCTATTCCAAATAATAACAAAAATAGTTTTTATATAACAAAAATTTCTTAATATAACCTAATCATGGTTTTAGGTTAACTTAACAGAAAAGGATTAACTAAGTAACTAGGAGCAAAAAGAATTAATTAAATAGCTATTATAAAACTCATTTTAGGCCTAATCCAATTTCTATTAAGAAAAATAATTTAAAACTTTTATTAATTATAAATAAAAGTTCATCTACTAGAATGACAGAAACTAACCTAGAATAACTAATCACAAGTTAAAAATAAATTAATTTACTAATTTATTAATTAGGAAAACAGGAACTAGTCAATTAATTAGGATTAATAGGATTCTGCCTAGAATTAATTATTTATTAATCCTAAAATACCAAAGTTAATTTCTAGGGTTTGGCAATATCAAAATAAAGTGATGACAAAAAGAATCATGCAAAAATAATTTTTCTAACTAAAGTTATAACAGATTTGCTATTCTGACTAAAATAATATTAAAGCATTTTTAATTATTTTTAACATAGCTAAATATATGTTTTTCAGAAACTACATAAAATTTGCAATCCAACAAAAAAAAGAATCACTCAAAAATATTAAACAGAATAAAAGATATACATTTTTGAAAATTGAAACTATTCGGCTAAAACAGAAAATCAAAATAAAAGAAAAAAAAAACCCAATGGGCCTATATCATGCACTAGGCGTAGTTTAGTCTAAACGGGCCTAGGGTTAACTAACAAAACCGGTCTAAACAAAATAAACCTAACTTAAAAAATAAACCGCTCGGCCGTCCGGTTTTCTAATAAAACATATTCTTCGGGGCTTCTAATCCTAACCACACGATTGGGATCGGACGGGAGGAATTCGAGGACTCACCGGACTCAACGGCGGCGGCGGCGAGAGTGCTCGGGCGTTGAGTCGTCGACGAGCATGAGACGTCGGGAGGTGCGGGGAGCACGGGAAGGGTTCGTGGTGTTGGGGAGGGTCGGGGGCACCAGGCGCGGCGGTGGTGACTTTGGCGGCGGGAGGAGCTCGGGCTCGGCGTGCTCGGGAGAGAGAGGAGAAGGGCTCATGAGGCTAAGGGGGGAATGGGTGCGGGGGCTTGGCTTCTATAGCCGGGGGGGCGGGCGAGGGGCGGAAGGGCATCGGGGCTGTTGGGGAATCCGGATCCTTCGGGATCCGGTGGATCTCCGGCGAGGTTCAAGCGTGCAGGGGGAAGACGACGGGTGGGGGGGCCACGGGTCGATGAGAGAGAGAGGGGAAGGTTCGGTCGACCGAATCCTAGGAAGATCGGGCGAGGGGGGCGCGGGCGGTCGGTGGTGGCCTGCTGGCCTAGTGGGCCGGTTGGCTGGGCCAAAAGTGGGGAGGAGGGGTGAGGTGGCGCTGGCTGGGGTGGTGGCCGGGCGCCTCAAGGGTTTTTTCTTTATTTTTTAATTAAAACAAAACCAAAAATAAAACCTAAACTATAAATATTTTATATAGGGTATATATATACCAAAATGATCGGGGAATATTCCTTTCATTTGAACATTTTTCCAAAGGCAAAATCCAAACTTTATAAAATCCATTTTTTCAAATTCAAATAAAATTCAGATTTGAATTCCAATTCTTTTGGCATTGTTTCCTCCGATATTTTGGAGTGTCATGTTAGCTCCTCTCATACTTTTGATCAAGTATTTACCGGGCTTAGTTTTTGAATTGTTTCCCACATGCCAAAGTTTGGAATTCAAATTCAAATAACTCTGAAACTTCAAATGGTATTCAAATTCAAACAGGATGCATAGGATGCTTAGCTATAATTGCAAAACATTCCAAATAGGAAATTTGGGATGTTACAAACCTACCCACCTTAAGATGAATCTCGCCCTCGAGATTCGGGTTGGCTAGCAAATAGGTGCGGATGGTCTCGACGAAGATCTTCTTCGCGTTCCCGGGTGGCTTCTTCCTCGGTGTGGTGACTCCACAAAGACCTTGCAAAACTTGATGACCTTGCTGCGGGTGACTCGCTTGCAGCCTCGAGAATTCGGACGGGTTTCTCCTTGTAAGTCAAATCACCGCTGTCAAGCTGTATGGCCTCTAGGGGCACTGTGTCTCTCAACGGAACATCGGCCATGTCGGCATGACACTTCTTCAGCTGAGAAACATGGAAGACATCATGAACTCCGGACAATCCTTCCGGCAATTCCAACTTGTATGCAACTTCTCCACGACGTTCGAGGATTTTGTAGGGCCAATGAATCGGGGTGCTAACTTTCCCTTGACTCCAAACCTCTTGATTCCACGAAGTGGAGACACACGAAGGTATGCTCGGTCTCCCACTTCATAAGTCACCTCCTTGCGCCATCGTCGGCATAACTCTTCTGTCGTGGATCGTGCTATCTTGAGCCTGTCTCGAATCAGCTTGACTTTCTCTTGGAATCCTTGATAAGATCGGAACCAAAAGTGATCGATCTCCAACACTATCCCACAAAGAATGGCGCTCGCACCTCCTTCCGTATAGAGCTTCGAATGGGGCCATCTTGAGAGTGGTTTGATTACTGTTGTTGTTTGCGAACTCTGCGTACGGCTAATTATCTTCCCAGCTAGAGCCATTGTCTAGCACTCCCGCTCTCAACAGGTCCTCCAGAATCTGTTTGACTCTCTCGGTGCATCCATCTGTCTGCGGGTGAAAAGGCATCTTGAATTCCAGCCTCGTGCCCAAAGTTTCATGCAATTGCTTCCAAAACTTTGAGGTAAACTGCGTTCCTCTATCCGACACGATTTTCCTCGGAACTCCATGCGGACATACGATCCTGGTCATGTATATCTTGGCTAACTTAGCACTGGTATAGGTAGTCTTCACGGGAATGAAGTGAGCTACCTTAGTCAAACGATCAACCACTACCCGGATAGAATCATAACCTTGAACGGGTCCCGGTAATCCTGTGATGAAATCCATACCAAGTTTCTCCCATTTCCAATCGGGAATCGGCAAAGGTTGAAGTAACCTGCTGGCTTCGATGTTCTGCCTTTACGTTGGCAAACATCGACATACGGCTACGCACTCGGCAATGTCCTTCTTCATACACATCCACCGTAAACTTTGCTTCAAATCCAGGTACATCTTGGTGTTGCGGGGTGAATCGAGTACGGTGAATCATGAGCTTCTCAAGAATTAGCTTCGAGCTCGGGATCATTGGGCACATAAATACGATCCTCAAACCATATAGTTCCATGTTCATCCTTACGGAATCCTTTAGCTTTTCCTTCCTCCATCTTTTGCTTTATCTCATCGATTTCCTTGTCCGACTTACGGGCTTCGCGAATCCTTTCGGTCAAAGTGGACTGAACTTCCAGAGTTGCAACAAATCCTCTCGGAACTATTTCGATCGGAGATCTCGAGGTCATCGACTAACTCACAGGTAATCCTCCTGCTGTAAGAGTATTCACATAACTCTTACGGCTCAAAGCATCTGCTACCACATTGGCCTTACCGGGTGGTAATGCAATCTCATGTCGTAGTCCTTTATCAACTCTAGCCATCTCCTCCGCCTCGAGGTTCAATTCCTTCTGCGTGAAGATATATTTCAAACTCTTGTGATCTGTATAGACATCACAACGATTTCCAATGAGGAAATGTCTCTGTGTCTTGAGTGCATGCACTACGGCCGCTAACTCCAAATCATGCGTGGCATAATTCATCTCATGAGGCCGTAGCTGTCCGGAGGCATAAGCTACAACCTTACCTTCCTGCATCAATACTCCTCCGAGTCCTTGACGAGAAGCGCCACAATAAACTTGGTATTCCTTGTGTATGTCCAGCAAAATCAACACCGGGCTGTGACCAACCGCTTTCTTCAATTCCTGAAAACTGGCTTCACATTCCACGGTCCAAACATACTTGGCTTCCAACTTCAACAACTCAGTCATGTGCTTCGCAATCATAGAGAAGTTCTCAAAGAACCTCCGATAATATCCTGCGAGTCCGAGAAAATCATGCGGATCTCCTTGATCGAGGTAGGTGATCGCCAATTGGTGACTGATTCAACCTTGGCGGGATCAACTGCTATTCCTTCTCCTGAAATAACATGTCCGAGGAATCCAACTTCCTTCAACCAAAATTCACATTTGCTGAACTTGGCATACAACTGATGTTCTCGAAGTTTCTCCAGAACTAGACGCAAATGTTCCTTATGCTCTTCCTCGCTCTTGGAGAATATCAATATGTCATCGATGAACACCACGACAAACTTGTCCAAATATTCCATGAACACCTTGTTCATCAAATTCATGAAGTATGCAGGAGCATTAGTCAATCCAAATGACATGACGGTATACTCATATAAACCATACCTGGTGGTGAACGCTGTTTTGGGTATATCCTTTTCACGAATTTTCAACTGATGATACCCTGATCGAAGATCGATCTTAGAGAATACCTTGGCTCCAACAAGCTGATCAAACAAGTCATTGATCATCGGCAGAGGGTACTTGTTCTTGATGGTTACTTCGGTCACTGCACGATAATCCACAACCATCCTCAAGCTTCCATCCTTCTCCTCTACCAAAAGCACCGGGGCTCCCCAAGGTGATGAGCTTGGCCGTATATATCCTTTCTCCAATAACTCATTTATTTGATCCTTGATCTCTTTCAACTCATTCGGTGGCATCCGATAAGGTCTCTTGGATATTGGGGCTGTGCCGGGCAATAACTCAATCAGAAACTCAATGTCTCTGTCCGGTGGCATTCCTGGTAATTCCTCCGGGAATACGTCGGGAAAATCTTGCACCATCGGCACTTCCTCCTGAACAACTCCCGTGAGGGAATGCACTGATTCTTCATCCGGCCGTGCGGGCCACATACTTGATCCTCTTACGCCCGGGGTGGTGAGCAGAATAGACTTGTCGGCATACAGTCAATGTTCCCTTCATACTTTGACAACCAATCCATGCCTAGGATTACATCCAAGGTCTGAGTTTCCAACACTATGAGTTCTACGGAAATTTGTGGTTCCCTATGTTGAGGTTTGCAGGACAGCTTAAACCTGCCATCATTTCTCCTCCTGCGGAACTGACGCGGAGGGGCTTCTAAGGGTTCTAGTGCGTAATCCGTACTTATCCACAACTACCCTTGATATGAATGAATGCGTTGCACCGTAATCAAAGCAGAACCAAAACTGAACGTGAATTCAATAAAACTTACCAACCACGATTGTTCGGCTGATCATAGACGTCCTCCACGCCGATATGGTTCACTTGAGCACGAGGGAACGGATTTGGCTTCTTCACGAGCCTCCATTGCCATTCCCGTTCCTTCCGCTTGGCCTCCGGGCAGTCGGTGGCGTAGTGCCCTGTCTTCCGGCACTTGAAGGTGTGATGTGGCTCGAGATCCTTCTGAGCCGGGCAGAACGGTGCTGATTGCCATTACCATCGCCATTGCCATTGCCATGGCCTGACTTGTTGTCCTGGCTGCGGTTGTTTCCATTTCCACCATGGTTATGAACTCCATGGTTATGATGGGTGTGCCCTCCTGAGTACGGTGCATAGCGGGCTTCTGCCGAGCTCTGAGTTGTGCTTCCCTGGCTGTACTTCCGCTATGGCTTTCTATCCGCTGCCGCTTGCCTTCCGAATGGTGGCCTTGTCTACCAGCTCCGGTAGTTGTTGAAAGTAGCCACAATAAGCTGCATGCTCAGTTCATCATTGAGTCCCTCAAGGAACTTCTCACGCTTGGCGGCGTCTGTGGCCACATCATCGAGGGCATAGCGAGCAAGCTTGTTGAATTCATCCACGTCTTGTGCCACAAGACGGTTTCCCTGGGCGTAAGTTGCGGAACTCACGCTTCTTCAGACTCATGGCTCCACTGGGACATGAGCAAAGGTCTGAAGGCCTGCTGGAATTGGTCCCAAGTGATGCCACCCAAGGGAAAAGTGGCAGTGTAGTTCTCCCACCAAGAAGCTGCAGGTCCATCTAGTTGATGCGCGGCAAAGCGCACCTTCTCAGCATCAGTGCATCCAACGGTGACTAGCTCTCTTCTGATCTTGCGGAGCCAATCATCAGCCACAATCGGCTCAGTGCTACTATAGAACACGGGCGGATTCAACCTCGTAAATCGAGTCAAGTTGTCCACGGTGGGTGGTGGTGGTGGCGGTGGATTGTTGGCGGTGTTGTTCGATTCTGAATAAGGAGTTGCATCGGTGCATTCTGCTGCTTTGGAGCATTTGGGTGAGCTCGGCGGAAACCAAAGGTCACGTCTCGGAGGCATCTGGTGTTTTGGAGTGGGTGAGAAGATTAGAATAGAACAAGGGTCTATGAGAATAACACTACCCACATGAATGCACAATCATAACACACCAAACATTTATTCATTCCACTCAAACATGGTTCAAACTCGATTACAAAAGCTCATGACTAATCGAAGGAAAAACATCGGCCCTAACTGATCGATTTAAAAGTAAAAGATAACATGGTGGTCGACTAAAAAGTCTTCATCGATGGCGCCTCCTCTTGGGGTTTCCTTGAGTGGTACTCCCTTGAAATCCTGATCATTGCTCACGAGGGGTGCTTCATCTCCACTCGGGTAAAGGTCCTCTCCCAAGTCCATCTTTTTCCTCAATCGCGGCAAGCTTCATCTTCGTGTCGCCGATTGTCTCCATGAAGTCCGTGATTTCTTCCTCATGGCCAAGGAAGTCTGCGCGTGCCTTCTCCTCCAGCCCATTCATGGAACAAAGCTTCGGTGTGTCTTCGAGTTACTATGAAGTCCGAATCTCCTGCTTCGAGAAGACACTCCAAGTCTGGATGTAAGAGAGAGTGGAATCGTCCTCAATGGTACGGATGATATCTCCATTCCTTGCCCCGCGAGAAACCATGGCGAGGTTCGAGTGATCGAGCTCGCCTCAGTACTCCTCTCGGAGATGTCCAAGCGCCGGTAGATCGCCACGCCCCTTCCGATGATCCAGCTTGAACTCGGTGAACTCAAAGTTGATAGGCTCCGTGTGTCCTCCAAAGGTCCTCCACAGGATATGCACCTCAATCTCATGGCGGGTGTCCGTCGGAAGTGCATTAGTGGGTTTCCAGTGATCGAGGGCGAGCAATCTTCAGCAGCTTCACCATCTGGACCAGCTTCCTTCGAAGGGCATCGTCTCATCGGGCCGGCAGAACTCCGGTAGCAAACTGGGGTGAACTCGACGGCCATCTAGAATGTTGCAAAGGGAGAAGAGTCGAGAATAGAACAGGGAAGAATTATAGAATGAAAAGGGGTTCAAAGTAAATGGTCTCGCTTATGGCTTTCCGATCCTAGGGGTTACGATCTCACGGTCGGCGTGTGCTCGATACCATCTCTGTAGCGACCTGACCCAACATCGGTCAAGTCTACGTATGCATGCCATCCCAAGATCATCTTTGGTACTCACGATTACATCGATAAAGTAATCAAAGTTCAATCACACCTTAATTTTATTACACGATTCTCATATAGAGTCTTTATTACAAGGGAATAAATTCGGCTCAAGGCCAACTCATGAGAAATAAACTACTAATGCCGCGGAAGCGCCGAGGTAAAGCGAGTCCATCCGACTCCAAAGGGCAATCGCCGAGCGTGAGCGTAGCCTCACTCCCCGATCGGAATATATCTACGCAACATAATACGTTGCAGCCATGTAGGTCAGCTTTTGGAATAAGTCGGCAAGTCATGAAGAATAACAATAATAAAGTTACTACCTCTATATGCATTTTTGGCTGTGGAGCTCTAAGTTTCTTCATTTTGCGTAAAGCCAATTTTATCCTACTACAAAGTGGACTTATTTGCAAATTACTACAAATTGTTGGTAGTTATTGAGATGGTTCCGCCAACCAAAATCTCGCTCCCAAATTATTAAGTCATAAACCCTCAAATTAATTCATTAGTTTTAGTGTTGAGATATCCGAATACTTCCAAGTTCCAGAGGCTCAAATGTCCGTAATCGGGGACACGGCTAATCGATTAGGTTATAACTCTGCAGAGGTTTGCGACTTTCCCGCAAGAATCATTCCTCCTTTAAAGTCTTCGCACTTCATGGTGTTTGAAGACGGGACGAATGAAACAGGGTCTTCCAAAGAGTTCTTCCGCCACCGCCGGTACCCATCCAATCCTACCGTTCGTCCTACTTCTCGTAGTACCGTCCAGCCAGCGTCACTACTAGGGTCAACCCAGCCAGAGCCCATAATGGCTTGCGGCTGCACAGTAAGCTTCGGTCATGGGGCATCCATCCTTCTCTTAGTGGCTGGGTGAAGCTTTCGCAGGATGTCATGGCGCTTCTCCATGCATCCCGGCCACCACTGGGTGCTCCAGGTGCCCACAACCGTCCCTCCACCCAGTAGTGATTTTGAAGTCCATCTTGATCATTGTAGTCCATGGGTTGTCATCATCATTGACTCTCACATCTTGCTTATGAATTTCACTCATCCCAAATCCGTCTACGAGCATAGCAAAATAACTACTACGTCCCGGGGTCATGGTAACAAGGGGATTGGTTCATCCTACCACATGATACTACTCAAGTTTAATGACTTCAAGATTTCACTACTGCATGCATGGTGGGGTGGTGACAACTACTAATGCACAAAAACATAGGTATAGAAATAACATGATCAAAACTTGCCTTCTTGATGATCCTCGTAAGCTAAAGAGTCAGAGTAGCAAGCTTCAGCACTCCGGAAACTCTACCGAGACAAACAATAACACAATAAGCATAAAGCAAGAGGATCACACAAGATAACAAAAGTAACATAGCACAACAAAACAATCAAAACCAAATCAAAAGGAAAAACTCAAAGAAACCAATTCAAAGTTTTTCCTATTCCAAATAATAACAAAAATAGTTTTTATATAACAAAAATTTCTTAATATAACCTAATCATGGTTTTAGGTTAACTTAACAGAAAAGGATTAACTAAGTAACTAGGAGCAAAAAGAATTAATTAAATAGCTATTATAAAACTCATTTTAGGCCTAATCCAATTTCTATTAAGAAAAATAATTTAAAACTTTTATTAATTATAAATAAAAGTTCATCTACTAGAATGACAGAAACTAACCTAGAATAACTAATCACAAGTTAAAAATAAATTAATTTACTAATTTATTAATTAGGAAAACAGGAACTAGTCAATTAATTAGGATTAATAGGATTCTGCCTAGAATTAATTATTTATTAATCCTAAAATACCAAAGTTAATTTCTAGGGTTTGGCAATATCAAAATAAAGTGATGACAAAAGAATCATGCAAAAATAATTTTTCTAACTAAAGTTATAACAGATTTGCTATTCTGACTAAAATAATATTAAAGCATTTTTAATTATTTTTAACATAGCTAAATATATGTTTTTCAGAAACTACATAAAATTTGCAATCCAACAAAAAAAGAATCACTCAAAAATATTAAACAGAATAAAAGATATACATTTTTGAAAATTGAAACTATTCGGCTAAAACAGAAAATCAAAATAAAAAGAAAAAAAACCCAATGGGCCTATACTGTGCACTAGGCGTAGTTTAGTCTAAACGGGCCTAGGGTTAACTAACAAAACCGGTCTAAACAAAATAAACCTAACTTAAAAAAATAAACCGCTCGGCCGTCCGGTTTTCTAATAAAAACATACCCCTTCGGGGGCTTCTAATCCTAACCACACGATTGGGATCGGACGGGAGGAATTCTGGGACTCACCGGACTCATGACGGGCGGCGGCGGCGAGAGTGCTCGGGCGTTGAGTCGTCAGCGAGCTTCATGAGACGTCGGGAGGTGCGGGGGAGCACGGGGAAGGGTTCTGTGGTGTTGGGAGGGTCGGGGGCACCAGGCGTGCGGTGGTGACTTTGGCGTGGAGGAGCTCGGGCTCGGCGTGCTTCGGAGAGAGAGGGAGAAGGGCTCGGCGAGGCTAAGGGGGAATGGGGTGCGGGGCTTGGCTTATATAGCCGGGGTCAGGCGAGGCGGAAGGGCATCGGGGCTGTCGGGAATCCCGGATCCTTCGGGATCCGGTGGATCTCAGCGAGGTTCAAGCGTGGGCGAGGGAAGACGACGGGTGGGGGCCACGGTCGTTGAGAGAGAGAGGGGAAGGTTGATCGGTCGACCCGAATCCTAGGAAGATCGGGCGAGGGGGGCGCGGCGGTCGGTGGCTGGCCTGTTGGCCTAGTGGGCCGTTGGGCCAAAAAGGGGAGGAGGTGAGGTGGCGCTGGCTGGGCTGGGTGGCGCCTTAGAAGGGTTTTTTCTTTATTTTTTTAATTAAAACAAAACCAAAAATAAAACCTAAACTATAAATAATTTTATATAGGGTATATATATACCAAAATGATCAGGGGAATATTCCCTTTCATTTGAACATTTTTCCAAAGGCAAAATCCAAACTTTATAAAAATCCATTTTTTTCAAATTCAAATAAAATTCAGATTTGAATTCCAATTCTTTTGGCATTGTTTCCTCTGATATTTTTGGAGTGTCATGTTAGCTCCTCTCATACTTTTGATCAAGTATTTACCAGGCTTAGTTTTTGAATTGTTTCCCACATGCCAAAGTTTGGAATTCAAATTCAAATAACTCTGAAACTTCAAATGGTATTCAAATTCAAACAGGATGCATAGGATGCTTAGCTATAATTGCAAAACATTCCAAATAGGAAATTTGGGATGTTACACATCACCAGTGTTGATTCTGCCAGATCAACGCAAGGATTACGAAGTGTATTGCGACGCTTTTCGTCGAGGACTTGGAGCCGTACTTATGCAGGAGGGAAGAGTTGTTTCATATGCCTCGCGACAGCTTAAACCCCATGAGTTAAATTATGCTACTCATGATTTGGAGTTAGCAGCCGTAGTGCATGCATTGAAGACATGGAGACATTTTCTCATCGGAAACCACTGTGAGGTATACACGGATCACAAGAGTTTGAAGTGTACCTTCACGCAGAAGGAGTTGAATCTCAGGCAGCGGAGATGGTTAGAACTCATTAAGGATTATGATATGAAGTTGCATTATCATCCCGGAAAGGCTAACGTAGTTGCCGATGCATTGAGCCGCAAGAGTCATGTCAATACACTCATGACCGGAGAATTACCCAAGTAGTTGGCAGAAGACCTTTGCGAGCTATGTTTGAAGATAGTTCTGAGAGGTTATGTAGCAGCTTTGGAGATTCAATCTACTTTGATGGATAAGATCAGAGAAGCTCAGAAAAGGGACAAGGAGATTGCCGAGATAAAGGAAAAAATGAGCAAAGGAAAAGCTAAAGGATTTCGTGAGGATGAGGACGATACCTTACGGTTTGAGGACCGCGTATATGTGCCGAATGATCAGGAGATCAGGAAGTTGATTCTGCAAGAGGCCCATGATTCGCCATATTCGATCCACCCAGGAAATACCAAGATGTATCTGGATTTGAAGGATAGTTTCTGGTGGACCGGAATGAAGAAGGATATTGTGGAGTATGTAGCAGTTTGTGATGTATGTCAGAGAGTGAAGGCAGAGCATCAGAAGCCAGCAGGATTGCTTCAACCACTGCCGATACCCGACTGGAAGTGGGATAAGCTAGGCATGGACTTTATCACGGGATTACCCAGAACTCGTTCAGGCTATGACTCGATATGAGTTGTAGTCGATCGTTTGACGAAAGTAGCTCATTTCATCCCAGTGAAGATGTAGCGACCCGACCCGAATGGGTCAAGTCTCTGTGCTTAAGTGTCATCCCTGGATTGGTATGCTGACACACACAGTACTCGAGGATTTATAACAGAGGTAAATCACATGTATAAAGTAACGTAAATACTATTACCTCAATCCAAATAGCGGAAGTAACAAGGTTGTGGATTCCCATCAACACCAACGGCAAAGTTGAGTGTAGAAATCGTAACCCTAACGTATCACTTACTTGTCGTGAAGATCACGCAACATGAGACGTTGCAGCCACAAAGGGTCAGTACATTGAATGTACTGGCAAATTCACACCATAGAGCAATGATGAATAATGGCTATCTCTACATGCATATTTGGCTGGTGGAAAAGCTCTATGGTTATAAGGTTTTGCGAAAAGCCAATTTTTCCCTACTGCAAAGGAATAAATTTATTTAACTATCATGGTGGTTTGTTAAACAATGAGGATGGTTGACAACATCCTCAATCCCAATTAAAAGTACTCATTAACAACCCAACAATATTAATTAGAGTAACATGATGAGATCAACAGGATAATCCAAGAACTAGATACTCAAGATGTCCATAACCGGGACACGGCTAACCATGATTAGTTTATACACTCTGCAGAGGTTTGTGCACTTTTCCCCACAAGACTCGATCTCCTCCATTTGATTTCTCGCACTACATGGTGTTTGAGAAACGGATGACCGAGACATAGTCTTTCAGAAGCGCTAGCACCTTACATGTGGGTAGACCGTACCAACCTACAACCCCTACATAACCTAGTCTACCCGTAAGAGTTCGCACAACTTAGTCAACTATGCTAGAGCCCATAGTAGCATGTGGCTGCACACGGAAGTTTCTAGCATGAATAATCTCATGATCCCTTTGAGCACAGGGTGACGGTCCAAGAAAAAGCAGGCAAGTCCTGATGGAAACCAGGTGCCTCAATCCACCCAGATGTGTGTTTAAGTTGCCACCTTAAATAAACCACTAATTAACAATCTCACATATGTCATGGATACACTCACCCAATCCACGTCTACTAGCATAGCATGGCATAATAAGCAAACGTAGAAGTAACTCCCAAAGGGTTGATAATAAACAGGTAATAGGTACTACCTCATCTACTTCCCATAACCCATAATTTAATTAGATCCTAATCATGCAATGTTTGAGGATTGGTCTAATGCAATAAAACTGGGTATGAAAAGTATATGATCAAAGTGTGAACTTGCCTGCAATGTTGACGAAGATGGTTCGCACTCAAAACTCTTGATAGCTCGACTCGTCACACTCCGGTCAATCTATCGTAAGCAAGCAATAGTAACCACACATAAGCAATCACTCAAAAGATCGGAGAGAACGAAGAAAACCATTCGAAAAACATCAAAACCAAATCAAATAACTCTTGCAGCATAAAACAATTTCTAACATTACCAAAATTATATGAATTTGGCCTTATCAGAAAGTTTAGGTCAAGAGCTTCGATTTGCAAAAATGTTCAATTAAATCGGAGTTACGAAACTCAAGTTATGATCAAACGAAGTTCAAATTCAAATCTGATCTAATTCAAATTTTAAACTTTCAAAAACATGTTTGAGTTGGATTACTGGATAGAGGTGATCATAACAAAGAAGTGGGCGTCGGTTTCATCGAGTTCCGACTAACGAGCAAAAAGTTATGAGCGTTTGAAGTCCAGGGGCTAATCTGTAAATAAAATATTCACAGACGGGTCCCTGGCCGAAAATAAAAGAAAAGGAAAAGCTCTACAGAAAGAACGTTCGCTGCCGAACGCTAACTGACGAAGACCATTCACTACAGAGGCTAAACCAGCGAACGTCCATTAAATAAAGCAAAACGTTTCATAGAAGAAGAAAAAACACCTCGATCTGGACCGCTGGATCCAGATCGGACGGACGAGGGTAGGTGGCGGTTACCGCGGTGGCTAACGACGTCGGCGGCGAGGAAAACGGCAACGACGGCGGCTCGGAACGGCGGCGCCGGCGGAGTAGATGGGGAGGAGCGGCTCGGCGAGGCGAGTCCGAAGGGGGTGGTGGCATCGGGCGTAGGCGGCGGTGGAGCGAGGCGTAACGGCAGCGGATCTCGTCGGAGGCGGGAGCTCCGGCCAGGGCGGCGGTTGTGGCGGAGGAGGAGACAAACGTGGCCGGGGCTCCGGTATTTATAGGCGGGGTCGGAGAGGCTTGCGGGAGGGGCAAGGCGAGGGAGGCGTCCGGGTTGAGCACGTCCTCGGCCGGCGGAGCGTGCGCATGCGGGACTCCGGCGAGAGGTCGGGGACGAACCCGACATGTGGGTCCCACCTGTCGTTGGCAGAGCGAGGCGGCGGCCGATCGTAGGCGCGAGCGGCGAGCGGTGAGCGAGCCAAGGGCGCTCAGGAGGCCGGGCTGGTGGGCCGACGCTGGCTGGGCCGGGTGGCCTGGCCTGGCGCGGTCGGTGGGCTTCTTTTTTTTTAAACAACAGACAGACAAAAGTAAAAAAAACACAAATACTAAAAATGATATATAGGCATATTATATATCAAAACTTTCAGAAAAAGATTTTCTACGACTTGAACATTTTTCTAGGTTCATATAAAACACACACAAATTCAAATAAAACAAAGAGTGCTTCTGCTCTAGAAAAATCCAGTAAAAATCACTTTTTTTAAATACCAAAATTAATTCAAATTTATTTCTCTCCAATTTTCTATTGTAGGGAATCATGTTACCCTATTTTCCATATATTTTATTTTTGGAGAAAAAATAATTTGAATAAAACTCAAATAACTCCAAATTGAAAATAAATTCAAAAAAACTTTGAATTTAATTCTTTGAAATTCCCAACTCATATTTCATATAATTTGAACAAGTCATTTTATCCTCGCTCGTGAAAATCATTGAGTTGCATAAAGTTTCAGAATTGGGAATATTCTCAAATGAAATTCAAATATTTTCAACACCCCTTGTCATTTAAATAAATGGAAGAAGTCATGTCATCTTATCTCCAGGGTTTTGTGATGAAGAGAATTTGAATTCCCGAAGATCATAAAAGAAAAAATGAAAGTTTGGGAAAGTCCTTTTATTCCCTCTCATTTAACTTTCAAAAAGTTTCAGAATTCACTCACTTTCAGTCAATCAATCAAACAATCAATCAAAACTATCTATTTATTATAACATTCCAAAATTTAGAATTTTGGGATGTTACAAA
Source organism: Aegilops bicornis (assembly GCA_021605145.1). Lineage (NCBI taxonomy): Eukaryota > Viridiplantae > Streptophyta > Magnoliopsida > Poales > Poaceae > Aegilops > Aegilops bicornis. Next base: position 234,181,514 of record CM038672.1, on the reverse strand, counting down.
ACTACCACCCTTAAAATGAATCTCGTCCTCGAGATTCGGAGAGGCTAGCAAGAAATAGGTTAGGTTTGGGGTCTTCTCAAAATCCATCGATCATCACAAGGGGTCTGGGGTGCTACCACCCTTAGAAACATTGTTATGGTCCCGGCAAAACTCATATACTCCATCCTTTTGTTGACAGGGTCGGTGTTCTTAGATCTTCAGGATAATTCCTTCTCTGGGCTCTTCCGATAGCGGCATAACCTTTTCCTCAATTCTTTTGTCCTTTCCTCTTGGTACGTTTATTCCGAGACTGGGTCTTCTTAGTTGACGGGTCTGGCACCAATACTAAAAAACTATCGATATCTCATGGTGGTCAACGATTTATGGTTTCTTCTGCAGGAAATGGGTCTGGGTTGAACCTCACCGTATATCCTACGATTGGCAACAGCTGCCGTGTACAAGGGAAAATACTTATACCATTCTAAGGTTCAAACAAGGTTTTGATCGTCGTCTCTCTACTATAGGTAAGTCACTCATATTTACCATCCCATATAGCAACGCGAATAATAAGAGTAAGTCGGTATGGTGATCAATCCATCCCGCACCCGAATCATTACCTTGTACATGGTTTAGTGAATCTCGCATTCTAACACTCGGTCATCCTCACAAGCATTGCAGAATTTTCTCTTGTCGACGAACCAAGTTCGGATAAATCCATTGATTCTGCAAGCCAAACAAACATCTATCATTCCTTAACAACTCTCAGGTTTTCCATAAACTCCTATAGAATCGTTGGTTGATAAAATCGTAACTTCTTCCAGGGTTTTTCCTTCAGCAATGATGTGCTTGTTTCTTGGCAGGTCCTGGGCCTGTGGATTATGGCCCATCTCATCACTTGCAAACCTTGAACTCATCATCGCGGGCAACTGATCGTTATTCCAACATTCAACTTCCAGCTTCCTAGCATACTTAAAATCCATCCAATTTTAATGTATTTCTTCCTTCTATTGGCACCAAACTAGGACATGATTACTCAGACTCGTCATGGAATTTCCATTGATCCATACTTCCAACATCATACCTCCTTTATATCCAATAGTAATTCATCTCTTCATCCTCGTGGGATATCCCACATACCAAGATAAAAACTTATACTTATGAAGTCCATACTCCACTTCGTGGAACATCATTATCCTTTCCAGGGTCATGTGTCCTTATAGGGGAATATTGGCCATCTCTGCATGGCATTTCTTCAACTGGGAACGTGAAACACATCATGAACTCCTGACAGTCCTTCGGGTGACTCCAATTTGTTGGCCACTTCTCCCATACGCTCCAAAACTCGGTATGGTCCTACAAATCTCGGGGCTAACTTTCCCTTAACTCCAAATCATTTAACTCCTCGCAGAGGAGACACATGAAGACATGCTCTGTCTCCAATTTCATAGACTACCTCCTTGCGCTTTTTGAGTCCAAGATAACTCTTACACTCGGACTGAGCTACCTTGATCTATCTCGAATCAACTTAACATTCTCTTCTGACTCCTTGATCACATTTGGTCCAAACAACTGACTGTCTCCAACTTCATCCCATATCAACGATGTCTGGCTCCTTCTCCCATACAAAGCTTTAAAAGGGGCCATCTTCAAACTAGCTTGGTAACTGTTGTTGTATGAGAACTCAGCTTAAGGTAGATTATCATCACTACTAGATCCATAATCTAGCGCACACGTTCTCAACATGTCCTCCAGAATCTGATTGACTCTCTCGGTTTATCCATCTGTCTGCGGACGAAAGGCTGTACTGAACTCTAGCCTAGTACGCAAAGTCTGGTGTAGCTGATTCCAAAACTTTGAGGTAAACTGTGTTCCTCTATCTAATACGATGGTCCTCGGAACTCCATGTAGACATACGATCCTGGTCAAATATATCTTGGCCAACTTCTCACTTGTATAGGTGGTTTCACTGTGATAAGTGAGCCACCTTGGTCAAGAAAATCAACTAATACCCAGATAGAATCATGTCCAGTTCGGGTTCTGGGAAATCCGGTAATGAAATCCATGCCAAACTTATCCCACTTCCATTCGGGTATCGGCATAGGCTGTAGTAATCTTGTCGGCTTCGATGCTCGCTTTTACTCTCCGGCATACATCACCTATGACTACATACTCCACAATTTCCTTCTTCATACCATCTACCGTAAACGCCTCCTTCAAATCCAAATACATCTTGGTGTTTCTGTGGCTTAATCGAGTATGGTGAGTCATGAGCCTCTTGAAGTATTTACTTCCTGATCTTTGCATTATTGGGAACATATACATGGTCCTCGAACCATAAGATGTCATGCTCATCCTTACGAAAACCTTTGGCCTTATTGCTCATCCCTTTTGTTTTACCTCAGCAATCTCTTTGTCGTCCTTCTGAGCTTCACGGATCTTTTCCCAGCAATGTAGACTGAACTTCCATTGCTGCAACAAAACCTTTGGGAACAATCTCCAACCGAAGTTCCCTGAGATCCTCGGCTAACTCCTTTGGTAATCCTCCGGTTATGAGGGTATTCGTCCTTTTTTTCTTTATGGTTGTGTCCTATATCTCCACAAAGCTTGTATGCACAAGGTTTCTTCATATCCTTTCGATAAGGCCTCAACTTCTGGGACACAAGACGAGATCTTTGCAGAGTCAACTTAAATTCTTCCCAAGTGGTTACTCCTTGCCATCCATTGATGGTTTGGTACATACTCCACCAAGTGGCAGCACCTCTTTCAAAGCACTGAAGGGCATGCTGGGTCATATCCTTTCCGGCTATAGGGTTATTCTCCATGCGATCCTCCATGTTCTGAATCCATCGGTCTGTCTCCAATTGACTCATTGGTCCAGAAAATACAAGCTCATCTCCATTCATCCTCTAATGGGTCCATGGGTTTTGGGGTGGGATAAGAGAGATAGAGAGGGATGCACACAATACAAACAAAAGTTTTGAAAAGGCAGGTGTTAATGTGGTCATCGGGAAAAACATCAAACAAATGACAGCTCACAATCGTCGCATCTAACGCAGGTATATAATAGGGGTTTGGGCTTCTAATGGTCAATAAATCTTCAAAGTCATCAAACTCTTCAAGTCTTGTTCATGTCTCCAACGGCTTATTCTGATCATGCTTGTCCTACTCAAGTTCTTTTGCCAGATCATCTCTGTTTTCGCAAAGTCTCTCGTGGCGTCCTTCAATATTTCTGTAGTTACGTTCCAACTTCTGGATTTCAACATCCTAGGCATGAACCATGGTTCTACTGTCCTTCTGTTCCTGAAGAATCTCCGGTATCTTGAGGTTTTGATCCTCCAGCTTGGCTACTTTCAGCTTCTGGGTCATGAGTTTTTTCATGAAATACTTCTTTGTCGAATATATCTTCCTGCAAGTCCATCTTAAAATCCTTGATGTAATGGTCCAGATCCTGGTGATGCACCAGCTATGTTAAAACTGCATCCTTTGCTGACAGATGCTCCTTCAGCCTTCTACCATCCAATTCTTCCATGCATCTGCACGCTTAACTCCACATGGTGACAATAGCATAGGCGGGCAATAACACCATGGATAGCGTGTTTCTGCTCTTGTCATTTCCATGAGCTATCATTCCATAGTTGATATCTCCTGCCTTAGGGTTTTCCTGACAAAACTTTGAGTTTCTAACTCTCCATGTTCCGGTCTTACTCCAATACACCTTGATCTCGGGTATTGATAACTTCCATAGTCTGTCAAATTCCATAAGCGTAACCTTCCTAGGTCATAAAAATCTGGGAATTCTTAAGAGCCTTCAAAATCTCCTAGTCTTCGGAGTCTTCAACAGTTGTAGTTTCCATTTACACGGTAAAATCCTCTTCATTACAAATGGTCTTAGTTGTCCGATATCTTATCTCCTTGGAGTGGTCTCATCGGTCAAATCTTCGAGTGGTCAAAAGGGTAAAGGGTATGGTCTCTCTAAAAGGGAATATTTGAATAAGCTCAGAAGAGAAGAGAGGTAAAAGATCTATTTGAAAAAGAAAGTTGTAGAGAAAAATCTTTCTATGGGCTTGCCGGTTTCTAGGGTCACGTCCTACAGTCAACATGTGCTCTGATACCATCTTATAGCGACCCGACCCGATTGGGTCAAGTCTCTGCAGGCTTAAGTGTCATCCTCGGATCGGTATCTTTGACACACACAAGATTTCGAGGATTTATAACATAGGTAAATCACATGTATAAAGTAACGTAAATACTATTACCTCAATCCAAATAGCGGAAGTAACAAGGTTGTGGATTCCCATCAACACCAACGGCAAAGTTGAGTGTAGAATTCAGTAACCCTAACGTATCACTTACTTGTCAGAAGATCACGCAACATGAGACGTTGCAGCCACAAAGGGTCAGTACATTGAATGTACTGGCAAATTCACACCATAGAGCAATGATGAATAATGGCTATCTCTACATGCATATTTGGCTGGTGTAAAAGCTCTATGGTTATAAGGTTTTGCGAAAAGCCAATTTTTCCCTACTGCAAAGGAATACATTTATTTAACTATCATGGTGGTTTGTTAAACAATGAGGATGGTTGACAGCATCCTCAATCCCAATTAAAAGTACTCATTAACAACCCAACAATATTAATTAGAGTAACATGATGAGATCAACAGGATTAACCAAGAACTAGATACTCAAGATGTCCATAACCGGGGACACGGCTAACCATGATTAGTTTATACACTCTGCAGAGGTTTGTGCACTTTCCCCCACAAGACTCGATCTCCTCCGTTTGATTTCTCGCACTACATGGTGTTTGAGAAACGGATGACCGAGACATAGTCTTTCGAGCGCTTAGCACCTTACATGTGGGTAGACCGTACCAACCTACAAACCCTACATCAGCTAGTCTACCCGTAAGAGTTCGCACAACTTAGTCAACTATGCTAGAGCCCATAGTAGCATGTGGCTGCACACGGAAGTTTCTAGCATGAATAATCTCATGATCCCTTTGAGCCTGGGTGGCGGTCCAAGAAAAACAGGCAAGTCCTCGATGGAAACCAGTGCCTCAATCCACCCAGATGTGTGTTTAAGTTGCCACCTTAAATAAACCATTAATTAACAATCTCACATATGTCATGGATACACTCACCCAATCCACGTCTACTAGCATAGCATGGCATAATAAGCAAACGTAGAAGTAACTCCCAAAGGGTTGATAATAAACAGGTAATAGGTACTACCTCATCTACTTCCCATAACCCACAATTTAATTAGATCCTAATCATGCAATGTTTGAGGATTGATCTAATGCAATAAAACTGGGTATGAAAAGTATATGATCAAAGTGTGAACTTGCCTGCAATGTTGACGAAGATGGTTCGCACTCAAAACTCTTGATAGCTCTACTCGTCACACTCCGGTCAATCTATCGTAAGCAAGCAATAGTAACCACACATAAGCAATCACTCAAAAGATCGAAGAGAACGAAGAAAACCATTCGAAAAACATCAAAACCAAATCAAATAACTCTTGCAGCATAAAACAATTTCTAACAGTACCAAATTATATGAATTTGGCCTTATCAGAAAGTTTAGGTCAAGAGCTTCGATTTGCAAAAAGATTCAATTAAATCGAGATTCTGAAACTCAAGTTATGATCAAACAAAGTTCAAATTCAAATCTGATCTAATTCAAATTTTAAACTTTCAAAAACATGTTTGAGTTGGATTAATGGATAGAGGTGATCATAACGAAGAAGTGGGCGTTGGTTTCATCGAGTTCCAACTAACGAGCAAAAAGTTATGAGCGTTTGAAGTCCAGGGGCTAATCTGTAAATAAAATACTCACAGACAGGTCCCTAGCCGAAAATAAAAGAAAAAGAAAAGTTTACAGTAAAGAACGTCACGCCGAACGCTAACTGACGAAGACCGTTCAATACAGAGGCTAAACCAGCGAACGTCCATTAAATAAAACAAAATGTTTCAGAGAAGAAAAAAAATAAACACCTCGATCTGGACCGCTGGATCCAGATCGGACGGATGAGGGCAGGTGGCGGTTATCATGATGGCATTTACGCAGCGTCGGCGAGGAAAACGGCAACGACGGCGGCTCGGAACGGCGGCTCCGGGGCTCGGCGCCGGCGGAGTAGATGGGGAGGAGCGGCTCAGTGAGGCGAGTCCAAGGGGGTGGTGGCGTCGGGCGTAGGCGGCGGCGGAGCGAGGCGCAACGGCGGCGGATCTCGTCGGAGGCGGGAGCTCCGGCGAGGGCGGCGGTTGTGGCGGAGGAGGAGAGAAACGGGGCCGGGGCTCCGGTATTTATAGGCGGGGTCGGAGAGGCTTGCGGGAGGGGCAAGGCGAGGGAGGCGTCCGGGTTGAGCACGGCGTCGGCCGGCAGAGCGTGCGCGTGCGGGACTCCGGCGAAAGGTCGGGGACGAACCCAACATGTGGGTCCCACCTGTCGGTGGCAGAGCGAGGCGGCGGCCGATCGCAAGCGCGAGCAAAGTGAGCGGAGCGTGAGCCAGCCATGGGCGCTCAGGAGGTCATTGGCTGGGCCGGTGGCCTGCGGCGCATGGCCGGTGGGCTTTTTTTTAAACAATGTATGCATAAAAGAAAAAACCACAAATACTAAAAATGATATATATGCATATTATATATCAAAATTTTTAGAAAAAGATTTTCTACGACTTGAACATTTTTCTAGGTTCAAATAAAACACACACAAATTCAAATAAAACAAAGAGTGCTTCTGCTCTAGAAAAATCAAGTAAAAATCATTTTTAAAATACCAAAATTAGTTCAAATTTATTTCTCTCCAATTTTCTATTGTAGGGAATCATGTTACCCTATTTTCCATATATTTTATTTTTGGAGAAAAATAATTTGAATAAAACTCAAATAACTCCAAATTGAAAATAAATTCAAAAAAACTTTGAATTTAATTCTTTGAAACTCCCAACTCATATTTCATATAATTTGAAGAAGTCATTTTATCTTTGCTCGTGAAAATCATTGAGTTGCATAATGTTTCAGAATTTGAAATATTCTCAAATGAAATTCAAATATTTTCAACACCCCTTGTCATTTAAATAAATGGAAGAAGTCATGTCATCTTCTCTCCAGGGTTTTGTGATGAAAAGAATTTGAATTCCCAAAGATCATAAAAGCGAAAATGAAAGTTTGGAAAAGTCCTTTTATTCCCTCTCATTTAACTTTCAAAAAGTTTCAAAATTCACTCACTTTCAGTCAATCAATCAAACAATCAATCAAAACTATCTATTTATTATAACATTCCAAAATTTAGAATTTTGGGATGTTACAGAAGACCACTTACACTAGTGCTAAGTTGGCAAAGATATACATGACCAGGATCGTATGTCTGCATGGAGTTTCGAGGACCATTGTATCAGATAGAGGAACCCAGTTTACTTCAAAGTTTTGGAATTAGTTGCATGAAACTTTGGGAACCAGGTTAGAGTTCAGTACAACTTTTCACCCGCAGACAGATGGACAAACCCAGAGAGTCAATCAGATTCTGGAGGACATTTTGAGAGCTTGTGCACTAGATTATGGATCTAGTTGGGACGATAATTTGCCGTATGCAGAGTTCTCTTATAACAACAGTTATCAAGCCAGTTTGAAGATGACCCCTTTCAAAGCACTGTACGGAAGGAGGTGTAGAACACCGTTGTTGTGGGACGAAGTTGGAGACCAACAGTTGTTTGGACCAAATTTGATTAAAGAGTCTGAAGAGAAGGTTAAGCTGATATGTGATAGACTCAAGGTAGCCCAGTCCAGGCATAAGAGTTATGCAGATTCTAAACCAAGGAGACAGTTTACGAAGTTGGAGACAGAGTGTATCTTCGTGTATCCCCACTTCGAGGAGTGAAGCGCTTTGGAGTTAAGGGAAAAATTAGCACCACGTTTTGTGGGACCATACAAAGTTTTGGAACGTATGGGAGAAGTTGCTTACAAGTTGGAATTACCCGAAGGATTGTCAGGAGTTCACGATGTGTTCCACGTATCTCAGTTGAAGAAGTGCCACGCAGAGATGGCTGATATCCCTCTTAGAGATACAGTGCCGCTGGAAGTGATACAGTTGGATAGTGATTTGACCTACGAGGAAAAGCCAGTTAAGATTCTTGATTTTGCCAGCCGAGTCACACGCAACAAAGTAATCAAGTTTTGCAAAGTTCAGTTAAGTCACCATACTGAAGATGAAGCCACCTGGGAACGAGAGGAAGACCTATGGAAGGATCACTCTCACCTATTTTCTAGCCAACCCGAATCTCGAGGGCAAGATTCATCTTAAGGGGGTAGGTTTGTAACATCCCAAATTTCTAATTTGGAATGTTATACATTAGATCATCATTGCATATCATATTTTATTTGCATTTTTGTTTGATCCTAGAAATTCTATGCACCTCAAGGACCCGCGGAGAGAGTTGGGGATTTCGTTATTTTCATATTTGAGTTTTCTCAAATTTTGAAAAGAGGATCGTTTGATTTTAATTATTTTCTATTTGAATATTTATTTTATGAAAATAAAAAAGAGAGGATAAAATGACTTCCTCAAAAGAAATAAATATCTGATATTTAATATTAAAATCAAATAAGTTTTTATTCGGAGTTTTATCGCTATTTTATTTGAATTAGAAAAAATATGCGCTTTTCAAAATTGCATTTCAGGACTATTTTTAGAGGACGGGGAAAATATATTTCAGGATTTTTGGAGTCCGTTTAGTATTTCTTTTCTTTCTTTTTCTGCATGTCGGAATTATTTAAAAAAAACGCCAACCGACTTAACGGGCCGTGTCCGACCCGGACACTGCGCCCGGCCGGCCTTTAAGAGCCGGGAGGCCCGAGCCGCAGCCCCAGCCCAGCCCCCCGAAACCCTAGCGCCGCCACCCGCCGCCACCCGCCGCTGCTGAGTCTCGACGCCGCCTCCCGCCCGCGACGCCGCCGCCCCTCGGAATCCCGCCACCACCTGTCGCCGCCGCCACCGGCGGCCATCACCGGAGTTACCGCCGCCCCACCGCCCACTGAGCCTGTTTCGATGTAGCCGCTCGATCTGCCGCCGGTTTCGCTGGAAAAAGCGTTCGTTTTTTTTAAAAACCTAGATTTGTTCTTTTAGATTAGATCGGTTCGTTTTTTTCGGTTTAGTTATTTAGCGAACGCCCGTTCGTACGTTCATTTTAACAAACGGTTTTCACCGCTTAGCCGCAGACAGCGAACGCTCGTTCGTTAGCCTGTTCGTCAGATTTTCTTTTTCTCGGATTTTCCGCGATTATTTTCGATCGCGATTTCTGATCCGATTTTCGTTTTAGTTTAACTTTTCGCTCGTTTATCGGAATCAGGCGATTCAAGCGCCTAGAGTTTCGTCTCGAAGCCCTCTTTTTGTTTAACCAACTTGAACAAGATTTTGCTACTGTAAAATTTGACTTCAGTCCAGATTAGTAAACGAAGCTTGTTTTTTTCACCGTTTGAGTTTTGTTGCTTCGTTTGATTTGATTCTTTTTGCAAACCGGAGTTCTTAAGTTAAACTTTCTGGTTAGATCTCTTATTTGAGTTTTACCCGTGTCGTTGCTTGATTGCTTATTGTATGCTTGTTTGTTTGCGATAGAGTACCCGGAGTGTGAAGCGTGCTACTACGAGTCTCTAGGTTTCGCGGATCATCAGCAAGGCAAGTAACACATTTATCATACCTCTTTCATACCTAGTTTTATTGCATTAGATCAATCCTCAAACAATTGCATGGTTAGGACGTGACGCCCCCGATTCAATCGTACACTATTCATGCACGCAAATGTGTACGATCAAGATCAGGGACTCACGGGAAGATATCACAACACAACTCTAAAACATAAATAAGTCATACAAGCATCATAATACAAGCTAGGGGCCTCAAGGGCTCGAATACAAGTGCTCGATCATAGACGAGTCAGCGGAAGCAACAATATCTGAGTACAGACATAAGTTAAACAAGTTGCCATAAGATGGCTAGCACAAACTGGGATACAGATCGAAAGAGGCGCATGCCTCCTACCTGGGATCCTCCTAACTACTCCTGGTCGTCATCAGCGGACTACACGTAGTAGAAGGCACCTCCGGTGTAGTAGGAGTCGCCGCTCACGGTATGCCCTGCCCTGGCTCCAAAGATCTCGCTATGACAACCAGGTAGAAGGGAAGGGGGAAAAGGGGGAGAAAAGCAACCGTGAGTACTCATCCAAAGTACTCGCAAGCTCTGTTCGAAAAGGCAGTGCCTAGGAGTCATTTAGGCACGCCTAGGCGCTAGGCAATGGCCAAACGCCTCGCCTAGGTCATAAATGGAGGTCTAGGCAGGGTAAGCAAGGAATTGCCTACCCAAGCAAGAAATCATGCCACACTGCACTGATATGCCAGACATGTTATATTACAATGGCAGTAGCCGGTAATTTACTTATTTATATGCCCTAAATTAATATCAACACCCATATAATAATCACAAATACATTTCGAGTAAAAACCATATTACCTCCTAGGCCGCGCCTAGGGCGCTTAGGCACCGCCTAGGCACTAGGCCAAGGCCAACCGCCCCGCTTGCGCCTACCGCTTTTTCCAACCTTGCTCGCAAGCAAGGAGCTACACTACATATGCATGGGTGTATGTGTAAAGAGGCAATATCAATGGACTGAACTGCAGAATGCCAGAATAAGAGGGGGATAACTAATCCTGTCGAAGACTACGCTTCTGGCAGCCTTCGTCTTGCAGCATGTAGAAGAGAGTAGACTGAAGTCCTCCAAGTAGCATTGCATAGCATAACCCTACCCGGCGATCCCCTCCTCGTCGACCTGTTAGAGAGCGATCACCGGGTTATATCTGGCACTTGGAAGGGTGTGTTTTATTTAGTATCCGGTTCTAGTTGCCATAAGGTCAAGGTACAACTCCAAGCCGTCCTGTTACCGAAGATCACGGCTATTCAATAGATTAACTTCACTGCAGGGTGCACCACATAACCCAACACGCTTGATCCCATTTGGCCGGACACACTTTTACGGGTCATGCCCGCCCGGGAAGATCAACACGCCGCAGCCCCACCTAGGCCAACAGAGAGGTCAAGACGCCGGTCTAAACCTAAGCGCACAGGGTCCGCCCCATCGCCTTAGCACACCGCACGCTATGCGAGGGCAGCCAAAGCGTAACTAGCCCCTTAATACAAGATCAGGCTTACGTTCCAATCCGGCGCGCGCCGCTCAGTCGCTGACGTCACGAAGACTTCGGATGATACCACGACGCCGAGTGCCCATATCTTTCCCACGTAGTTGGTTAGTGCGTATAGACCAAATGGCCAGACTCAGATCAAATATCAAGGTCTCGTTAAGCGTGTTAATGATGTAACCGCGGACACCGACCAGGGCCAGGCCCACCTCTCACCTAGGCGGTCTCAACCTGTCCTGTCGCTCCGCCACAAAGATCCACATAGAGGGTCATGGGATAAAGGTCCTTTCAGCCCCAATCCGTGAATCACTGCTGGTGCTCCACAAGTAATTCGACTTTAGTCACCACATGTATCATGTATAAAGTATATAGTATATACCCGTGATCACCTCCCAAGTGATCACAGCCCAATAGTATAGCACAGCAGACGGACAAGATTGTAGGGCCACTGATGGAATACTAGCATCCTATACTAAGCATGTAGGATTGCAGGTAAAGGTAACAACAGTAGTAGTAAGGACAGGCTATGCATCAGGATAGGAATAACGGAAAGCAGTAAATGCTACACTACTCTAATGCAAGCGAGAGAGTAGAATAGGCGATATCCGGTGATCAAGGGGAGCTTGCTGGTTGCCTGGCGAGAAGGAGGGACGCCAACACCGTAGTCGATCGGGGTACCGATAGAGCGTCTATCTCGTAGTCTCATCGGAGAGAAGAGGGGGAAGAAACAATGAATACAATGCAAAAAGATGCATATCGATGCATGACATAACAAGTAACGGTGCCAGGTGTGCCCCAACGCAGTAGGAGGGGTTACCGGCAAAGGGGGGAAACATCCGGGAAAGTATTCCCGGTGTTTCGCGTTTTCGGACAGATGAACCGGAGGGGGAAAGTTGCGTGTTTGTTATGCTAGGGATGTGTGGCAGACGAACGGGTTACGCATCCGGATTCGTCTCGTCGTTCTGAGCAACTTTCATGTACAAAGTATTTTCATCGGAGCTACGGTTTATTTTATATTAATTTTTAAAGATTTACTTAATTTCTAAATTATTATTATTAAACTAATTCGAAAATAACATTATTGCATCAGCATGACGTCAGCAGTCAACAAGGGTGTTGACTAGGTCAAACTGACGTGTGGGGTCCGCATGTCATTGGCTGTTTAATTAGCAGGTTAATTAAACAGAGTCAATTAGTTTAATTAGTGGTTAGGTTAATCTAATCAGGATTAATTAGTTTAATTAATTGATTGATTATTTATTATTATTATTATTTTTAATTCTCTTTTTTATATATCTAAAACGTCCTGGGGGCTGGGCCCCCTGTTCAGTGGCCCAGGGGAGGCCTTAGCGGGCGCGGGCGTTGTGGGCGATGCCCGAACAAATGCAGCGGGTGCGGGCGTTCGACCCGGGTGCGAGGCAGGCGCGAACGTCGTCCGCGAGGGCCACGGCGAGGCCAGCCAACGGCGGCGAGCAGTGGCCAAAACCGCATTGGAGCAGTGGCAAGCAGGGACGGAGGCAGGAGGCACAAGGCATGGCGTGCACGCAGGAGGGGAGGCGCGCATGCGCTGGTGGTAGCGGGCACCGATGGGCCGCGCGAGCACGGGGCTCGACCACAGGGGCGCGCGAGAGTGCAGACGGGCGCGGGCACGACGCGATGAGGGAGAGATGAGGAGAGGGAGGCGCTCACTGGGGCCGTAGGGTTCGAGGCAGTGGGGGTTGAGGAGGAGGGCGGAGACGACCGGGCGACGGGGAGGCAGTCCGGCGAGGTGGTCCTGTTCGGCGGCGACGGTCGATCCGGCGAGGTAGGGGTCCCGGGCTTGATCCCGTTGTCGAAGACGATGAAGAGGAGGTCGGAGTAGCAGATGGGCACGGTGGTGCGGCGAATGGAGGCCGATGGCCACGGCGGTTCGCGACAGCGAGCGGCGGCCATGGAAGGCGCTTGGGCGTGGGGACGAGCACGTGTGCGAGGCGCTGGAGCCGAGCGAGAGTCGGAGAAGAGGACCACGGGCACGGAGGCCCGAGGCGGTCGCAGGCAACCATGGGGATCGGGGCGAGGAGCTCCTCTCCGGTGCATGCGTTGCAAGGTGGCGGCGGGTGAGGGAGACGAGGGGAGAGGTGGGTGTCGGTGTCAAAACCGGCGGATCTCGGGTAGGGGGTCCCGAACTGTGCGTCTAGGCGGGTGGTAACAGGAGACAAGGGACACGATGTTTTTACCCAGGTTCGGGCCCTCTCAATGGAGGTAAAACCCTACTCTGCTTGATTAATATTGATGATATGGGTAGTACAAGAGTGGATCTACCACGAGATCGAGAGGCTAAACCCTAGAAGCTAGCCTATGGTATGATTGTTGTTCGTCCCTATGGACTAAAACCCTCCGGTTTATATAGACACCGGATAGGGTTAGGGTTACACAACGTCGGTTACAATGGTAGGAGATCTACATATCTGTATCGCCAAGCTTGCCTTCCACGCCAAGGAAAGTCCCATCCGGACACGGGACGAAGTCTTCAATCTTGTATCTTCATAGTCCAGGAGTCCGGCCAACGGTGATAGTCCGGTTATCCGGACACCCCCTAATCCAGGACTCCCTCAGTAGCCCCCGAACCAGGCTTCAATGGCGATGAGTCCGGCGCATAGATTGTCTTCGGCATTGCGAGGCGGGTTCTTCTCCAAATTCCTTATACTTGTCGAATAGTGTCCGGCTTCTGATAAATGCTGCACTCCTTGGCTTCCACGCCCAAAGAATGGCCATCTTCCACGTGTTTGAATGAATGCGAAAAGCCGTGGTATTTTTACACTTATCCCTAGCTGCGCAAATGAGCCACCTATAAAAGGGACGAGGATCTAGATCTGAGTCAAACCATCACCCTCATGAAGCTTTCATCGGAGCGCCTCTGACAAAAATCCATTCCATCATGGACAGTCGACGCGGCTCCTCCTCTCGCGCCCCCAGCCCTCAGCCTGGAAATTGGGAGAGATGCTCAGTCCCGCATAGCGAGCTAGTGACACTCCAAACCAAGGGATTTCTTCCCCCGGCCTTCATGGTTCCGTTTCGAGCCGGACTCGCCACCTATAAGGGCGGAAAGCAAGCGGAGAGTGTCCCCGATCCCTCCAAAGGAGAGCGGGTATGCTTTATCTCTTATCTAGTAAGAGGACTCGGATTTCCAATCATCCGTTTCTCCGGGGTCTCTTGGAGTTCTACGGCCTCCAATTGCACCACCTTACGCCTGCCTCCATTTTGCACATCGCGGGCTTCGTGGCCCTTTGCGAACTGTTCTTGGGCATCGAGGCTCATTTTGCACTGTGGAAGAGATTATTCTGCCTTGTACCCCGTTCTCATGAGGGGTCAATATATCAAGTGGGCGGAGCCGAGCTATGGCGCATCACCGGGACCAGATATCTATCCGGAACCCCGAAGAAGGCGACCCAAGACTGGCCTTCAGAATGGTTTTATATAGAAGACGTCCCACTGCCGGATCCTGTTCGGATTGGTCTCCCGGAATTCAGCAATGCTCCTTTGAAGAAACGCCTGAGTTGGCGCCATGAGCTCCTAGAGGGAAGACGACAGGACGTCCTTTACGATGAGCCGAATAAGATTGTTAGCTCATTCCGGACTGACCATGATCGGTGTCATGGCCACATGTATTATGCGGGGGTGCAGCCGCCCAAAGATAGGGGCCACCCCATGTGGGATTTCAACGGGAGGACGATGCCACCCGTCATGGCCGTAAGGGGCCGGATCGGTCACCGATCTGGTGAAGACTTGTCCGCCTGCATAAGGGAGAAGAGGAAGATTTTCTCCGCGTACCCATTGAATGGATTTTCTATGAATAATCCTCGAAGCCGGGTAAGCGGACATTTCTTTTTGCACATCCGATCCGTATTCCCATGGTTAGGTATCTCATTTTGTGATTTTGACGCAAGAATCGCGCCCGCCGTAAAAGACATAAACAGCCCACCTCCACAACCCGAGGATCCAGAAGGCTCCTCGATCCGCCTCCCAAGAGGATCCGGACATATTGGTGGAGCTGATTGATGGGGTATTTCACCAATTGAGCATCGATAATGCCTTGGTTGCCATTACGGCCGATTACCCCGGAATACTTCCAGCCTCACAGGTAACTTAGACCGAGGTCCCAATACTCTAATAATGACCCATTTGTGCTTATTTACGATCACCGTATACCAATGGTGTTTCGCAGAGGGTGCCTTCGAGGCAGGAGGCCGAGCCCGCGGCGGCTAGCCAACAAGGCAAGACGGCCCCGCAGTTAAAAAGAAGTGCGGTCCGGATCGAAACACCGCCGCAATGGTATGGCGCGTCACCATATTCCTGGATTGATTCCTGGAAGGCGATTAACGCCGGTGCTCTTTTCAGAAAAAGAGCGCCACGGATCGTGCCCCGAGAGGTTGCCAATCGAGCCTCCACCAGCCAGGCTCCAAAGCTGGGTCCAGAAGCGGAGGCGAGCACGAGGCGTGCATCGGACGCTCCTCCGACAGAGGATGCCGACAAATTGTCCGCCACCAACTCCGAGGTGGAGAGCGCCATGAATCACAGGTGCCGCCGGACAGTTCTTCGTGACACATGTTTCTCCCAAGAGGCATTGAATGCATTCAATTCGGGAGATGCGCACCTCCGTGCCGCTCAAGATGGTCTAGCCAGAGCCACGGAGCAGTATGTAAAGGACATACGGGTGAGGAAATTTGACGATTATATATGCCAGTAGCCCCCGAGACTTAAAATAGTTAGAATAACTGATTTAAGGATCATTTGTTATGCAGGATCTTACAAAAAAGAATACCCGACTGTCCCAGGAGCTTGAAGAATGCAAGGCCCAACTTGAGGCCGCACTAGCTGCTACAGGGGGAGCCACAGAGACCCCCTCTGGTAATATATGCTTCAAAAGATAAGTAGTTTGTGAAGTGCGGCGTGTGTGTAAATCTGACAATAATATTGCAGATGGCGCCGGACTAGATCCGGACAAGCAACAGCTCTTTCGCCGGTTGAAGGCCGGCGAGAATGTGCTTACAAGGGTGAGGCAAGAGAAAAATAATCTCCAAGATGCCAACACCCAGCTCGGTGAGGAACTAAAGGATGTTTGTGCCCAGCTGTCTAACTTCGTGAAGGAGAATCGGCGACTTCGTAGCGGCATTTATAGTAAGTGCTTGACCGAACTTTGAAAAAGAGTTCAGCGAGGAAGTCAATTAGCAGAGTTATGTCTATAGGTATGCTCACGGGTCATCCTGCAGAGGAAATGCCCGGTTCTACGGGTGACCTTCTTCCCGAGCTATTGCAACTGCACGAACGAGTTCGGCAGGTGATGAAAGGCGTTGCCCAGGCCTTGTGGCCATCTATCTCCCTGCCCGAAGTCCTTGGAGAGCTTGCAGAGAAGCTTCAGGGAGCACGGCGGCGCTTCCGACTATGGAAGATATCGCCTTGTCTTCAAGGCGCCAGGGAGGCCAGGGCCATGGTGAAGACGCGGTACATGAAGGCGGACCCAAACCACATGGCCGAGGTCGGACTTGTGGGGCCCGACGGGAAGGAGATCCCTGTGAGCTTAGTGTACGGCCAAGTAGAGTTGGCCGCTAAGTATTCCCAGCAGGACTGTAAACTAGACAGCCTATTAGACGGCATTGAAAAGGAATACAATCAGTCAATTTGACTATGTAATTTAAAATGACATGTAAAATGCCTTCTAGCTGGATTGTAGATCGTTTGTCGTAGCTGACCTTTTCGCTTCAACCTCGGGACCCAATAGTCCGGAGTGTGTCCCAATACCCTCGCGGTTATGTAAAAACCGGGGCATGCGCGGAGACCAGGTGTAGGGGTCATGAGTGCTTTATTAGACAAGTGCCCAACTAGTTATGTTATATTACATGGTTAGTAAGAAACATCTTCCAGGGAGAATAGTTCCGTTAGGGGTTCCTTTCCCTGGGAGGCATTCCCTAAAGGGCAAGTCCGGACTGCGAAAAAGCGTAAAAGCATCCGGGGGCAGATAAATGAAAAATAAGAAATCGTCTTTTAGTTCATCGACCGAATATTCCCTTAAGAACGCTTAGCTTCGGCTTCACCCAGTCTGAGGTACACGTCCGGCTGACGGTGCGGTAACAATCGCAGAGGTGCTCCTTTACCACCTAGCCGAACAATCGGGAACATAGGGGTAAGCACAGTGAGCCAGCAACCCAGCTTGGCAAAAACTTAAGTCATATCGATGCATATAATGGTGAATAAAAGGTACATGCGGAAGTGTGACACATGTGTTGGGCATAAAGCCCGTATAAATAAGCTTCTGTTAAAGAAGCCCCTAGGTATAATGAGCGAGGATATCGCGTCAAGTGTGTGCGAACAATGCGCAAACGAGCCTTTAACGGCTTCAGAAAAAAGGAGGGACAAGGAGAGAAATAAAAGACAGCTTAAAGTATAAACTATAGACGGAGGAAGGAGGCGAACTCAGAATCCGGCGCTAGGCGTAGAATGTTCGGAGACGGGCTGCATTCCATGGGTTCGGCTCGAGTCGGTTATCCGATGCGTTTCGCAGACGGTACGCTCCGCCGGTCAGGACTTGGTCGATGATGAAGGGACCCTCCCATTTGGGCTTGAGTTTGTCCTTTTTCTTGTCCGGCAGGCGTAGAACTAGTTCGCCAACATTGTAAGCTTTGGCCCGTACTTCCCTGCTTTGATATCTTCGAGCCTGTTGTTGATAGAATGCGGAACGAGCTTTTGCCACGTCACGCTCCTCCTCCAAGGCTTCCAAGCTGTCCTGCCGATCGAGCTCGGCTTCTCTTTCTTCGTACATGCACACGCGAGGTGAGTCATGAATTATGTCGCAGGGCAAAACTGCCTCTACGCCGTATACCATAAAAAATGGTGTGAATCCGGTAGTGTGATTTGGCGTGGTCCGCAGCCCCCAGAGTACGGAGTCAAGCTCCTCTACCCAGTGCGTGTTAGATTCCTTGAGGGACCGCACTAGTCTGGGTTTAATGCCGCTCATGATTAGACCGTTTTCTCGCTCGACTTGACCGTTAGTTTGAGGGTGATACACTGAAGCGTAGTCGAGCTTGATGCCCATGTTTTTGCACTAGAATTTGACCTCGTCGGCCGTGAAGTTCGTGTCATTATCAGTGATGATGCTATGGGGGACGCCATAACAGTGTACTACCCCTGATATGAAGTCTATCACCGGTCCGGATTCGGCCGTCTTCTGTGCTTGGCCTCTATCCATCTGGTGAATTTATCCACCATGACCAATAGGTATTTTTCCTTGTGGGTTCCTCCTTTAAGGGGTCCGACCATGTCAAGCCCCCAGACCGCGAAGGGCCAGTTGATGGGTATAGTTTTGAGGGCGGTGGGTGGCATGTGGCTTTGGTTAGCAAAGAGTTGGCAACCGACGCATCGTTGGACTAAGTCCTGAGCATCTGCCCGGGCCGTCGGCCAATAAAATCCTGTATGGAAGGCCTTGCCTACAAGGGCCCGGGCTGCGGCATGGTGCCCACCAAGTCCGGCATAAATTTCAGCCAGGAGATTCCGCCCTTCCTCTTCGGAGATACACCTTTGACGGACTCCGGTTGTGCTTTTCTTATAAAGCTCTCCCTCATGGACCTTATAGGCTTTAGACCGCCGCACTATGCAGCGGGCCTCGTTTTGGTCCTCGGGAAGTTCCTGCCTAGTTAGGTAGGCTAGGAATGGTTCTGTCCACGGGGCGATGACTGCCATTATTGTGTGGGCTGACGGTGTTATTTCGTTGGCGGGACCACCAACTATGTCGGAATGTTCGGTGTGGGGCAGTGTGGTTGGGTCCGGGTTGTTATTTTCGGACTCTCCCTCCCATAGTACGGATGGCTTGAAAAGCCTCTCTAGGAAGATGTTGGGGGGGACGGCATCGCACTTTGCGCCAATGCGTGCCAACACGTCTGCTGCCTGGTTGTTATCCCGGGCTATATGGTGAAATTCGAGCCCCTCAAACCGAGCTGACATTTTTAGGACGGCATTGCGATAAGCTGCCATTTTCGGATCCTTGGCATCAAAGTCCCCATTTATTTGGGATATCGCGAGGTTCGAATCCCCGCGCACCTAGGCGTTGAATGCCCATGGAGACTGTCATCCGGAGACCATGTAGAAGGGCCTCGTATTTGGCTGCATTGTTGGAGTCCGTGTACATTATTTGAAGTACGTATTGGACTGTATCTACGGTTGGGGACGTCAGAACGATGCCAGCCCCCAGGCCGACCAACATTTTGGAGCCGTGAAGTGCATGATCCAGTTGGAATATGCGCCGTACTCTTTAGGGAGTTCAGCTTCAGTCCATTCGGTGATGAAGTCAGCCAAAACTTGCGACTTAATAGCTCGCCGTGGCTTGTAGGTTATGTCGAACGGGAGGAGCTCAATGGCCCATTTAACAATCCGGCCTGTTGCGTTTGCGGTTGTTTATAATGCCATTAAGAGGTACTTCGGAGGCTACTGTTATCGAACACTCTTGGAAGTAGTGTCGCAGCTTCCGGGATGCCATGAACACCGCGTATGCTATCTTTTGATAATGCGGGTACCGTGACTTGCATGGAGTTAGGACAGTGGACACGTAGTAAACTGGTTTTTGGAGAGGGAACTTGTGTCCGTCCGTTTCTCGTTCGACAACGAGCACCGCACTTACAACTTGATGGGTTGCTGCGATGTATAATAGCATTGGTTCGCCCGTGTTGGGCCGGCCAGGACCGGATTTGTTGCCAATATGGCTTTGATTTCTTCGAGTCCGGCCGTGGCAGCATCCGTCCACTCGAAGTGTTTGGTGCGCCGGAGGAGGCGATAAAGGGGTAATGCCTTTTCTCCTAAGCGCGGGATAAAGCGGCTTAGAGCCGCCACGCATCGATCAATTTTGTATTTGTTTGAGGTCTTTGGGGATATCCAATTGTGAAAGAGCTCGGATCTTGGCTGGGTTTGCTTCAATTCCTCTACCGGATACAATGAAGCCCAAGAGCTTTCCGTTGGTACACCGAAAACACATTTTTCCGGGTTGAGCTTGATGTCATATGTTCGGAGATTATCGAATGTGAGCCTCAAGTCGTCGACTAGGGTTTCGACATGCTTGGATTTGACGACCACGGCATCTACGTATGCCTCCACTGTTTTGCCGATCTGGTTTGCCACACATGTCTGAATCATGCGCTGATATGTTGCGCCGGCGTTTTTTAGCCCAAAGGGCATTGTGTTGAAGCAGAATGGGTCGTATGGAGTGATGAATGCCGTTGTGGCTTGGTCTGGTTCTGCCATCTTAATTTGGTGGTAACCGGAGTATGCGTCGAGGAAACACAATGAATCGTGTCCTGCGGTAGCGTCGATAAAGTGATCGATGCGGGGGAGGGGGAATGGATACTTTTGGCAATCCTTTTTGAGGTCCTTTAAATCGACACATAGGCGCGGTGATTTGTCCTTCTTTGGTACCATTACCAGGTTTGCTAGCCAGTCCGGATGTTTAATATCTCTGATGAATCCGGCCTCCAATAGTTTAGCTAGCTCCTCTCCCATGGCCTATCTCTTGGGTTCGGAGAAACGTCGAAGAGCTTGTTTGACTGGCTTGAATCCTTTTAGGATATTTAGGATGTGCTCTGCCAGCCGGCGTGGGATTCCTGGCATGTCTGAAGGGTGCCAGGCAAAAATGTCCCAATTTTCGCATAGGAATTCTCGTAGTGCGGAGTCCACATCAGGGTTTAATTGTGCCTCGATGGAAGCCGTTTTTGTAGGGTCCGTTGGATGGACTTGGAATTTGACTATTTCGTCTGTCGGTTTAAAAGAGGTGGACTTGGATCTCTTATCGAGTATCACATCGTCCCTGTTCACTGTGGAGCGCCTTGCAGTTGAGTTCCTCCGCCGCTAGGGCTTCGGATAGTGCCTCAAGGGCAAGTGCGGGCTGTTTTATTTTTGGCGTGAGCGCTATGTCCGGCTGCGAGAGTGATAATTCCGTTGGGTCCGGGCATTTTGAGCTTCATGTACCCGTAATGGGGTATAGCTTGAAAAATTGTGAATGCCTCTCGCCCTAATAGAGCGTGGTATCCGCTGCTGAACGGGGCCACTTGAAATGTGACCTCCTCGGACCTATAATTGTCTGGCGTGCCGAACACCACATTGAGTGTGATCTTTCCTGTACAGCATGCTTCCCGACTGGGAATTATTCCTCTAAAGGTTGTGCTACTTTGCTCAATGCGGCTCCAGTCTATTTCCATTTTTCGAAGGGCTTCCTCGTAGATGAGGTTTAATCCACTGCCGCCGTCCATGAGTACCTTGGTAAGGCGAAAGCACCACTATTGGACCGAGGACCAATGCGGCTGGTGCTCGGGCTGTTCGAATTTAGGTTCGCCACCGGCGTTAAAGGTAATAGCCGTGTCACTCCATGGATTTATTGTTGCTATCCGTAGACTTCGGCAAGGCTACAGAGTGTTCAAGCTTTCGCATATTATTTGATGCGAAAGTCTCAAGACTGTTAATACCGTGCATCGGTATTGCTGGGCTGGTGCTCTGTAGCTAAGAGCTCTTCGCCACTTTTGGCCACCTGCCGTAGTATCCAACATGCTCTAAGGCTATGAGTTGGAGTGCCGCCCTCTGTGCTATGAATTTTGCAGGGTCCATTGAGCCATCCCTCCAGTACGGTTCCATGCCCTTTGGGGGTTTTTGCTTTTGGTATGTAACCTGTGTGCCTGGTGATGATGCACCCTTTTATTTCAGACTAGGGTCGTATTTGGGGCCGGATTATCCAAAAATTTGATTTCGGTTTTCCAGGCGCTCTCCATCATGCAGTACATTCGTACTATGGACGGCAAGTCAGCGAAGCGTGTAATTTCACGACGACTTATGGCGTTTAGGATTCCCTTGTCCGTGCAATTATTGCAGAAGAATGAGATTGCGTCCTCCCCGCGGCAATCCTTTATCCTGTCCATAACCAGGAGGAATCTGGCCTAGTAATGATGTACTATTTCACCGGGCTCTTGCTGGATTTGGGATAGATCGCTTATGTTTGGGTGGGAGGGTGGAATTAAATTCCGAACCCCGTCCGATCTAAGATTCAGGGGCCAAGAAGTTTCCGAACTTGGAAGCTTGGGTTCTTGGAGGTTGTCCAATGAATCTAGCCCGCTGCCTGCCTTTAAGTTCAGGGCTTGAGTGGTGTCCTCCCTCCGCTGAATCCGGCATGGAGGGGTCAGGAATCCGGACATAGCTAGTCCTTAAGGTAGGGGAAGAGTCGCTGTATTGTTCCTCTACCACAGCAACGTGGTGGGTAGCCTCGGGAGAGTTGATCTCTCTCAGATCGGTTTTAGGGCCAATCTGATCGTAGTCTGTAGCGACTCCCAGGGCGGCGATGCGATCCAAGAGCTCGTTCAAGGAAGAGAGCTCCATCGGATCTAACTGCTCGGCGAGTTCCGAGTTAACGTGAAGATTGCTTTCAATGACCCGAGAAGTCATCGTCGGCGCGGCGGCCGAACAGGCGGTCATAACAAAACCGCCTAGCCAGAGAGTTTGGCCGGTGGCCAAAGCTCTTTTAGCAACGGTGCCTTCTTTAAATAAGGGATGAGGCATCCTTCTGACGGCATGACAGAGGAACTCTCAATGAAAGCACCAATGTCGGTGTCAAACCGCGGATCTCGGGTAGGGGGTCCCGAACTGCGTCTAGGCGGATGGTAACAGGAGACAAGGGACACTCTGTTTTACCTGTGTTCGGGCACTCTCGATGGAGGTAAAACCCTACTCCTGCTTGATTAATATTGATGATATGAGTAGTACAAGAGTGGATCTACCACGAGATCAGAGAGGCTAAACCCTAGAAGCTAGCCTATGGTATGATTGTTGTTCGTCCTATGGACTAAAAACCCTCCGGTTTATATAGACACCGGATAGGGTTAGTGAGGGAGTTCCGGACTAGGGGGTGTCCGGATAGCCGAACTATCATCATCTGCCGGACTCCAAGACTATGAAGATACAAGATTGAAGACTTCGTCCCGTGTCCGGATGGGACTTTCCTTGGCGTGGAAGGCAAGCTTGGCGATCTTGATATGTAGATCTCCTACCATTGTAATCGACTCTGTAACCCTAACCCTATCCGGTGTCTATATAAACCGGAGGGTTTTAGTCCAGAGGGATCTAACAAAAATCATACCATAGGCTAGCTTCTAGGGTTTAGCCTCTTTGATCTCGTGGTAGATCTACTCTTGTTTTACACATCATCAATATTAATCAAGCAGTACGTAGGGTTTTACCTCCATCAAGAGGGCCCGAACCTGGGTAAAACATCGTGTCCCTTGTCTCCTGTTACCATCCGCCTAGACGCACGCTCGGGACCCCCTACCCGAGATCCGCCGGTTTTGACACCGACATTGGTGCTTTCATTGAGAGTTCCTCGTCGCCACCGATAGGCTCGATGGCTCCTTTGATCATCAACAACGACGCGGTCCAGGGTGAGACTTTTCTCCCGGACAGATCTTCGTGTTCGGGCGGCTTTACTGCTGCGGGCCAATTCATGGCCATCCGGAGCAGATCGAAAGCTACACCCCCGCCGTCAGTCAGATTCGGAAGTTTAAACTATACGGCCGATATCCGCGGAGACTTGATCTTCGATGGATTCGAGCCACGCCCAAGCGCCCAAGACTGTCTCGATGGGTATGATCTAGCTCGCGAACCGGTCAAAGGCCTCGAGGCCGCACTGCAATCCGGCCCACCCTTAATCCGGAGCCGGATTCCCGATCGAGGACGAGTGGTTGGACACCGCCTCGGGCTTTAATCTCTACGGCGATCGAGCGAACTCCATCCCTGTCGCTTTGCGAAGACCTCGACTCTGTGGTGCCGGACTCCAAACCCTCATACCGCTAATCGAATCCGATTGGGCGCCCATCATGGAGTTCACTGCTGCGGACATCTTTCAGCACTCGCTCTTTGGCGACATCCTGAATTCACTAAAGTCTCTCTCTTTATCCGGAGAGCCCTGGCCGGATTACGGTCAGGAAGGTTGGGATGCGGACGACGAAGAAATTCAACGCCCACCCACCACCCACTTGGTAGCCGCTGTCGACGATCTAACCGACATGCTAGACTACGACTCCGAAGAAATCGACGGTATGGACGACGATGCCGGAGACGACCAAGACCCAGCGCCCACAGGGCACTGGAAGGCCACCTCGTCATACGACACATATATGGTGGACATCCCAAAAGATGGGAACGACGATGGAACAACGGAGGATGACCCCTCCAAGAAGCAGCCCAAGCGCCGGCGTCAGCGGCGCCGCTCTAAATCCCGCCACAACAAGAATGAAGATTCCGGCACCAGAGATAACAATACACCGGACAGTGCCGAAGACAATCGACTCCAGCAAGATCCAGCTAGAAGATGGAGACGCCAGCCCTCACGAGAGAGCGGCGGAAGAAGAGGTAGAGGATTATATGCCTCCCTCCGAGACGGCAAGCCTCGACGACGATGAATTCGTCGTGCGAGAATCCCGTGGAACAAGAGCGTTTTAGACGCGGGCTTATGGCCACGGGCGAACAGCCTCAAGAAAAAGCAGCAACAGCTTAGAGCTGATCAGGATCTCGCTAGCCGGCTGATGGACTGAAGTCCTCGCGTCAAGAGCATGAGCTCGAACGCCTCCAAAAGCTACCCTAAACGCAAGCTGCTCCCCGATTAGAGGAGGAGGCTTACGAACCCGCATCACCAGGAGACAATACGGCCGACCGACCACCCGTGGTCGCGACAGAGAGGCCTCTAGGCCCTTCACTAGAACCGTACCCCGGCATCGCTCAAAAAGCACACGGCCAAAGGGGAACGCTCCGGACCTGCGAGATATATTGGAGGACAAGGCAAGACAATCAAGATCGATCTATGGATCGCGTGGGCGCCCCATGGTACATGACGACAACCGTCGCGCCGGACACAGTAAGTCCGGCCGGGACGAACAAAACAGACCAAGCTCTTTTGAGCTCCATCGTGATATCGCCCAGCATACGTGCGCCAAGACACCCACTATGCTTCATAGACGAAGTAATGGATCATCAAATCCCCGAAGGGTTTAAACCCGTCAATATTGAATCCTATGATGGCACAACAGACCCCGCAGTTTGGATCGAAGACTATCTCCTTCACATCCACATGGCCCGCGGTGACGATCTTCACGCCATCAAATACCTCCCCCTCAAGCTTAAAGGACCAGCCCGGCATTGGCTCAACAGCTTGCCAGCAGAGTCAATTGGGAGCTGGGAGGACCCGAAGCCGCATTCCTCGATAACTTCCGTGGCACTTATGTGCGACCACCAGACGCTGATGACCTAAGCCACATAATTCAGCAGCAGACGAATCGGCCGGACATAATTCTGGACACGGTTCTTAACCAAGAAAAACCAAATAGTCGACCGTCTCGGATGCGGAGGCCCTCACGGCCTTCAAGCATAACATCCGTGATGAGTGGCTTGCTCGGCAGACTAGGACAGAAAAGTCAAATCCATGGCAGCCCTCACATCACTCATGACCCGCTTCACATGGTGAGGACAGCTGGCTAGCACGCCGCAACAACCTCAGCAAAAATTCTGGCAGTCTGGACTTCAAGGACCGAAATGGCAGGCCGCATCGTAACAAAAACAATCGCCGCATTAACGGCGACAATATTGAGGATACGGCAGTCAATGCCGGATTCAGAGGTTCTAAACCCGGTCAGCGGAAAAAGCCATTCAAAAGAACTACTCCGGGTCCGTCCAGTTTGGACCGAATACTCGACCGCTTGTGCCAGATACACGGCACCCCCGAAAAGCTAACCACACCAACAGGGACTGTTGGGTATTCAAGCAGGCAGGCAAGTTAATTGCCGAAAGCAATGACAAGGGGCTGCATAGCGATGACGAGGACGAGACCCAATCGCCGAACAATAGAGGATGTATGGTTTCCCACAAAAGCGGACGGTGAACATGATATACGCAACACACATACCCAAAAGGGAGCGGAAGCGTGCACTCGTGGATGTCTACGCGATGGAGCCAGTTGCAAGTTCAATCCATGGTCCTCCCGCCCGATCACTTTTGACCAAGGGACCACCCCACCAAAGATTCGCCATGCTGGATTCGCGACCGGTCTTAGACCCAATCGTCGATGTATTTCACCTAACCAGAGTCCTGATGGACGGCGGCAGCAGCCTGAACCTGCTTTACCAGGATACAGTGCACAAGATGGGCATAGACCCCTCAAGGATTAAACCTACCAAAACGACCTTTAAAGGCATCATACCAGGTGTAGAAGCCAATTGTACAGGCTCAATTACACTGGAAGTGGTCTTCGGATCCCCGGATAACTTCCGAAGCGAGGAGTTAATCTTCAACATAGTCCCGTTCCGCAGCGGCTATCATGCCTTGCTCGGACGTGCCGCGTTGCAAAGTTCAACGCGGTGCCGCACCACGCATACCTCAAGCTCAAGATGCCAGGCCCTCGAGGAGTCATTACGGTCAACGGAAACACCGAACGTTCTCTCCGCACAGAGGAACATCTGGACTCTCGGCGAGAAGTGCAATGCAGCCTCTTAAGGCAATTCTCGAGTCCGCCGTTAAGCGGCCGGACAACTAAGCGCCGCCCGGAGTAACTTACAACAAGACCACTGGCACGCTCAGAGCACGCCAGAGCAGTGCGGCCCCAACCCCAGCCCCCGCGAAACGCCAAAGCAGGTCCTTCGTGTACACCATTACGCTCTAAAGATACCATGGGCATGGGGAGAGGGCACGACCACGATAAACCTGCATCGCGGCTCAACCACACCAGGGGCTCTCACGTGTGTCGTTCCTTTTTCTTTTATTTTTACCTTTTACTTTTACCCACAGGACTCCGCTTGTCGAAGCCTGTCCGCAAAGCAGACCTGCCGAACTCACGATGCAACAGCTGTGGAAGGATAAAGGCTACAACGAATATCTGGTGGTCTCCATTACGAGCATTTTCATACACCAATCTGCAGCCTACCCCTGGAGGGGGACATGTTTAATAGTCTCATACCTTGCTTATCGCACTATTTGTATCGTTCTGCATTCTTAGCAGCACTTACTGAATAAAACAATGCAACAACTTTTTGTTTATAATTGCATTTCTTTTTCATACATATGTTCATTCACGACATGTTGCATCCGTACACTTTGGTACGGCTAATATACACTAGGGGCTTATCTTTCCCGCGTTATGGTGTGATGAGTCCGAACACTTTCACAAGTGCGGCACCTCAACTTATAGCACTATATGCATCGGCTCCAAATCATGTCTTGGGTCAATAGTTGGGTTTGCCCGGCTCCGTGTTTTGGTACCTTACGTTCCGTTATATCGGCTAAGGTAGCACCGGGAGAACCACTGCGATTCCGCCCGCCTTCGGCCGGGTTAACGCCTCGATGGAGAAAGCTAAAACTGACCGTCATGATGTGGCGAGAGACCGTCGCTGTTCGAGAGGTTTTTATGGGTCCTTAAAGACTTATGCCGCTTAGAGCGAGGAGCCGGATACTGTCCGCCAAGGCATGGATAGCGCCCAAATTGACCTTCCGAAGACTAGGGGCTTCACCAAATTTAAAATTATAGAATTCTATGGCTAAGTGAGAGTGTACAAGCATTATAAGTCCGGTTGCCTTGTTCGCTGTGTTGAGCGCCTCCCTAGATGGACCCAAAAATGGGAACAAGAGCGCTCAAGTTTATCGAACACCCCAAAGACTCGTGGCATGGGGGCTGAAGCCGACGACTTGCCATCTCTCGATCCGATAAACAGCCGCATGAAGGTAATATTTTAAATTCACAAGCGTTGCTTAGCGATATGAACTAAGTTTTCAGCAAGACAGGATAACAAAATGCTAGTCTACTCAAATATTACATCTTTGGAGCACTCCCGCAATAGTGCGGCGCCCTTCAAAGACACTCTTATAATACATCTCGGGCGTATGATGCTCCTTGCCCTCCGGTGGTGGGTCTGTCACGAGCTCGGGCATCCATCTTGCCCCGTGCACCTTTGCGCTGGGCAAGGCCCGACGGCACCCTCGATACAAGCAGAATGCTTGATAACTTCAACCCACGGGTACGCATCCACCAACCGCCAGACCAGTCAAGTAGCTCCTGTGCATGGCCTCCTTAGGCCACACCGAACTATGAGGCCCTTCATGGCCTGCTCGCCGCTTCAGGAGCTCGACCACCGCTTCAGCTGGTCGCTAAGGGGCACCGAATGTTCGGCCTCAAAGATACCGAGACCGTAAGACCTTCTCCGTCGAGCTCCCTCCTCGGCCCGGTAGAATGCGGCAGCATCGGACACGCCGCGAGGAAGATCTGCGAACGCCCGGAGAGCTCCAATTCGGGTAAGCAATGTGTAATTAACACTCACATGCTTACTCGCATGAAAAATGCCTTACCCGCTGCTATTTTCTTCATCGCCTCAATCTCTGGAGGGCCTTGTAGGCTTCGCCTTAGCGGCTTTGGCACTCTCAAGAGCCGTTGCAAGCTCAGACTCTCGAAGTCTTGAGTCACGCCCAAGTTCTCATGTTTTTTCACGAGATCCTGGAGCTCTTGCTTGTACCTCCACCACCCGCGCCTCCTGCTTCTCTCGCTCAGTGCGCCCGCGTCAGATTACGCTCGGCCGCGACCACCGCCTCTTTCTGTGGTCGCCACCTCGTTAGTGGCCCCTACAATACCCACGTTATCCCTGTCATTTTTCTTGCAACCAAATCCTTTTCTCAGAAGGTACAATTTTCATAAGGTATTACTCACCTTCTTTTTCCTCGAGCTGCTTCTTGGCATGGCCGAGCTTCGTTCTCGGACCGCTCGAGGTTTTTCTTTAAGTATTGACCTCCTTGATCAAGGTCTGGAGGTCAGAAGACAACCTGCAATCCCATATTGACATATTTTTTATGACTCCTGCGTTTATCTTTCTAAAGATCCTCAGTCCGCTTTTCTTTCCGGACACCGAACCGAGCATCGTGGGCTACCGTCTATGCGGTACCATTTTACATATATTGAAATTCTTACCTCGTGAGCTCGTTAGAAGGCTACTGCGAAGCCAGTCAGCCCGCTCTTGGCGAAGCTGAACCTTTCCGAATCACCGCACTCATAATAAAGACGGTGTTCCTCTTCGATGGAGGCGCCGCTGAGCGCCTCCGGCCAAATTATCCGGCACCTCCGGTTGAACGGAGGCAGCCGGCGCCACGTCTTGCCCTTCTTACGAAGGGGTCGCCACCGGACTCCGGAGCCACCGTGGCCTCCGGGCTGAGTCCGTGCACAGTCCGGGAGGGTGTCCTGTGACACCTCCGGGCCTCCTCCTCCCGGTGGGTCCTTTTGCAGGATCCCACCTCGGTGTAAATCCAGCGGCATGACACGGGGTCGAGGCAGTCGGAAGGGAATCCATATCCGACGCACCCAAGGACCCGCCGACGAACGGGAAGATCATCCTTGGGCATGGACTGCAGGGTTGTATGCGGCATTAGAAAGACATTATGTGGCGAAAATGAAAACCCCGAAGTTATTCGGGAGTCCGGATACTTACGATCTCGCCTGGGCTTGGCCCTTGGAGGCCGATCCTCGCCGCCACATCAAGGCGTTGGCGGAGTAGTCCGGGGGAAGAGTTTTTCCCTTCTTGGACCCTTCAGCTTTCCTTGTTGGGGAGGCCTTCCTTTTCTTCCCTCCCCCTGCTGGGGGAGAGGCTTTTTCCTTCTCCTCCTCGCCTTGGTGGGAGGAGTCGGCCTCGGATTCATCATCCGATAGCACCTGAAAACGGGAACTCTTCCGAGTCCCCGTGGCCGTCTTCTTGGCCTTCTTCTCCGGCACCACGTGGGGTGCCGGAGCCAGCAGCCCCGTTAGACGGGCGTCCGCTGGGTCCTCTGGCAATGGGGCCGGACAGATAATCCGTTCGGCCTTCGCCATCCATTCTGTGAAAGGTAAAGGGAGTTTAGATCCGCATAGAGCCAAACTATGGAAAACAAGTGGTGAAATCACTTACCTCGTCACCGGACGCCGCGAGTGGAATCCGCGATCTTCGGCGGATGCGGAGCTTCGGCGCTTAAACAGCACCTTCCGGACATCTTCGTACATAGTGTCGAAGAGCCCGCCAGGTCCGATGTCGCGCGGATCAAACTCCCACATATTGAAGCCCGTCGGCGGCACGGGAGAATCCGGCGGATGAGCATGACTGGACTACGTTGACGAGCTTGAGCTTCTTGTCCACCAGCCTGCGGATACGTGCTTGGAGTCCGGTCAGCTCCTCCGAATTCCGCCAAATCCGCCACTCTCTTTCCGGGAAGTGAGCCGTGTGGGGATGCCAGATCTGAATTCGGGGCCGCTGCCCAATCAGGTCACGCTGCTCGGTGATGTAGAACCACCCCGATTGCCACCCCTTGATGGTTTCCACGAAAGTGCCCTCCAGCCACGTAACGTGGGACATCTTGCCCACCATGGCGCCTCCGCACTCCGCTTGTCTGCCCTTCACAACCTTCGGCTTGACACTGAAGGTCTTGATCCACAAGCCGAAGTGGGGCTGGATGCAGAGGAAGGCCTCGCACACGACGATAAACACCGAGATATTGAGGATGAAATTCGGGGCCAGATCATGGAAATCTAGGCCGTAGTAGAACATGAGCCCCCGGACAAAGGGATGAAGCGGGAAGCCCAGTCCGCGGAGGAAATGGGGAAGAAATACTAACCTCTCATGGGGCCTAGGGTTGGGGACGAGCTCTCCCTCGTCGGGGAGCCGATGCGCGATCTTGCTGGACAAATATCCAGGCGTGCGCAGCTTCTGGATCTGCCCCTCCGTGACGGAGGAGGCCATCCACTTGCCCCTCGCTCCGGACATAGTTGGAGAAGGTTGAGGTGAGAAGTGCGGACTTGGGCGCTGGAGCTCGAGTTCGCAGAGATGGATAAGCCAAGGAGGAAGAAGGCGCAGTAAAAGGTTGGATCTTTTATCCCCTTATATGGGCGGATGAAACATGTGTCCCCACCGGCCTGGTAAAACTCGCTTATCCCTCAAGCGTCACAATCAATGGCGCGGTAGGGTTACCCACATCCGTATTGATGGGAATCCCGGAATAAGGGGAGCACAATCTCTGCTTCGACAAGACGTGCCAAGGAAACCGCTTCGCTAAACGCGCTGAGGTGGAACAATAAAAACAATTTGAGAAAAGGCTTGGTAGTGGTGCAACGTCACGCCGCAGAATACGTCAGCAGATTGATCTTGTGTAATATTATTCTCTCTACGGTGGTATGTGGAATTTATTTTTGCAGAGCCGGACACTATCCTGGTGTTCACAATCTTCTATAAATTATTCGGAGGAGCAACCCGCCTTGCAATGCCGAAGACAACATGCGCGTCGGACTCATCGTCATTGAAGCCTGGTTCAGGGCTATCGAGGAGTTCCGGACTAGGGGTGTCCGGATAGCCAAACTATCATCATCGGCGGACTCCAAGACTATGAAGATTGAAGACTTCGATCCGTGTCCGGATGGGACTTTCCTTGGTGTGGAAGGCAAGCTTGGCGATACGGATATGTAGATCTCCTACCATTGTAACCGACTGTGTAACCCTAACCCTATCCGTGTCTATATAAACCGGTGGGTTTTAGTCCCAGGGGACGAACAACAATCATACCATAGGCTAGCTTCTAGGGTTTAGCCTCTTTGATCTCGTGGTAGATCTACTCTTGTAACACACATCATCAATATTAATCAAGCATGATGTAGGGTTTTACCTCCATCAAGAGGGCCCGAACCTGGGTAAAACATCGTGTCCCTTGTCTCCTGTTACCATCCGCCTAGACGCACAATTCGGGACCCCCTACCTGAGATCCGCCGGTTTTGACACCGACAGTTAGGGTTACACAGAGTCGGTTACAATGGTAGGAGATCTACATATCCGTATCGCCAAGCTTGCCTTCCACGCCAAGGAAAGTCCTATCCGGACACGGGACGAAGTCTTCAATCTTGTATCTTCATAGTCCAGTGAGTCCGCCAACGGTGATAGTTCGCTATCCGGACACCCCTAATCCAGGACTCCCTCGCTAGGATCGATCCCATTCTGGGAATCGGGGAGGGAGTGGGACGAGTGAGGGATTAGGGTTACGGGGTGGGGATATGGAGAGAGTGGGAGGGGCGGCTGGGTTAAATGGGTCGACCAAATTTAGCCGGGCCGATGGGCCGTGATTAGGGGGATTCTTCCTTTTTCTTTTTATTCATTTCCTGTTTTGTTCTTTTCCTTCTGTTTATTGTTTGGCTTGTTTTCTTTCTTTTATTTTACTTTCGTTTCTGTTTAGTTTTTACTTATTATTTAAATGATCCCTAAATTAGTAATAACACAAAACCCATTGCAACCAAAAGGTTTTACCCCAAAATCA
The DNA here is from genome assembly GCA_021605145.1 of Aegilops bicornis. NCBI lineage: Eukaryota > Viridiplantae > Streptophyta > Magnoliopsida > Poales > Poaceae > Aegilops > Aegilops bicornis. The sequence continues at coordinate 234,149,005 of CM038672.1, read as the reverse complement.
TTTAGTTTAGTATTTTATTAATTATAATAGCACTTAAATATTGGTTTTTGCCCTGTCATATTTATTTTAGAGTAGTTAAACACTGTATAAAAGTTTGGTTTCTCCACCATTACTACTTATGCATTATTTGACTCACTCCGAACATTTTAGTTTTAATATTTGAAAACTTTATTGTTTGCTAGATTTTGAATTTGAAATCGAACCGATTTTCGAACTAGCGCGAGATTAGCAACTGTAACCATGGTGACATAGCATCATTAACATGGGATTACTGTAGCTAACTATCCCAAGGCCACAATTCTCCTCCACTACAAGAAATCTCGTCCCGAGATTTAAGAGGGGGACTAAGGGGGGAAAGGTGCTGGTAGCGAAAAACCTAACGAGTCTTCTCGGTCTTGGCTGCCCTTTCAAAGAGGTTGATCCCTTTCGTTGATGTCTTCATTTCTCTGCTTCAGGTCACTATGATGAAGTCGGCATCCTTTCTTCAAGAACTCAATCGTACTTACGAAAGAATAAAGGGTGGGTATTCCGGGAGAACGGACCTCTGCAAGGTTTGACTATTTGGTCGATAACATTGGGGAAGATTGGTGGAAAGTAACTCCCGAATTGAAACTTAAGAGATTATCGAGAGCAAAGTAAGGAGGTACCGTGAGAAGTTTCGAGCGAGTAGTTAATCGTTCGATGTCTGAAACAAAGTGCGATAGGGGTTCAGAGCAACGAGATTAAGTATTGCGTCTGTTGCGAGAATAAATCACTAGGAAGGTGGCCGGTGAATTACATACGAGGCCACACGTGAGGAATAACTTGGGAAACCGGGGGTGTGCAGGAGAGTCAGGTTTCGATCCTGTGGATCTGTGGGTTATGGGCCCACCATGGGGGTTAAAAGTAGGAAGGCGATGATGTCTTACACGATCATGTAAGCAAGGCATGTCAGAGAATTGCCTATCAGTTATGTCGACAACAACATCGATACCAAGGGCGAGGGACGAAGAGAACCATTTTCCGGCTTGTTGAACGAGGCAGACCAATAGGCAAAGTTCTCGTCCATCGGTGGCTACCGGAATGTCATCAACAATAGTAACAGGTTCTTGCTGACAGAATTGTACACCGAGGAGTTTACATAAGCAGGAGAATATTGCTGCTTATATCATATAGATCACAAGAAAGGTTCAAACAACCAATGGAAAGTAAAATATGATTATCATATTAAGCGAGAACAATGGAAAGGAAAATGTGTTTAAACACATATTTCAGGATATATCCTTCCCAAGGACAAGCAGAGCATGATATCCGTGGCAGGATATAATGTAGAAAACCCTTCAGGTAAGGGGAGAGAAATTTCATGACATTACCCATACAACGGTGTTTGGATAAAGAAAACTTAGTATTGCGCTTCCAATGCTCTTGTTGATGTTTGAGTACCACAGTCATGCTTACAGATAGCATTGGCATGATCTTCAAGCAAAGATCAGACTTTGGATACACAAAGGATTCGTCAGGAACAACTTATAGAATAAGTCTTACAATTTCCTCATGGAAGAATGGTTATCCTTGCCAAAAAGGAAACTATAACACTAGGTCCTCCGGCCAGGTATGCTAGGCATGACATCACCTTACCGGGTCATATGAGGACCAATGCTATAACTCTAGAAAATATGTTCCAACATTCACATCTGACCGAGATTTAGATCTGATTGGTGGCAGGATACCTAAGAAGAAAAGGTGCAACACAATTTACGAGATGACAATGTAAGATTCTCGGGAAATGAACTATAGAGCGAGTTCCGACACACAAGTTCATCATTTAATCAAGTAGAGGTGAGGAGGTGGCTGATTGACTCAGCGACAATCCATTGACATTTCCAAAAAGGGTGGATTTCCACAACTATGTGAACAAGAAGATAGCATTTGTCAGATCAAATGATATAATGAGGTGTGCTGGAGGAAAACATACACAGTTAAACATTGGTTGAAAGGTGCACTCGAAATATGGGCTGGGTTGCACGATCAATGTTTAGACTGGTGATTCAATAACCGATAGACTAAGAATGAACTATCGATCATTAATTTCAAAGCAATAGGGTTGCTAGAAGAGCATAATCCAAACAACACCGTTCACTTGTTGGTACCCAGGTTAGAACCAACACGGGGACCAAGAAAGAATGATGATGGGGAGAAGCATCACTATACCAAGAATCCTGAAGAGGTGGAGCAATCTCAAGACATTCCTGACATAAAAGATGGTAATACTCCAAGGTAAAGAAGAACTCAGGCTGGATAGCAAGGAACTCAAGGAATAACACAGAACACGAAAAAGTTTATGTTGGAGGGAAGGCAATAAAGTGGTCAATGACAACAAAAATCATCGAGGCAAGGATGGTATTTCTCATCATGAATTCAATTGATATCTTGGAAAAGCTCGGAATACTGATGATGATCACGACACATTTGTCAAGAGATTTCATGAAGATGTTATTGATCGACGATGACATCAAGTCAAACGAATGATGAAGCAAAAGGTTATTGGGACCACGAGTAGGACACAAACTCAAGATCAAGTTTGTTGTTCAAGACGGAACGATAAGACAAGGAAATTGACGTAAGCTTAGCTCAATCATCGAAAGTTGTGCTCCTGGGATAAGGACCATGTAGCACAGTTAAAATCAGCACGATAATGATATAGCTGATTAGGCTAGGGATGACGTGATCAAGTACAAACTCGTAAGAAAAGAAGATTACTAAGAGTTGTTTAATCACGATGCGGACTCGATTCAGTTATCGATGTCCTTGAGTGTTTAATAACTCGGAGCCCGTGAAAAATCGGAATCAATGAGAATGTAGCACTTGATGAAGAGCTCTTAAGAAGTTATGCAGTTCCATGATAACCTTGAGATACCAGGGGGTAATACTCGATGACAGATCAAAGTAGAGGTTGGACTAGGGTAATGCTTTGCAGAAGACAAGTGCTCAAACTTGCACGAGAAATGGAATCAAGGAGAAACATGGTCGGAACCACGTCCACAGATACAAGATAAACTTAAAAAAGTGGATAATTATTTTAAGAGAAGCTTCCATGATAAGGTATACATCGTGTCCATGGGCATGAACACAGGGTTCAAGGTCGACTCCCACTTGTTCAACGCATAACCTTTCATTCACCTCTCGTATTTCAAAAATGACATTAGTTGTAGTATTGAAATTTTATCTGACATAACACCAGTAGAATATGACCCGTAGTAGTTTCCGGGTTCACACTGATTCAGAAAAAAGGCATAGGTTCAACCCATCTGGGCCTCTTAGGAACATATACCACAAACTTCAGGAGCGAATAACTCAAGCTCAAAAGCATAGCATGGTTGACAAACCAGAGGATACAATTTACCAAAGGCATTATGTTTCCGAGGAAAGGCTCATAGTCTTATTGAATATGAAGGACGTTGTCGGATAAAATCCAACAAAGGATCTGGTGGTCCACAAGGGATCTGACATGAGCATCGGTACTCAAGTAGAGGAAGAAGAATGCAAGGAGATTAGATTATAGAAACAACTGACTAACTCAAATCTCAAATGCAGAGGAATTATGATTTCCAAATCAAGGGATCAGAAGCAATGCTCTGATTAGGGATGGATAAGTTGAATAGACTTAGGGTACAATCAACGACAATTGGATTGGTCGAGAACCAATTCCAGTTAAAAGAATGGCAGCTCAGCCGGAAAGGTAATTTATAAGGATCAATGATGATTGCGTGTATTCGCAAACATATTGAGTCAACAGACTCAAAATGACAATGACAAGGGATGCCAATAAGACTACGAGATTTATGGGATTAACCATAATGCAAGCAAGAAGAATTTCAAGATGAATAGGGATGGATAAGTTGAATAGACTTAGGGTACAATCAACGACAATTGGATTGGTCGAGAACCAATTCCAGTTAAAAGAATGGCAGCTCAGCCGGAAAGGTAATTTATAAGGATCAATGATGATTGCGTGTATTCGCAAACATATTGAGTCAACAGACTCAAAATGACAATGACAAGGGATGCCAATAAGACTACGAGATTTATGGGATTAACCATAATGCAAGCAAGAAGAATTTCAAGATGAATAGGCTTGGGATTTTCGGAAGATCGAATGGCATTTCGAAGACTTTTGTGAAATACATGAATCAACTGGGGATGAGCGGATACTCGATAAGTGCGAGAAATTATCCGTAGGGGTATTCAGGTGGTAAGGAACTGCAAGGCAGTAGGCATAAGTATTCTCGGAACAACAATGAGTATTTCATGGTATCATGTAATAACAAGAGCAACTAGGAACTAAGTAAGAACAGCAAGTGTATGTATTTATTCATAGGGATATTTCGGTGGTAGGGAATTGCAAAAGCAATGGGCACAAAGTCTCAGTATCGAAGACTAACTTCGAAATCTTCTGGTGCAGTCGGCGATCATCTGGACTCACCAGGAGAAAGTGTTTTCGAGAACCTAAAGTTAGATTTTAGAAAATCATTTAACCTGAAACAGGGGAGAGATTAGAGTCCCAGAGTAAAGATCGAGGAGTAAAAGATCCTAGTACCACCCAATGGCGATGTGGGCCCGTAAGGCGCACAACCATGTTAGTAAAAGTTTTGTAATGTCTAGACTCGACTTCGGCTAAGAAGTGTGGAAGGAGGATTCCTACAGGCAGTCGGCTCTGATACCAACTTGTGACGCCATCGATTCAATCATACACTATTCATGCACGCAAATGTGTACGATCAAGATCAGGGACTCACGGGAAGATATCACAACACAACTCTAAAACATAAATAAGTCATACAAGCATCATAATACAAGCCAGGGGCCTCGAGCGCTCGAATACAAGTGCTCGATCATAGACGAATCAGCGGAAGCAACAATATCTGGGTACAGACATAAGTTAAACAAGTTGCCATAAGATGGCTAGCACAAACTGGGATACAGATCGAAAGAGGCGCATGCCTCCTGCCTGGGATCCTCCTAACTACTCCTGGTCGTCGTCAGCGGGCTACACGTAGTAGAAGGCACCTCCGGTGTAGTAGGAGTCGTCGTCGACGGTGGCGTCTGGCTCCTGGGCTCCAACATCTGGTTGCGACAACCAGGTAGAAGGGAAGGGGGAAAAAGGGGGAGAAAAGCAACCGTGAGTCACACAACTCTGATTGGGAGTTCACTGTGGGCAAATATCTGAAGAGATTCGAAGCCTGGATTGGCAATGCAGCTTCGATGGGGGGAAGACACACTCTACTAGATTCTGTAGTCACACAACTTTCTCTATATCATATGCCGATGTGGCTTATGAATAAAACTTTCATTGAAAAATTGGATAAACATAGAAGACGATTCTTCTGGCAAGGATGTAACAAGAAGAAGAGATACCACCTTGTAAGGTGGAGCAGAATTTGTAGATCCAAGGAAAAAGGTGGTCTGGGTATCAAGGACCTATGGAGACACAATATTAGCTTGATGGTCAAGTGGTGGTGGAAACTTGAAAAAAAAGGCCCGTGGCAGGATATTGTCCGTGCCAGATACCTTTGCAACAAATCTGTTGCGAATGTCACTGCCAGATTCTCTGATTCACCCTGTTGGAAATCACTTCTCAAAGTCAAAAATGTTTACATGTTGGGCAGAAAAATAGAAACCAAAGCGGGGGACGTCACTAGGCTGTGGAAAGACTCAATTAATGGGGCTCCTGCTCTTCAGGAACTATTCCCTCAACTGTTCAACATTTGTAATTTCCCTGACTGTACTGTGAATAAACTGATGGGCGAGGATGCCAGTTCTTTCTTTAGACGCAGGCTTACCCCTGACCTGCTTAAGCAGTGGGAAGCGCTGCGATCTATTATAAAAAACATCCCTCTTGCTAAGAATGGTAATGGCGACAAAGTTTTCTGGGGGCTTAACCAAAATGGCAAGTTTTCTACTACATCTGTATATAAGATGCTGGAGAAACCTCTTGCTGGGTGTAGCTATAAATGGATTTGGAAAGCTAAAATTCCTCTCAAAATCAATTTTTTTTTGTGGCAGTTATCTCAGGACGCAGTTCTGACAAGGCAAGTGATGAAAGAAAGAAAATGGCCAGGGAACCCTCGCTGTTCTTTTTGCAGGGAGGTTGAAACCTCTAAACATCTTTTTTTTCACCTGCCCTGTTGCCAGGGTTGTTTGGAGGTCTATTGGGGTGGTGCTGGGCACTGATATGGGCCCCAATAACTATTGGCAATATTTTGTTTGGTGTAACAAATTTCTTCCTGGCAAAGAAACCTTCTATACCGTGGGCCTAGCTGCTACTTGTTGGGCCATCTGGTTGGCACGTAACCGAGCTACTTTCGAGAAAAAACAGATTAAGAATCCTTTTGAGATTGTTTTCTCTCTTTGCTCGTTTCTATTATATTGGACAGGTTTGCAGAAGGGAGAAGCGGCTGGAGAACTTCGCACAGGTGCTGAGATGATCAAGAACGGCACGCTGCAGCTGATGAGAATGTGCGACCCTGCCAAGCAAACGATTCAGACCTGAAGACCAAGCTGCGGCTTCGGTGGGGCAAATTTCTGGAGCTGGAGGCGATCTTCTTCATCCTCTCGCATCATCTGATACTTCTGCGTAGTTTCTGCTAGTTCTGGCGTCTGTTGTGTGGTTTGCAGCTGTTCTGATCGCTCTTTTGTTTGGCTGTAATAGACTTGATATTGGTGTTACCAGGTTTTCGCCCCATGGCATCCGTTTCGATGTCGGGCAGATGTGGTGGGTTTCCTGGTAATGCTTGAATTCGCTCTACCCTCTTTCTCTCCTCCTGTCATCTTGAACTGGTTGTATTTCCGTTCTTAGTAATGGAAAGGGGTAAAGCCGGTTCAAAAAAAAAGCAACCGTGAGTACTCATCCAAAGTACTCGCAAGCTCTATTCGAAAAGGCAGTGCCTAGGAGTCATTTAGGCACGCCTAGGCGCTAGGCAATGGCCAAACGCCTCACCTAGGTCATAAATGGAGGTCTAGGCAGGGCAAGCAAGGAATTGCCTACCCAAGCAAGAAATCATGCCACACTGCACTAATATGCCACACAGGTTATATTACAATGGCAGTAGCCGGTAATTAACTTATTTATATGCCCTAAATTAATATCAACACCCATATAATAATCACAAATACACTTCGAGTAAAAACCATATTACCTCCTAGGCCGCGCCTAGGGCGCTTAGGCACCGCCTAGGCACTAGGCCAAGGCCAACCGCCCCGCTAGCGCCTACCGCTTTTTCCAACCTTGCTCGCAAGCAAGGAGCTACACTACATATGCATGGGTATATGTGTAAAGAGGCAATATCAGTGGAATGAACTGCAGAATGCCAGAATAAGAGGGGATAACTAATCACCGTCAAGACTACGCTCAGCAGCCTCCGTCTTGCATCATGTAGAAGAGAGTAGACTGAAGTCCTCCAAGTAGCATTGCATAGCATAACCCTACCCGGCGATCCCCTCCTCGTCGCCCTGTTAGAGAGCGATCACCGGGTTATATCTGGCACTTGGAAGGGTGTGTTTTATTAAGTATCCGGTTCTAGTTGCCATAAGGTTAAGGTACAACTCCAAGTCGTCATGTTACCGAAGATCACGGCTATTCGAATAGATTAACTTCCCTGCAGGGGTGCACCACATAACCCAACACGCTTGATCCCATTTGGCCGGACACACTTTTCTGGGTCATGCCCGGCCTCGGAAGGTCAACACGTCGCAGCCCCACCTAGGCCAACGGAGAGGTCACCACACCGGTCTAAACCTAAGCGCATAGGGGTCTGGGCCCATCGCCCTTAGCACACCTGCATGTTGCGAGGGCGGCCGAAAGCAGAACTAGCCCCCTTAATACAAGAGCAGGCTTACGTTCCAATCCGGCGCGCGCTGCTCAGTCGCTGACGTCACGAAGGCTTCGGCTGATACCACGACGCCGAGTGCCCATATCTTTCCCACGTAGTTGGTTAGTGCGTATAGACCAAATGGCCAGACTCAGATCAAATACCAAGATCTCGTTAAGCGTGTTAATGATGTATCCACGGACACCGACCAGGGCCAGGCCCACCTCTCACCTAGGCGGTCTCAACCTGCCCTGTCGCTCCGCCACAAAGATCCACACAGAGGGCCGTTGGGACAAAGGTCCTTTCAACCCCAATCCGTGAATCACTCGCGGGTGCTCCACAAGCCGACCCGACTTTAGTCACCACATGTATCAAGTATAAAGTATATAGTATATACCGTGATCACCTCCCAAGTGATCACAACCCGATAGTATAGCACAAAGAACGGACAAGAATGTAGGGCCATCGATGGAATACTAGCATCCTATACTAAGCATGTAGGATTGCAGGTAAAGGTAACAATGAGTAGCAAGGACAAAGCTATGCATCAGGATAGGAATAACGGAAAGCAGTAACATGCTACACTACTCTAATGCAAGCAGTAGAGAGTAGAATAGGCGATATCTGGTGATCAAGGGGGGGGGAGCTTGCCTGGTTGCCCTGGCGAGAAGGAGGGGTCGTCAACACCGTAGTCGATCGGGGGTACCAGTAGCAGCGTCAGTCTCGTAGTCTACCGGAGAGAAGAGGGGGAAGAAACAATGAATACAATGCAAAAAGATGCATATCGATGCATGACATAACAAGTAACGGTGACAGGTGTGCCCCAACGCAGTAGGAGGTGTTTCCAGCAAAGGGGGGAAACATCCGGGAAAGTATTCCCGGTGTTTCGCGTTTTTGAACAGATGAACCGGAGGGGGAAAGTTGCGTGTTTGCGATGCTAGGGATGTGTGGCGGACGAACGGGCTACACATCCGGATTCGTCTCGTTGTTCTGAGCAACTTTCATGTACAAAGTATTTTCATCCGAGCTACGGTTTATTTTATATTAATTTTTAAAGATTTACTTAATTTCTAAATTATTATTATTAAATTAATTCGAAAATAACATTATTGCATCAAAGCATGACGCGTCGATCAACAGGGTGTTGACTCGGTCAACCGACGGTGGGGTCCGCATGTCATTGGCTGTTTAATTAGCAGGTTAGTTAAACAGAGTCAATTAGTTTAATTAGTGGTTAGGTTAATCTAATCAGGATTAATTAGTTTAATTAATTCTTTAATTAATTGATTGATTATTTATTTATTATTATTATTTTTAATTCTCTTTTTTATATATCTAAAACGTCCTGGGGGCTGGGCCCCCTGTTCAGTGGCCTAGGGGAGGCCTTAGCGGGCGCGGGCGTTGTGGGCGACGCCCGAACAAACGCAGCGGGTGCGGGCGTTCGACCCGGGCGCGAGGCAGGCTTAACGTCGGGTCATGAGGGCCACGCAAGGCCAGCCAACAACAAGTAGCATGGCCAAAACCGCATCGGAGCAGCGACAAGCAGGGACGGAGGCGGGCGGCACAAGGCATGGCGTGCACGCGGGAGGGGAGGCGTGCAGGCGCAGGTGGTAGCGGGCACCGACGGGCGGCGCGAGCACGGGGCTCGACCACAGGGACGCGCGAGAGCGCAGACGGGCGCGGGCACAACGCGACGAGGGAGAGATGAGGAGAGGGAGTCGCTCACTGGGGCCGTATGGTTCGAGGCAATGGGGGTTGAGGAGGAGGGCGGAGACGACCGGGCGACGGGGAGGCAGTCCGGCGAGGTGGTCCTGTTCGGCGGCGACGGTCGATCCGGCGAGGTAGGGGTCCCGGGCTTGATCCTGCTTGTCAAAGACGATGAAGAGGAGGTCGGAGTAGCAGATGGGCACGGTGGTGCGGCGAATGGAGGCCGATGGCTACAGCTGTTCGCGACAATGAAAGCGGGCGGCCATGGAAGGCGCTTAAGCGCGGGACGAGCACGCTGCAGGAGGCGCTAGAGCCGAGCGAGAGTCGGAGAAGAGGACCAGGGGCACGGAGGCCCGAGGCGGTCGCAGGCAACCATGGGGATCGGGGCGAGGAGCTCCTCTCCGGTGCATGCGTTGCAAGGTGGCGGCGGGTGAGGGAGACGAGGGGAGAGGTGGGGATCGATCCCGATCCAGGGGAATCGGGGGAGGGAGTGGGGCGAGTGGGGGATTAGGGTTACGTGGGTGGGGATATGAAGAGAGTGGGGAGGGGCCGGCTGGGCCAAGTGGGTCGGCCAGCCAGCTGGGCCGGTGGGCCGTGATTAGGGGGATTCTCCCTTTTTCTTTTTATTCATTTCGTGTTTTGTTCTTTTCCTTCTATTTATTGTTTGGCTTGTTTTCTTTCTTTTATTTTAGTTTCTTTTCTTTTTAGTTTTTACTTATTATTTAAATGATCCCTAAATTAGTAATAACACAAAACCCATTGCAACCAAAAGGTTTTACCCCAAAATCATTTAGTTTAGTATCTTATTAATTATAATAGCACATAAATATTGGTTTTTACCCTGTCATATTTATTTTAGAGTAGTTAAACACTGTATAAAAGTTTGGTTTCTCCACCATTACTACTTATGCATTATTTGACTCACTCCGAACATTTTAGTTTTAATATTTGAAAACTTTTATTGTTTGCTAGATTTTGAATTTGAAATCAAACCGATTTTCAAACTAGCGCGAGATTAGCAACTGTAACCGTGGTGACATAGCACTATTAACGTGGGATTACTGTAGCTAACTATCCGGGCGTCACATAGGATCTGATTAAATTGTGGGTTTGGGAAGTAGATGAGGTAGTACCAATTCACCTGTTTATTATCAAACCTATGGGAATTACTTCTACGTTGCTTATACTGCTATGCTATGCTCGTAGACGTGGATTGCGTTTGAGTGTATCCATGACAGATGCGAGTTGTTAATTAATGGTTAACTTAAGGTGGCAACTTTAATACACATCTGGGTGGATTGAGGCACATGGGGAATTCCAGTGATTTCCTGTATTTTTGGAAATCCCGGGTACTGTGTGATTCTCCTATGGACTGCCACCCAAGCTCAAAGGGATCATAAGATTATTCATGCTAGAGACTTTCGTGTGTAGCCACATGCCAATATGGGCTCTGGCATAGTTGAGTAAGTTGTGGGAAACTTCTCCATGATGGGCTAGCAGATGTAGGGCATTGTAGGTGTACAGGCCTATCTATCGGTTAAAGGGACCTCTTCGGAAAGACCGTGTCTCGGTCATTCGTTTCTCAAACATCATGTAGTGCGAGAAATCCAACGGAGGAGATCGAGTCTTGTGGGGAATTGTCGGGGCAGGCTGATCTGGCCCACGAACACCTATGGGACCGGCGGACCGAGCCCCTTTCGTTCAAGGGAGCAGAGGTCGACTGAAGAGCGTATCGAGGCAAAGCACACGAGAGGTTTACCCAGCTTCGGAGCTCTCCGGAGAGATAATACTCCTACTGCTGCATGTCTAGGTGTATTGCGTTCTTGCTCAGGAGCGCTGAGTGCTACAGTACACACGAGCTACTAACGAGACTGAGCGTGAGTGTCGAACCTTTCGACCCCCCTCTATGTTGCGCATGGGCCTCCTTTTATATGCTGAAGGGGTCACCGACAGGTGGCAACGTAGACAAGGGTACAAATGGAAAAGAAGTGGTTCGTACACCTACTTGTACAGTGTACAGTGTACCATACCTAACCCTGACGGCAGGGGACAAAGGCATTAAATGCCCGTCTACGTCGCCCTAACAGTGCAAACAGGGGACCGTCAGGCGCCACCGCTTGCCACGATGGCAACCTTGTCGGCGCTGCTTGCCACCTCGCCGCTTGGCTGCCTGACCTCTGCCACGCTGCTTCGGGAAGGTCCTGGCGACACGTTAGTGGATGTCTTTGGAGCGTAGGTACAGAGAGGTGGTCTGCCATGGTTGTTGTCTTTGTCGCGCCCGGGAGCTTGTCGCTCACCGGGCCTTCCTGGCAAGCTCCTCTTGCCGGGGCCTTGTCTTGTATGTGCCTTGGGTGGCCTTCCCGGCAAGCTCCTCTCGCCGGGGCCTTGTCTTCTAGGTGCCTTGGGTGGCCTTCCCGGCAAGCTCCTCTTGCCGGGGCCTCGTCTCCTTGGCTTGAATACATTGTTCTTGAATGGCTCCACAGGAACCACGGAGGACCTTGGCGGTCACCCGGTAAGCCTTGCTGCGGAGGGCTGCAACTGCCCGTGCACAAGTTCGGGATACTAGTGTACCCCTACTCTAGTACACCGGCAGAGCCCCGGCCTGGGCCACACGGTGCCGAAGGCTGTTGGGCCGGGCCCAAAACAGGGCACGGGCACACGCGCCCGGTCACGCCAGTAACTCACCCCGGACCCACCACGTCCTCCATTTAACGGCACGCAGCGTCATTGCGGCGTTGTGTGAGAGATCGTGGGTGAGATCGTGGGGGGTTTCTTTATTCGTAATAACGGAACGTCCGCCCCTCCCTCTTTATAAGCAGGGGAAACAGGGGCAGGCCGCCCATCTCGCCAGTTGCTGTCCCATCGAAAAACCACCGCCGCTCCCCCCTTCTCTTCAAGGCTGAAAAGAGAGCAACGCTCCGCCCCCCATCGCCACCAGCACCCTCAACGCCGTCGACCTCCTCCACCGCCTCCGCCATGGGCCCGAAAGCCGACAAGGGGAAGGCCGTGAAGTCGGCCGAGGCGCAGCGGCTTGCGGCGCTGCGGAAGGAGCGGGTTATCTTCCCTCACCGCCGCGAGGGAGCTGAGGAGAACTACTACCTCTTCCGGTCGACGAAGACGCTGGCGCATCCGCGCACGAAGGTACTCCCGCCGCTGCTGAACTGGCCCCGACGGGTATCCTTCTTCGCGCTCTTCTTCTCTGCGGGCTCTGCCCGCCTTTCTCTCAATTCTTCACGTGACATTATGAACACCTACGGGTTCCGCCTCCTTGATTTCACCCCAACGCCGTTCTGACCATGGCGGTTTTCGCACATCTCTGCGAAAACTTTGTCGGAGTCCACCCAAATGTAGCCCTTTTCCGCCACTTCTTTTTACCCCGTGTTGAGAGAGGAGAGCCCCTTCTTTGGAGGAATCGCTTGGATCTCTGTGGTCGGCAAGAAGGAAGCTTATCTAGAGGGAGAGCTCTGTAGCAAATGGGAGGAGTGGAGGGCGGATTGGTGCTGGATTGTTGAGGAGAACCCGCAGCCATTTACCGCCCAGCGCCAAACCCCAGTAGTGCGCGACAATGATTGGAGTAATCTGGCCGCGGAGGACGCTAGGCTGAAGATTGCAGTCACCCGAATCCTCCGCCTCAGACTTGCCGGACTCACCGTAGGCACAGTTGGCGCGGACTTTCTTCGCCGCCGCATCGCTCCCTTGCAGGAGAGAAGGAGACCTGCCTGGGAGTTTCAGAACGCAGCAGACATCATGAGGCTGCGCCCGGGCCTCAACTTCAACTTTACTGTCTTGGAGCTTGACGCGATGCTCTTAGAGCTGTTCAAGCCCGATCCTGATCATCCAGAAATGTTTAGGTTGCCGAGGGGCGTCGTTCGGCTGTGCAACAATTCCGTGCTTGACCGCATCCGTGCAATGATGCCGTTGTGCAACTCTCATGGAATTGTCCAAACTTGGCAAGAGCCGGCAGATGACGTCGTGCGGCAGTTCTTTGACAATCTGGTGGAAATGCCGGTCCGCCCCAACGAGCAGAGGGGCCTCACCTGCGACACTACTGACGTTGAGATGCAGCACATCGCCACCAGGCTGGAAGAGGCGGCAGCAGCCGCTGCTGCGGGCGAGTTTGGCTTCATTGTGGAGGAGGCAGAGGCAGCAGAGGCGGCAAGCCTTGTCGAGTGAAAGGAGTTTGCCGGCGAGGAGGAGCTTGCCAAGCCTGAAGCCGAGTCGATCGAACCCGCCGAGGGCGCATCCTCCCCGCCTCCAAGCAGCTTGCCATGAGCGGAGCCACCAGCTCCACCAAGGAGGCGTCACGCAAGGCCGAGACGCAGCTGGGCGGCAGACGGGCCAACAGTCAGCACAAGGCCTTGACGCGCTTCCACCGCTGCAAGCACTGTTGCAGCGGAGCACCTCACGCCGCTTCGACAACCGGAGCGGGGCCTCGCAGACCACCGGTTCCGCCCCGCCAAGCGTCCAAGGGAACCACTCCTCCGCCTCGTGGTACTGGAGGCGGGCCAGAATTTGACCTCTCCGCGCTCAGCTCCGACGAGGAAGAAGAAGAGTAAGATTCCTTGCTGTACTTGTAATTCTTTGATTTGTTGTTTTGTCTTGTATCTGATTTGCTTTACTCTGAACCCATTCCTTTTCAGGACGCTGGCCCAGAGAATGTCAAAGAGAGCCAAGACCCCGGTGATTGTCGTCGAGGACGAACCCACTGCGACAGCAGGAGGCGCGTCTGAGACAACCTTGCCGGATGAGGCAACTCTCCTTCAAAGCAGCCCAGCCGCAGCCCCTCAGTAAGTATATGGTCTACTTCTTGCTGTTCGGCGTGCATGGGTGCTCTCTCTTGCCGATATCTCGATCGTTGATTTGTGTAGGAGCAGAGCAGCCTCCTTCTGCTTCGACTACGCCGCCAAGGGTGGATTTCCCGGCAAGGGAGCGTTCTCCGGCAAGGGGCAGCTCTCCGGCAAGGGACGGCACCAGCGATCCCTTGGCGGCGGAGAACATGACCGCGGACCCCGGCGCAGGTAATCTTCTTGCCTGAGAACTTCCCTTGTGTTTTTATTCTTATGATTTTGTTTTTGAATATTTGCTTGACTTCCTTCATCCATCTGCCACAGAGCCAATGGAGATCGAGGTCGCCGGCGAGGAGGACGTGCGCGGCAACACTGATGAAGCCGCCACCGTAGAAGAAGGAGCCGGCGCTGACGAGCCTGCCGGCGAAGAGGCCGCCAAAGCTGCCGCCGCAGAAGCCGGCGAGGGCTCCGGCGATCGCACCGACGACCCTGAGGCCGCAGGAGCGCCAGGCGCTACGCCGACCGCCGATCCCTCTGTCGCTGCTGCAGCGTCGGGCTCTGAAGAGCCCCAGCCCGACGCCTATTTGGAGGCCGGCGATGGCGTCTTCATCAAGCTCCCATGGGAGTCGAGCTCCAGGGCGCCGGCCGAAGGAGAAACCTTCGATGAAGAACTGCACGCCTCCGCTAGGCTGACGCTAGTCGACGCGCCGAGCAGCAGCAGCTGGCGAAGCCCGAGGAGGAGCAATGCTGCGGAAGGTTGCCGCTCTACCGCGCCCGACAAGCCAAGCTGGAATCCCGGGAAGCGCTTGTCGCGAAGGCGGGAGCAGACATTGAGAAGCGCGCTGAGGAGCTCCGGGGCCGCAACCAAGAAGCTCTCCGGTCCTTGGCGGAGGAGCGGGAGCAACTCGCCGAGGAGCGCAAGGCTTTCATCCTCGAGAAGGCCAAGGCGAGGAGGAACAGACTTGCCGCCGAGAAGCTGTCTGCTTGAGGAAGGTGAGTTGGCGCAGTGAAGGTTAACCTTGACAGCCACGAGGAGGATCTTGCCATGCGCGAGCAAACATTTGGCGGGGCTCTCAAGGAAGCAAAGGATCTTGCCGCAGCCGCCGAGGCCGCCAAGAAGGAGCTGGAGACAAAGGTGGCTCTGTTGGTGGCCAGCCTCAAGATGAGCGGCGAGGAGCTTGCTGCTCTCAAGCACGAGCGCGAGAAGGACGCCTACACTCTTGGCGAGCTGCTGGGCCGTCTCGCCGAGAGAGGAGCAAGGAGCTCAGCGCCGCCAAGGACTCCAATGTAGATCTTGAGTTGAAGCTAACTACTTTGACTCGGTGACTGGACGGCGCCAAGGAGCAGGAGGTGGCCTTGAAGGAGAAGATCAAGGCCGACGAGGAGCCCATGGCGAATCTTGTTGCCGCCCAGAGTGCCTTGAGGGAGAACGTGGAGCACCGGACCGAGGGTCTCGTGGATACTGCTGCAGCCATCCACAGGGAGCTGATGGAGCTGGGGATGGTGGATCTTGGATATTCCTCCGACGAGCACCTCCAACCCAGCGCCAAGCTTAGCTTGTTCTTCAAGAGCGTGGTGAAGGCCCTCCAGCGACTCCGGGAAGAAGTCCCAAAGCAGCTGGCCAAGGAGTCGCGCCAGATCTGCTGGAGCTCTCGAGAAGGTGCCGATGAAGGTGGCCTTCCGCAATCCAGGCCTCAACCTCACCAACATCCTCAAGTCCCTGCCGCCGGATGCTGATGTGGAGACGCTCAAGACCCTTGTCGCACCCATTGTGGACAGGGTGAGCGGAATCAAGAGGGTTGAGGGCGATCGCATAGATTAGGCTGCCCGTTTTCTCTTTCTCTTGCCGCTGCTGGTCATGTCATAGGAACAATCCATTAGAGCCGCGGCAAGCTATCTTGTAATATAACTCTATTTTGGATATCAATTGCTATGTTATTTCCTTTACTTGATTCCTTCCTTTGTATGTTTTTGCCCTACGCTTTTAGGGAACTTGTCGGCGCGGGCTACCTGAGCATGAAGGCCGAGTGCGGAGACGTCAAGACTTCTTTGGCGGTGCCGCTTCCGACAAGCAACCTTGTCGCAACTAGTCGCAGCTCACTTAAGTTGTTGAGCGGACTCGAAACAAAGTAAGGGCACAACTAGCTACGAGTTGGTTCCTCTGCGCACAGGTTTTCCATACAAAGTGCGGTCGTTCAAGGAAGATAACTTAAAAAAAAATTAAAACTGATTGCTCAAACTTTGGCAACTTAGCTTTTCTGTCGTTTGCTTCCCGGTAAGGATAGGCTTCCTTGAGCGACACTTGGTCCACACCATTATCTTCTCCTTTCCCCCCGGCAAACTTGTGTGCGGGGGAACCTTCCTTTCTTTGAGAAAGAGAAAGAAGAGAAAATAAAGATATGGAGCCTTGTGGCTCGTTATCACTTACCAGGGTAGGTGCTGCACAAAGTGTCGGATAACGCATGCAAATAGAAGTAAAAAGCATGAAATCGACAAGGTGTGCGAAGCACGCTTAGCTTTATCGATGCACGGGTTCATACCGGCTTTGTACAAAGGATTACATGCAACAGCGGCAAGACTTGTACAAAAGGTGGTTGCCGGAACAGGTTCCGGCAACCGCGCCCTACGGGTAAAACTTACGAAGATACTCAATGTTCCAGGAGTTGCTCACCGGAATGCCATCTTCGGTCTCAAGGCGGACAGCGCCAGGCTTAGTGACTCGTTTCACCCGGTAAGGGCCTTCCCACTTCGGCGTCAACTTGTTGGAACTCTTGGCGGACTGAACGCGCCGAAGAACAAGGTCGCCTTCCTCGAGACTTCTGGCATTAACTGCGGCTATGGTAGCGGCGCAAAGCTTGTCGGGTACCGAGCAGCTCGTCTGACCTTTGAAGACGATCCTCCTCATGGAGCAGCGCGTCATCTTGTCGCAGCTGCTCTTGCTCAAGCTCATCATAAGTGAGTACTCGAGGCGATACGTATACGAGTTCCGTGGGGAGAACTGCCTCTGCTCCATAGACTAGAGCGAAAGGTGTCTGGCCAGTGGCTTGATTTGGCGTCGTCCTGATCGACCAAAGAACCACCACAACTCCTCAATCCAGTTTCTTCCGCACTTGTGCAGCTGTCCGAAAGTTCTGGTCTTGAGTCCGCGCAGCACTTCAGCATTGCCCTCTCCGCTTGACCGTTGCTTCTCGGATGAGCAGCGAAGCTGGCGGAACCTTGGCGCCAAGATCTTGGACGTCTCGCATGAAGGTGCGGCTTGTGAATTGTGTGCCGTTGTCGATGATGATCCTGTTAGGGATTCAAACGGCAAACAATTGACTGAAGAACTTGAGTGCCGATTGTCTGTCACCTTCCTCATCGCTTCCACTTCCGGCCACTTTGTGAACTTGTCGGTTTGCGACGCATAAGTACTCAAAGCCCCCGACTTCGGGGAAAGGGGCCGAGGATGTCGAGCCCCTGGACCGAAAATGGCCAGGATAAAGGGATCGTCTGGAGAGCTTGAGCTGGCTAGTGTATCTCGCTTGGAATGGGCCGCACGCTTCACACTTGGTTACTTGTGCGATTGCATCCCGGAGGGCTGTCGGCCAAAAGAAACCTTGCCGGAACACTTTGCCAGCAAGTGCTCTGGCGCCAATGTGGTGACCACATATGCCTCCATGTATCTCTGCCAACAGCTTTTGTCCGTCTTCCCGGTGAATACACTTCAATTTCACACCGTTGAGTCTTCTTCTGTACAGTGTGTTGTCGACAAACTGGTACATACTTGACTGCTGGGCTACTCTTTCCGCTTCTTCTTGCTCTTCGGGAAGTTCTCCTGTCTGAAGGAAATGGAAAATCTGTTGTGCCCATCGGAGCTTGCGGCTCGACAACAAGGACTAAAGGCACATTCGCTGCTGCGGGAACATCAGCTTCCACGGCGAGAACCTGCGACTCAGCCGGAGCTTGGCGTTCCCGGCAAGCTTGCCGAGCAAAACTTGTCGAGCGTCGCTTCAACGAAACAAACCTCGGGCTTGTCTGAGCAGATCGCTCCTCAGACTGTTGGTGTCGATCTTGGGGACCTTCTTGGCGGCGGCTTCGGGAAGCTCTGCCGGAAAATAGTCACCAGAGATCAACTTCCTCTTCTTGCTCTGTCCAGTTGATGGTGTTACAGACGGTTGAGTCAGCTTGAGCACAAAAATCCCTGGTTCCACAGGTAACTTAAGTGCGGCGCACTTTGACAGGCCATCAGCAATGTCGTTCTGAGCTCTTGGAATATATTCCATCTGTAGGCCGTCAAAGTGCTCTTCTAGCTTCCTCACTTCATCAACATAAGCTTCCATCAATGGACTCTGATAACTCTTGTTCACTTGGCGGATAACAAGTTGTGAGTCACCCACGACAATGAGCTTCTTGATCCCAAGGTCTACTGCGATCTCGAGACCGGCAAGCAAACCTTCATACTCTACAGTATTGTTTGTTGCTTGCTCCTTGGGAAAGTGCATCTGGACCACGTACTTGAGGTGCTCTCCGGTGGGTGCAACAAGTAGCACGCCCGCACCGGCGCCTTGCAGCGAGAAGGCACCATCAAAGTACACCAGCCACTCTTTGCTTGCCTCCTTGACGGGAATGCTCGTTTCCGGAATTTCTTCACCTGGTGTTGGTGTCCATTCTGCTATGAACTCCGCCAATGCTCTGCTTTGGATAGTTGAAGTGCTCTCAAACTTGAGGCCAAAGCTTGACAGTTCCAGTGCCCACTCAACAATCCCCGCTGTTGCTTCGGATTTTGCAAGATCCTCTTCGTGAAAGCGAGTGACGACTGTGATCTCATGTGCCTGAAAGTAATGGTGCAGCTTTCTCGAGGCCATGAGGAGGCCGAAAAGCAATTGCTGCACACCAGAGTACCTTGACCTAGCCCCCCGCAGAAGGGAACTGACAAAGTAAACTGGGCGCTGCACCATCCTTTTCTGCATCTTCTCATGCGTCTGCGCAAATCCATCCTTGTCGGGACCAGAGCTTGCCGGGAAGCCCCCTGCTTGTCGCTGGATGCCCCTGCCATGGTTGCTAGCTCATCATCCGCCTCCCTCTCCGCTACTAACGCAGCACTAACCACTTAATTGGTTGCCGCTATATATAGCAGCAACTTCTCTTGTGGCTTAGGTGCGACAAGTGTTGGAGTGGAGGACAGTATCTCTTCAAGTTACGTGGCGCAGCCTCCGCTTTCGAGTCCATTGCATCGGACCTGCCTTCTTCAAAATTTTGAAGAATGGCGAGGCGCCTTCAGCAGATCTAGAGATAAACCTCATCGAGAGCAGCTATGCAACGGCAAGCAAGCCTTCGTACATCCTTGACGCGCTTTGGTGCTTCAATCTGCTCAATGGACTTGATCTTGTCGGGATTGGCTTCAATTCCCATTTGAGACACGAAGAACCCGAGAAGCTTGCGGAAGGGACTCCAAACACGCACTTCTCGGGGTTGAGCTTGAGGTTGATCTTGGCGCAGATTTGCAAAGGTTTCGTCTAAATCTTGAACCAGGTCGCTTTGTCCTTGCTTTTGACCACTATGTCATCCATGTATGCTTCCACATTTACGTGCATTTGCGGCTCAAAAGCGCCATGAACTACTCTTGCAAATGTTGAACCAGCATTCTTTAACCCGAAGGGCATCCGTACAAAACAGTATGTGCCACATGGGGTGATGAATGCGGTCTTCTCCTCATCCTCTTCGCCATGAAGATCTCATGATATCCTGAGTATGCATCCAGAAATGAAAGCAAATCACATCCGGCCGTGGAGTCAACAATCTGGTCGATGCGCGGCAAGGGAAATGGGTCTTTGGGACAAGCTTTATTGACATCGGTAAAGTCGATACAAAGCCTCCATTTCCCATTAGCCTTGCGTACAACTACAGGATTGGCCAACCACGTAGGATGGAGCACTCCTCTGACAAGGCCTGCTGCTTCCGGTTTCTTGATTTCTTCTGCGATGAACTCTTGGCGCCCACCGCTTGCTTCACGACTTTCGCTTGACGGGCCGCGCATGAGGACAAGCGGCAAGATGGCGCTCAATTACTTTCACAGGAACACCGGGGATGTCGACGGTTGCCCGCAAACATGTCGACGTTAAGCGCAGGAAAGCAACGGCGCGCCTTCCTATTAATGGTCGAGAGAGGCACTGATGGTGAAGGTACCACCAGCGCCGTCCTCCTTGGCGGACACCTTCTTGGTCTCTGGCGGAGCTGCCATCGTCTTCTTACACTTACCGGTGGAGCTCGATGGTGCGTCCTCGACGGTAGCGCAGCACTCCGAGGAGGTGCGCTTGCCGGAGTGGGCATCAGAGCTCTTGCCGGACTTGGTCTTCTTCTTCCCCCCGGGAGCTTCAGCGGCAAGTGGCTTGCAATTTGTTGCAGCTGCTGCTTCCCGGTAGATCTTGTCGGCATAGATAAGAGCGTCCTTCTTGTCGCCAGGGACAGAGATGACACTTATCGGGCCTGGCATCTTCAGTATGTTGTAGGCATAGTGAGAGGCCGCCATGAATTTGGCGAGTCTTTGGACGGCCAAGTATTCCATTGTAAGGCAATGGAAAGTCAAGAACGTCAAAAGTGACCCTCTCGATCCTGAAGTTCAACTCGCTGCCAAACGTCACCGGCAACGTGATCTTTCCCTTCGGCTTGCTCCTTCCCGGATTGATTCCTTGAAATGTGCCGGTCTCTTCGAGCTCGCCATCAGGGATCTGGAGTTTCTGGAGCACCGCTGAGGAGATCAGGTTCAAGCCGGCCCCACCATCAACTAACATTTTGGTGACCTTGAGGTTGCGGATAGTTGGTGAGACCAACATCGGCAAGCACCCGACCGCAGTTACGCGATCGGGGTGGTCCTCAATATCAAAGATGATAGGCGTCTTTGGACCATTTCAGAGGCTTGCACGACTCAATGGATGGTTCTGCTGCATTGACTTCCGCATCCACCGCTTGAGTTGGCGGTGTGAAGTATCTGCAGAAGCACCGTCGTCCAACGCAGGACCTCGTGGCTTTCGGAACTCCTGCTCATTGGTCTCGTCATCATCCATGTCTTCATCATCGCCGTCGTCGTCATCCTTGTCGCGGCCGGAGGTCTGTCTCCTTGCATTGCTTGGCCTTGCCGCGGCGTCCTCCCCGCAGGGCGTTTCTTGCTAGCTCCTCCGGCACCTTCCCGGGCCTTCTCCTTGTCGTGGTCGCCGTATTTAGCTTCGCTGCTCGACAAGCTGCTCGACCTTCTTGCAGCTCACGGAGGTCATGGCCCTTGGTGCGGTG
This sequence comes from Aegilops bicornis, assembly GCA_021605145.1. Lineage (NCBI taxonomy): Eukaryota > Viridiplantae > Streptophyta > Magnoliopsida > Poales > Poaceae > Aegilops > Aegilops bicornis. The sequence continues at coordinate 234,127,398 of CM038672.1, read as the reverse complement.
GATCTTGCAGTACTGCTTGCCGGAGCCGTCCTGCTTGTCGGCGGCCGCCACAGACTGGGAGTTGGTGCTAGCGGCAACCTCCTTGCCGGAGCTACCAGCCTTGGCTTTCTTGGCGCTGCCTCCATTGCCGGACTGCTCAACAACTAGTACATCTCTGCCTTTCTTCTTTCTGTTGCCCCGCCGCCGGCTCTTCTTTGCCCGGGCGGTCTCCTCACTATCTGATCCTCCTGCTTCAGTATTCTCTCCGGGGAGTCTCGTCCCTTCCTCAAAGACGCTGCACACTTGTCGGCCAGGGCATATAGCTCACTGACGTCTCTGATCTTGCACATCGCCATCTCCTCCCGCATCCTGTGGTTTCACACGTTCTGATGGAACGCGCTGATTACCGCGGCAGGGTGGACATCTGGGATGTTGTGTTGTACACGGCTGAATCTTTGAATATACTAGCGCAGGGGCTCTCCTTCCTTCTGGGCGAGCAGATGAAGATCGCTCTCTTGGCCATGGGGCTTGTGGCCGCCTGTAAAGGCGCCGACAAACTGATGGCATAGATCTGCCCAAGAAGATATGGAGTTGTCCGGCAAGTGCATGAGCCAGGATCTGACATTGGGCTTGAGCACCAGCGGGAAGTAGTTGGCAAGGATCTTGTCGTCTCGCCCTCCGGCAGCCTGCACCGCGATGGTGTAGATGCTGAGGAACTCCGACGGATGCGTCTTGCCGTCGTACTTCTCTGGTACGCCTGGCTTGGAGTTTTTCTTGCTGGGCCACTGGACTTGCCGCAGCTCACGAGTGAACGCAGGGCAACCTACCGCGTACGGCAAGTCGCCTGGTTCCTCTGGCGTATGCATGTCGACAGAAGGCCCAGCGCGCTTGTCGGATTGACGCCGCGCTTCTCTTTGGCGCTCGGCGCAGTTCGGCGTGTTCTTGCTGTCGATCGTGTAGAACTTGGCGCTGATCGCGACGAGCTCGTGGATCCGATGACGCGGTGGAGTTGCTGTCGAGGTGGATCCGGCGAGTCGGCGATCTTGTCCTTCGGGGTGGAGAGTGCATGGTGGTTGCACCCCCACCGGTCTCGTCGCCACTGGCTCGTGCTTGGGGGTCTTGCCGCGGCAGCGACGCACTCGGTTGCCGCGGAGCGTCGCCGTTAAGCGGCCGATGAGACTTCGAATGGTGGCCTCCATTCATCGACCTTGTCGGCCGTTGGAGGGTAATCCAGAGCAGTTGCGCTCTCGCCAAAGCTTCTGCTGGAGTGGTGGGTGGCGATGGCGAGCGGCGCGAGGCGGGATATGCTCGGACTTCTAACTATGTTAGAAGGAGCAGATCCCGCCCAGCGACCGTGCCTCGCTTTCGCGCCAAAGATGTTGGCGTGCATGCTGGTCTTGAGCATCCCGAGATCCTCGGCTCGATCTTGGTCCAACGAGCGTATGGCATTGTGAGTACCATGACGCTGTCGGTCCCGCGCCTCCTGAGACGGGCGCGGTGCATGCACGGATGCCGAGGTCTGCGCAGCCTTGTCCTTGGACTTGGCAGCACCGTGAGCTCCCCCGTCGCCGTCCATTCTTCCGCCGGCGTCTACCCCACCACCTGTTTGCTCCGGTGGCGGTGGGTTTGACGCGGACGGGGCTTCTGCCGCCGAAGCCTTCTTCTTCGGTGGCATGTTGATGAAGATGATGAAGATCTAGCCCGCGTGGACGCCGGATCAGGTTCGCACAACCTCGACGGCCCCTACCTGGCGCGCCAAAGGTGTCGGGGCAGGCTGATCTGGCCCACGAACACCCATGGGACCGGCGGACCGAGCCCCTTTCGGTTCGGCGGGGCGAGGTCGCCTGAAGAGCAGATCGGTCGGCGAAGCACGAGAGGTTTACCCAGTTTCGGAGCTCTCCGGAGAGATAATACTCCTACTGCTGCATGTCTAGGTGTATTGCGTTCTTGCTGAGGAGCGCTGAGTGCTACAGTACACACGAGCTGCTAACGAGACTGAGCGTGAGTGTCGAACCTTTCGACCCCCCTCTACGTTGCGCATGGGCCTCCTTTTATATGCTGAAGGGGTCACCGACAGGTGGCAACGTAGACAAGGGTACAAATGGAAAAGAAGTGGTTGGTACACCTACTTGCATGCGATTATGCGATGTACCATACCTAACTCGACGGCGAGGGACAAAGGCATTAAATGCCCGTCTCACGCCGCCCTAACAAAGGCAAACAGGACCGTCAGGGCGCCACCGCTTGCCACGATGGCAATCTTGTCATTGCTTGCCACCTCGCACCTGGCTGCCTGACCTCTCGCCACACGCGCTGGGAAGGTCCTGAGGCGACACGTTAGTGGATGTGCTTTGGAGCGAGGTACAGAGAGAGGTCTGCCGCATGACAAGCGCCTTACTTGATTGTTGTCTTGTCGCGCCCGGGAGCTTATCGCTCATCGGGCCTTCCAGAAGCTCCTCTTGCCGGGCCTTGTCTTGTATGTGCCTTGGGTGGCCTTCCCGGCAAGCTCCTCTTGCCGGGGCCTTGTCTTCTAGGTGCCTTGGGTGGCCTTCCCGGCAAGCTCCTCTTGCCGGGGCCTCGTCTCCTTGGCTTGAATACTTTGTTCTTGAATGGCTCCACAGGAACCACGGAGGACCTTGGCGGTCACCCGGTAAGCCTTGCCGCGGAGGGCTGCAACTGCCCGTGCACAAGTTCGGGATACTAGGGTACCCCTACTCTAGTACACCGACAGGAATAGTGCACAAACCTCTGCAGAGTGTACAAACTAATCATGGTTAGCCGTGTCCTCAGTTATGCACGTTTTGAGTATCTAGTTTCTGGATTATCATGTGGATCTCATCACTCTATTACAAGATTAATTTGAATGGGTTATTAATTACTTTTTAATTGAGATTGACATGGGGTTTACCATTCTCAATGTTCTCAACTAACTTTGTAGTTAAATAAAATTTTATTCCTTTGTTGTAGGGAAAAATTGGCTTTTCGCAAAACATATTGACCATACAGCCTCCACCAGCCCTATATGCATATAGTGATAGATTTATTCTGTTCATTACTCTCTTGTGTTACATTGCCAGCATATTGCATGTGCTGACCCGCTTTCGGGCTGCAACGTATCATGTTGCAGACTTTTCGAACGACAGTAAGGAGCCTTAGGTCGTGGTCTTTCACCGATGATGATGTTGGAGTTGATGGACTCACTTTATCTTCCAAGCCTTCCGCTGTTATCGTATTAGATGGCCTTAAGCCATATTTATTGTAATAAGTTCTCTTTTGAGACATTCGATGTAATAAGTGTGTGACTGCTACTCTGTTATAAATCCTTCAAGTACTGTGTGTGTCAGCATTACCGATCCAGGGATGACACTGATGCACAGAGATCAGGCTGTTTGATGTCTTGTCGCTACACCAAGCGTCCGGGTGCGTCATTAAGTCGCTGGAGTTGGTTCCTCAGGCACCGAGCCTCTTAACAACGGCATACGAACGGACGGCATGAATGCGGGAAGCTGGCGCCGGCTCGAAACGTACCGCATGACGGCGCGAGGAATGAGGGTTTTTGGTGTGGCATGGTAGTCAGATGCGGCCGTGGCAACGTTGGAGATGCCCTTTGCTCACATGCGATCCCCACATGTCAAGTGGCCGCACTACACCACTCCGCGGACGCGTCGCGACGCGCATGCACTTTGGCGCCCCGTGCATCCTCAACAAGCCATGTGTTGATCTTCTGGTCGTGCCATAGCGCTAATGCCACCCTTGGCACATTGAAGCCGACCGTGTCCAGCAAAGATGAGCGTGTTGCTCACCACGGTCGCCGTGTCCAGAGGCGGTGCTGGAGCTGCGCCATGTTGTTGTCCCTCACGACCCACATGAATGGTTGCCGGTGGCGAGGAGGTCGTGGGACAACTCCTCCATTGGACTAGTCTGCGCCACGTTGTCCCGACAGGTGTGCCCACATGTCGGTTTCCCTATTTTCCCAGCCAAATTCGAGCGTCAGTGCTCCGCATTGCGCATTGGGCGCAGAACAGGTGGTTTTAGTGCCCTGGTTCAAATGTGGTACAGTACCAAGTTGTTACCCTAGCCCCAAGTGTGGTGGTTCTGGGTATGGTACCACCCTTTTCCTTTTCAAGTAGTGAAGCGTAACACTTGATTAAGCAGCCGATGGTGTGCTAAATGTAGGTGTCCGACTGTTTGTAGGAATAATTGAGGTGTGCCCGGTCCGTGCCCGCATTTAGGGGTCCAACTTACTATGTTCCGGCAGTAGTAACTATACTAGTCCATGCGTACTCCCTCTATTATTATTTACTCCGCATTTTAGCTTCGCTCAAAGTCAAACTTTGTAAACTTTGACAAAGTTTATAGATAGAAATAATAACATATACAATAACAAATCAATACCATTAGATTCATTACTGAATATACTTTCACAACATATAGATTTTCTATTGTAAATGTTCATATTTCTACTCTTATAAAAAGCAGAGTTGGTGATGATGGTGTGCCTGCCATCCTGCAATATAGGGTGTCTGATCTATATCTAATGCATAGGAAGGAAACTATGACAATTTACCTGCACTTCTCTCCACATTTGCAGATAATGCCTTCCCTCGTTCATCCTTTTCGCCCACAAGATCTTGATGTTCCGTGCAATGCACGGTCATCTTGCTAGTTTTCTATAAATTTGGTCAAATTTTATGAAGTTTGACTTCAGTCAAACCTAATATGCAGAGTAAATAAAAACAGAGGGAGTATCTTACTCCGTGACCAAGACGGAAGGGAAAACGAGACAACTTATTGTTTATTTGAGCCGTTCAAGTATAATAATATGGCGTTGCTTATTTCTCATTCCTCTCCAACCCTCTTCTCCATCGATCAAGCTGCCCTCCGGTCGAGTCCATCCTCCCGCATGCCTCATTTGAACATTCCGCCGAGTATCATTCGCATGTGGGCCTAGACCATGCTTGTATTTCCAATGTTGTAATTTGTCCGACATACATACAAACAAACGGTTCCTTTAAAGTTTCAGTTTGCCTCCATTGCGTGTCGCTTCCCGTCTTAGTTTTGACATCCCGTACAGTTCATGCCCCGACACATCTTGACGAGATCGATTGATGTTGAGAGATCAATTGTGTGTCGTGCAAGGAGATAAAGGTTTGGTCTGTTTCTATGATAGAAATGACCCACGGGGGGGGGGTCTGTGGGGATTAGAAGGAGTATATAGTACGTTCATAAGTGAAACGAACGTATTGTACCCACCCTAGTCCTCTTTCAATCGATCTCCAGGCCCCGAGATGAAATCGAGAGAGAACGAGTGGGTGCATGTGTGATACCTAAGGCGGATTCAAAATTTTGAACCGATGATCATAGCATCCGCAAATCATATATAAAGGGTATTCAATGTTCGTTTCACTTTTGAACGTACAGTATACTCCCTTCGATCCTTTCTAGTTTACATATAAGTTTTATGTGTAGTCAAAGTGTCTCTACTTTGATCAAACTTAAGAAAAAGTATCAACATTCAATAACACCCAATCAATATTGTTAGATTCGTATGTACTCCTAGATTTGTATTCAAACAGAGATGGTTTCCAATTTGTTTTCAACCAAGTGAATGTGCTTGTTCTCGCGCATGCTCTTCCTACTAGGATTTCACCACATATAGCCAGTCCAATACTAATTTTTTAAGCTCCCTGTCCAATAGTACTAGTGGAATACTGACAACATCTGTAGTAGAGTATGCAGTGCTCACAGTATTCCCTCCTTCCATTTATATAGGGCCTAAGAGCAAGTCTAATAAGGCCTAGTCAGTAGGCTATAAGACTTTCCATGTCATTAAAATCCTACTTGGAGGAGTGAGAAGGGAGGAGAGAGAGTGAAGCGGGCACTTATTCTACAGCCCGGCTATAACACATAGATCAAGAATAAATAGTATGCATGGAACTCTCTCCTTCTTCTTCTTCTTCTTCCTCTTCTTCTTCTTCTTCTTCTTCTTCTTCTTCTTCTTCTTCTTCTCCTCCTCCTCCTCCTTCTTCTTCTTCTTCTTCTTCTTCTTCTTCCTCTTCTTCCTCTTCTTCTTCCTCTTCTTCGTCTTCTTCTTCTTCTCCTCCTTCTCCTCCTTCTCCTCCTTCTTCTTCTCCTCCTTCTCCTTCTCCTCCTCCTCCTCCTCCTTCTTCTTCTTCTTCTTCTTCTTCTTCTTCTTCTTCTTCTTCTTCTTCTCCTTCTTCTTCTCCTGCATCTTCTCCTGCTTCTTCTCCTTCGTTGCTCGGCCTACGCCAGCCACTGCCCTAAAACCACACCAAATCTCCAGCCCATTCCCCCACCTTTCGATCCCCTAGCCCGCATCAAGTGTCCCCTAGTTCGCCGGAAAGCCATGGTGCGCTGCCAGATCACGTACTACAAGATGCTGATGCTGGAGCGCCACGTAGAAATCGTGGCGGCGGTCGGTGCCACAGACCTCCGTTCCCAAGCTCGCTTTGCGGCGGGCCAATCCCCGAGTTCTCTGGAGCCATGCTACGAGGAGGAGGAAGCCGATCCAATGTTCATGGCGGAGGTCGCGGCACAGAAGGCCCCTGATGCGTATGAGACAATGGACGTCGACTTCGTGCCGGCGTCTGGGTCCCCCATGGTGCAGGGGGACCAGCGGTTCAACCTGGCGATACTAAAGGACGACCGAGAGGCAGAGGCTCAACTCGATGTGGAGCGCGCGGATGCCGCTGCCATCGAGGCTCTCCTGCAGGCGAAACCGGATGTCGTGGATGTGAATCGAGCGGTGGAGGCTCAACTTGACGCGGAGCGCGCGGATGCCGCTGCCATCGAGGCCCTCCTGCCGGTGGAACCGGACGTCCTGGACTTGAACCGGGCGGCGGAGGCTCAACTCGACGTGGAGCGCACGGATGCCGCTGCCATTGAGGCCCTCCAGCAGGCGGAACCGGATGTCCCGGACTTGAACGGGCGGCGGAGGCTCAACTCGACGCGGAGCGCTCGGATGCCGCTGCCATCGAGACCCTCCTGCAGGCGGAACCGGACATCCTGGACTTGAACCGGGCGGTGCTCTCGTCCGTGTAGAGCTCCCGAATGCTCCGCGTGAACGAGTAGCTGGAGGCCGAGGGCAACCATGGTGCGGAGACATACGTCAGCAGCTACGGCTGGTTCGCACCGACAGCCGAAGACGATGAGGCCGTCTCGTTCCATGAGCAGTGATCGTTTTTCTTTATGTTGTTGTTTTTAGGGATCTTTTGCTGTGTGAAAACATATATATTTATGCAAGTAGCCTGACTTTCATCATTTGGGTCAGTCGACCATTTCAGGCGGTTAGATGAATATCCTACATCTACTAACCCTCCTTCCTCACCTCTTCTTCTTCCCCAACAGACCACCGCACGGGCCGTACGGATCTTCCCCAACATGCGGTTGGATAAACATACTGTATGAACGAAAATTATGTGTCAGCGGTAGGATGGCTGAGTTTGGTTTGATCACATGCGGTAGCACGTGTCAGTGAGGGTGTGTTCCCTTAGTTGGGTTTGCGGCGTGCAGGAGCGACTGTGTGAGGGTGCGGTGCGACGCTGGCGCGCAAGAACGATCGTGGTGAGGGTGCCGTGCAACCACGATGTACCGGCGCATAAGTTTACCTCCTTTTGATTTTGAAAACTTTAGGCAAGCTTGGCAAAAATGTGTGGCGAAGTATGGCAATGCAAGGCCTAGAACCAAACAGGATACAAGTACGTACGTAGGACTACTAGTGTTAAAAAAGAAAGGCGGGGTTTTCCTTCGTGGGATTAATCGATACAAATCCTCATTTGACGTGTCAACTAATGCATATTTTTTTCTCCAAAGCCCAAAGTGCTAACCATCTCACTCCTCATCGCTTGATTAATGCAGCACCATGCAAACCAACCTTCTCACATCTGCATTCATGCAAGGGTATATTAATGTCCTTGGTTGCTAGTATGAGGCAAACCCCATCAATTTTGCCTCGATTAGTGTTAGTGGCCTTATGCAAATTCTAATTTTGATATATTGGCCCAGTGTACAAAAAATGGAGGTTGTAACTATTTAACTTCCTTCCCCATTGCAGTGACGTCGACGATATCTCGAATGTTGTGGTTTGGCGAAGTGCATTCGACGGAGAACACCATTGAGGGAGACCACGGTAAGTCGTCCGCAAGTGTCGCCTGCAAGCCGAGACAACCTCCTTATTTGCATCCAGGAAGTTCGTTGAACCAAAGGATGTGTAAATGTACTAGTACTACTAGTACACAATAGCGTCATCCGTCCAGCTTAGTGCGGTGAGGTGGTTTCTTGAAGAAGACGATGGAGAAGCGGAGTCAGCGAAGAGTGAAATGATGGTTGCTTCGTCCGTGCTTTGTGATTTGACACCTCGCTGCTCTGTGATTTGTGATAGAAGGGACAGGGGAGTAGACTCTATGCTCTATACTGTACATGCGTCCAAGCAAGGGAGAAAGAGGAGAGACGTTGCATTTTTCTATTCCTTCAATCAATCAATCAATCAGGGAGCTTCGGTTCCATCTTTTTGGCTTTGGCAGCACCGTGCACAATGGTTCCCATCGATGCCAAAAGCTATTTTCACATTTGGCTACACATTGTGGATGCCCTTAACTATACCACTTGGTTTTGCTGTTTCGCACGATCCATCGATACAAACCCGATTAAACAGGAAAGGGCGGGATTTTTCCCGCGCGGTAGATGATACTGGCCATACATTTCAAAGGAAATTTTAATGTATGAAAACTGAATAATTAAGTAACAATATGATATCTAGTAAAACTAAAAACACATATGATTTATTGTGTTAGAGTGTAGTAGTAGTGCTTTATTGCATAGTTATTAGATGTAACATGCGAGAACGTGTAGAGATGTAGTTTTGGAGGGCCTACAGAGAGAAAAGTGTAATACGGTCACCAGACTTTAGAATATGCTCATTACGGTCACTATGTACGTTCTGCGGTGATTATACATTCACTTGCTCACCGTTCAGCATTGGATTGCACTCTATTGACTGGCCAAATAGTCTACGTGGCACCATGTTGACTAGTTAAATTGACCATGTTCCTTGAGAGTCCCACCTGTCAGTTCGCATAGGAAAAAGGTCAGATAAACAGAAATTTACGCAGGCGCGACAAGACTCCAACCCGTGTGCGGGAACCACCTGGTTGTGTATGTGTCTATCAGGGCCTCATGTGTGGCATGCACATGTAGGTTGAGCACTTGAGCGTGAGAGTGTGTGTTGGTCGTGTGGTGTGTGCATGAATGTGTGCGTGTGTGTGTGTGAGTGTTGCGTGCGTGAGTGGCTGCGTGTGTACGTGTGAGTGTTGCGTGTGTGCGTGGCTGCAGGTGTTTGTGTGAGTGTTGCATGCATGCAGTTCGTGTGCATGCGTGCGTGTGTGTATAATCACCACACCAGCTCCTATGTGCTAAAATAGACGGCTCAGCATACCAATACAAGGCCACCTTGTCCGCTGTGCCCACGGTCATGACTTCGAACCACCGTCCAATACTTTTTTGGCGTTTGTTTTCATTCTTACTAGCAAGAGGCCCGTGTGTTGCACATAACATCAAGATGCATTTGTGTGACTAGTTTATCTTGTGAGAGAAAAGGATGAACGAGGGAAGGCCTTATTTGCAAATGTGGAGAGGTGTGTGGGTACCTTTTTGCAAAATTGACATAGTTTCCTTCCTATCCGTCAGATATAAATCGGACGACCTATATTGTAGGATGGCAGGCACACCATCATCATCAACTCTGTATTTTATAAGAGTGTAGAGTACATACACACCGACAGGTGGGCCCAATGGTAGTGAGATAATGTGATGCAAAACTAGAGGTGCCACGTGGAGCGTTTAACTGGTCAACTAGTCATGTCTTGAGCAAATACAAAGCTGTACGGTGAGCCCGTGACTATATAATAACCACAAAACATAAATGGTGACCGTAATGGGTGGATTCTGAAGTCCAATGTACATATGGTGCTTTTGCTTCAAATATAATGATCGTCACTGTATATATCGCGAGAGAAAGATGAAACATGCGTGAATGTGCTGGGGGCATACTTTTAGAGGACCTGGAGATAGTTTGTGTCCGTACGTGAAAGGGGCGTAGAGGGGGTGTATGCGATGGAGAGAGAGATGCTCTTCGTTTCTCTTTATTATGACTAAATTTATATATAGTATAAAAATAAAAAAATTCACAGTGTGGAAAAAATATCATTGTGGGCACCATGCAATGCAAATTAACGTTCATACTCCTCCACATAACTTTGTAATGTTGTATATATGTAGAAATTCTAAAATAATTTTTTGGCCACACTTTATTCAAAAGGAATGTTTTATGCGACATAAACGTGAAGAGAGGGCTTTTTAGATCAATGGGGTACGTGATGTAACATGTGTGAATGTGTAGTTGATGTATTTGGCAGTGCCTAGACAGAATGTATGTGTATTACGTATTCGAGAGAGGCATGGATAGAAAGGCCGGCGAGGGGAGGGGGACGTGGGAGAGATAGCACGAGAAATGAGAGAGGTCTAGAGAGAAAGACGAATACGATGTCACGGTGAGAGATGCCCTTGAGTGTGTATATGCAAGGGGGGAGGGGATAGAGGCACGAGGAGAATTTTTTTTGTGTGGTGTCTGTGTTGGTATGTGTGGGTGTGAGAAGATAATGAGACCTGGGGGCAGAGGGTGTGTCACCGCGTGAGGTGAGGCCCTTGATTCGGTTCTGTCCTGCGCCACATTGGTCGGCCCGTGACGCATTTAGGGAGACCCATGGATGACTAGTCGTACAAGACAAAGATAGCAGAATCGTGAAGGACTCTGTGTCCACTGACAAAGCCGGCTAGGATTTGTAACCCTAGGTCCTCGGACTAAGGTAACCCCTTATCTCTGATATTACTATTCATCCATCCTAACTTTAAGGGGCATCCTACAGAATGCTCTACTAGTATCATACTCGTCGATTAGGAAGAGAGGTGTGAGAGAATGCGTGAGAGACAGGCCTAAAGATAATGTGTGTACGGGAGACACGTAGGCAGGTCTATGTATATAGAAAGGGTCGATGGGGATTGTGCATGTGTATGCTTGTGAGAGGAAGAGTGCTTGTGATAAAGATTAGTGAAAACATTCGTAAATGGTTACGAGAGGGAGGGAGGGTTATATCGAGAGCATGTCTTCGAGAAAGACACCTCGGGAGAGAGTGTGTGAGCATGTGTGAGAGACCACCGATGGAGAGTGAAACTACACGTAAAAGACTGATGTACACATTGATTAAAAATATAAATTGTATCCAAATATTAGGATGGGATCAGGATATTTGCAATTCGCGTAAGGAACGGTCATTGACCCATCAGACATCTAGATTCTATCAAATTTGAGCATGTCTATGTTATTATTCGACATAATTGATCCACATAGTTAGTATTTTGAACTCCAGACAATGCATCGCTTTAGCAATCGAATATAAATGTGAGTATAGTTCATGTTGTGTGTGTAAAGCACATCATACATAAGAAAGTTACACGATGAACATTATAAATAGCTAGCTATGAACTAGCATACATTTGAATTCAACTTAAGGTGGTTTAAAAAATTCAAATTCAACATGAAGTCCATTCAATTATTTGAATTTGATGTCATCGCATTTGTAAATCATACCTAAATTATAGGGGCACCAATCTTTGCTCTGCTTTTGTACATAATAGCATATATAGTCGTGTTCAAAATAGATTTAAATTTAGCTCCTCCATTCCAAAATAATCGTAGTTATAGGATTTTCAAGTGTCAAAATTTCAAAAAGAAGCAGATAATTTAATGAGGTTTTCAAACATACAAGGTCAAATTTAACATTGTCTATTTAGGTCAATCCTCAAAGTTCAAGAGTACTCTAAACGTGAATGCTTCTGTTTCAAAATTTCGAATGAAGTGCCAAAAGAGCGTCTACTTGCCGGAAACCGCATGAGACCAATGTTTGGTAATAGAAGGAAATTACTTTTCTAACTCCGACCCGTGAAACCAACCCGTGCGACGTCCAAAAGTTATAAACCGGGGTAGGTTTGTGGCTTCATCTAGACGCCACGCAACCACCTCCGAAAAACATTCATACACAATGACCGCCTAAGCACACATGCGCGCGGCCGAAATCGCTCCCACCCACTATTTGGTACACCTGGGATTACCATCCTACCCCCGACCCGCAGTAGGTTCAAAATTTAAGAGGGGGGGGGATGTTTGTACTGTCCCCAAATTTCAAACAAGCGCGTCCCATCTGTTCAAAAAAGCCAAAAACAAGCGCGTCCCATACCGAAACATGGTTCTCCCTTAGCTCCCCAGCCCCCGTCCGATTCCCCATTCAGTACTCCGTGGGAGCCAAAACTACCTATCCACCACCAGAAACCCGGCGCCCTCCGTCCGCCAGCCCATCCCACCCATCAACCACCGCCCTCCTCCATCACGCCGGAGCCGATACCCCGATGTCGTCGACCACCGCAACGTCCTCCGCGGGTAGTAGTTGAAGCCGAGACCGAGTTGTCCATACCGGAGCCAGTTCAACCACACCGTCCTGCGCCTCACCGCTGCGCTCCAACATCACCACCGTCCACCGCACCGGAGCTGTTCCTGCTACGCCGTCCTTCGCCGCCTCGGATCTGCTTCCCCTCCGCCGACAAACGGCCACCGCAACCGAGTCAACAATTTGGCCATGGGTTCATCCAAGGCTCTTCCCTCCTCCAAAACATCGGTTCCCCAGGTAAAAACAAGAAAATCGGCGCAACTTTTGGAGGATGCAGCACTGGCAACTGAAAATGGTACTCCTCTTCCCTTATTCCTGCAAATCTTACGTGTTTGCTTCCACGGTATTCATCCCACAGAATACACTAGTTGACCGCTTCTTCTTGATACTAGATGTTCCTAGTAACTCGTGATGCACAAGGTTTCTCCTCATATACAATTTCACCTTAGCTAGAGGTCTGTCGCCCCCTGGATTTCAATTCCTCGTCAGTTGATTCCCAATTAAAGGAAGCGTTCCCCGGAGTAACAGGCGCTAATCCGCCTATTACACCGGGGAAGCAGTGCCTCGTTGTTTATCTTAGGGGAGTCTGGGGCCTAGAGCTGCTGGCGCCTGATCTGGAGGTCGGCCGGGATTAGAGGGATGGCCGGGGGGCACTGCCAAGCACGGAAGTGGTGTGAGGTCGTGGGGAGGGCGGGGCGGTGGAGGCAAGGTTCTGGGCCGGGGGTCGCTGGCGGTTCGAGAAAGATCGTCAACAGTGACTGGCGGGAGGTAGATGAAGGCCATGTGTCCATTCCTGACAGATGGTTCATAAAAAAATCGACTAACCTATTTATTTTCAGTTGACCGTTATTTTGATAGGACCACATGTGGTGGTGTGGTGGAGGAGTACCTGCATTTCCCGACCATCCCTGTGCTCATATATTACAAAATCATACGGAGTAGAATCTAATTTTGTTTGCCATGCAATGTTGTAGAGCTATCATATGTCTCCTGTCATTTATTTTTCAGCCACCTGCTGTCTGCTACTTTTACAGTGCACTAGTTCTGCACACACTTCACCCATACTCTCACTATTGTGTTTTTATGCAAGGGTATTTCAGACTCTGCCTTCACAGAAGCAGAAAATAAAAGAGAGAAGTCACTCCTGCTTGCTTCGCGGGCAGGTGATACGTCCATTTTGCATCTTGCTTTTATATCGATATTTATTGCATTATGGGTTGTTATTACACATTATGTCACAATACTTATGCCTATTCTCTCTTATTTTACAAGGTTTACATAAGGAGGGAGAATGCCGGCAGCTGGAATTCTGGGCTGGAAAAGGAGCAAATATTAGAGACATATTCTGCACAACCTCAAAAGTCCTGAAACTCCACGAAAGTTATTTTCAGAAATAATGAAAAATACTGAGCGGAAGAAATACATTAGGGGGGCCACCACCTGTCCACGAGGGTGGGGGCGTGCCCTACCCCCTGGGCGCGCCCCCTGCCTCGTGGGCCCCCTGTTGGTCCTCCGGTGGCCATCTTCTGCTATATGAAGTCTTTCGTCCGAAGAAAAATCATAAGAAAGCTTTCGGGACGAGACTCCGCCGCCACGAGGCGGAACCAATCTAGGGCTCCGGCAGAGCTGTTCTGCCGGGGACACTTCCCTCCGGGAGGGGGAAATCATCGCCATCGTCATCACCAACGCTCCTCTCATCGGGAGAGGGCAATCTCCATCAACATCTTCACCAGCACCATCTCCTCTCAAACCCTAGTTCATCTCTTGTATCCAATTCTTGTCTCCAAGTCCGGATTGGTACTGTGAGGTTGCTAGTAGTGTTGATTACTCCTTGTAGTTGATGCTAGTTGGTTTATTTGGTGGAAGATCATATGTTCAGATCCTATATGCATATTAATACCCCTCTGATTATGAACATGAATATGCTTTGTGAGTAGTTATGTTTGTTCCTGAGGACATGGGAGAAGTCTTTCTATTAGTAGTCATGTGAATTTGGTATTCGTTCGATATTTTGATGAGATGTATGTGGTCTATCCTCTAGTGGTGTTATGTGAACATCGACTACATGACACTTCACCATCAATTGGGCCTAGAGGAAGGCATTGGGAAGTAATAAGTAGATGATGGGTTGCTAGAGTGCAGAAGCTTAAACCCTAGTTTATGCGTCGCTTCGTAAGGGGCTGATTTGGATCCATATGTTTCATGCTATGGTTAGGTTTACCTTAATACTTTTGTTGTAGTTGCGGATGCTTGCAATAGAGGTTAATCATAAGTGGGATGCTTGTTCAAGTAAGAACAGCACCCTAGCACCGGTCCACCCACATATCAAATTATCAAAGTCGAACGCGAATCATATGAACATGATGAAAACTAGCTTGACGATAATTCCCATGTGTCCCTGGAGCGCTTTTATCCATGTAAGAGTTTTTCCAGGCTTGTCCTTTGCTACAAAAGGATTGGGCCACCTTGCTGCACTTTATTTACTTTTTGTTACATGTTGCTCGTTACAAATTATCCTATCACAAAACTATCTGTTACCTATTATTTCAGTGCTTGCAGAGAATACTTTGCTGAAAACCGCTTATCATTTCCTTCTGCTCCTCGTTGGGTTCGACACTCTTACTTATCGAAAGGACTACGATAGATCCCCTATACTTGTGGGTCATTAGCAGGCAAGGCACATGTTTTCGCTTTAAAGGTAGGATGTTCAATAGATGCAAACACTAAACGTAGCTCCAGAGTTGATGATCTCGCTCGCACTGAACCACCATCCCAGGTGCCTGCTTTAACTTCGCGGTGTCATATGTGGTTGCATGTTGCATATGGTGTCTAGCTTGTATTCGAACGGCCGAAGTTGGTCTTTATTAAGATAAGCAAAGTTATTTTTTACATGAACCACCATCCCAGGAGCACCAAAAGACAAATAGCTAGTCAGGGCACTGGCCGAGCCAGTGACAAGCCCAGCATAGACAAGCAACACCTGGAAGCCAACTACAAAGCCACGATGGTGGCGAAGCAGCCCACCTCCCACCAGGCTCTCAGGTCCTAGATGATCATGCTCACCACTCCAGCTGGATGTCTAGCTTGTATTGCTTCCAATTTGGTTAAATTGCATCTGCTTAGCTTACACATTATAGGTTTGAATATGACATGCCTTCCTGTTTTTGGTACATACTAGTACATCTGTCTATTAACCATGTTCTTACATCAAACTAATGTTCTTGTGTATCCCTCATCAATCACTTATGATGAGGCAGTCAGGCCAGTGGACTAATGTGAGTAAAGATCCTCATTTAAAGAATATAGCGTCAACCTCCCCACATGATTCTCAAGAAACAGAAAGGCTAGATGAAGATAGTGAACGTAGCTCTGTAGTTGATTAACGCATTTTCCCTACACGAGCATCGCAGGTGCTTGCTCTAACTTGGCAGCGTGATATGTGGTTGCATGTTGCATATTGTGTCTAGATTGTAATTCTTCCAATCTGGTTAAATTGCATGTGCTATTCTGCTTAGTTTATACATTATACCTATTAATGCGACATGCCTTCCTGTTTTTAGTACATAGTACATCTGTCTATTAAGTATGTCCTTACATAAAACTAATTTTTTGTATCCCGCATCAATATATATGATGAGACACCTTTAGTATATGCAGTGCGATATTAGTTGCATCTTTCATATGATTTATAGCATGTGTTGCTTCTAATTTGTTGAAATGCCATTTATGATGGAACGCTTTTAACTTGGCAGAGTCATATCGGTTGCATATTTCATGTGGTGTCTATCTTGCATTGCTTCTTATTTGTTGAAATGGCTTCTGCTTAGTTTACACAAACAGTTGTGATTATGCCACGTCGTCATGTTTTTTGTACATATTCCATCCTGGTATCATGTGTTTGCCTTACATCAAAGTAGTGATTGTCAGTATCATGCATGAATGAGTTCTGAAGAGTGAATTTTATTGCTTTTTCTTGTTGGTTTTACTTCACAATTCAAAATCAATAAAGCGGAAGTTAGCAAGGCAGCGGATAAAGGTGCACCTTCCAAACGGAGGGCCTCTACAGATTCTACTCCTCCAACCCCCAAGATGATTTGCAAGACAACACATGCATAGACACTCAACGTAGTTGTGTTGATGACGAGCACGTCTCCCCTAGTGCATCATCACAGGTGCTCCCTCTAACTTGGCATTGTTATATGTGGTTGCATGTTATGTATGATGTCTAGCTTATATTGCTTCTATTTTTTTTGAATTCCATCTTCTTACTTTACACATTATACTTGTTAATAAGACACGTGTTCTTGTTTCTAGAACATACAATATCTGTCTATCACACCATGTTCTTACATCAAAGTACTATTGTTGTGTTACCTGCAACAATCACTTATCATAAGACACGTTTGACTTGGGAGTGTGAAATAGGTACATCTCTCATTCTTTTCTAGCTTGTTCTACTTCTAATTTGTTGAAATGACACTTATGACGAGACAGTTTTAACTTGGTAGAGTGATATTCATTGCATCTTTCATATGGTGTTTAGATTTCATTGCTTCTAATTTGTTGAAATGCCTTCTCCTTAGTTTACACATCATAGCTGTGAATATGCAATACTGTCCTTTTTTGTTACACATTCAATCGTCCTATCATGCGGTCGCCTTACAGTAAAGTAGTGCTAGTCAGCATCCTGCATCAATGAGTTCTGAAAGGTGGATTTTTATTCATTTTTCTTGTGGGTATGAATTGACAAGGCAATAAAACTAAGAAGCAAGAAGGAAAAAATAAGGCAGGGACTGATGGCGGTCTTCCGGTGGAACCGACATCCCAGGTGCTTTCTCTAGCTTGGCAGTTTGATATTTGTTGAAATGGATTCTGCTTAGTTTACACAAACAGTTGTGAATATGCCATGCCGTCCTGTTTTTCGTACATATTCCATCCTGGTATCATGTGTTTGACTTACATCAAAGTAGTGAATGTCAGTATCATGCACGAGTGAGTTCTGAAGAGTGAATTTTATTGCTTTTTCTTGTCGGTTTTACTTGACAATTCAAAATAAAAAAAAGCGGAAGGAAGTTAGAAAGGCAGCGGATAATGGTGCTCCTTCCAAAAGGAGGGCCTCTAAAGATTCTACTCCTCCAACCCCCCAAGATGATTTGCAAGACAACACATGCATACACTCAACGTACACTACAAAAAAAAGACACATCCATGACATTTTGGGCCGAACGAAATTTTTTCTGTCATGCTTATGACACTTCTATGATGTTAATTGTGACAAAACCCGGTATCATCATAGGTGTGGTGGGCTCCTACTTCTATGACAAAAAATCATGACAGAAAATGGGCTTTTCATCCTGGCCAGGCCGGAGACGCAGCTGCATGACATTCTTTGGGCCGTCCATGATGGAAAAACCCATGGTAGAAGAGAGGGCGAGGAAATTATCGGGGGAGTTCCCGGTTACGATGGGTGGTCGGGGGCCGAGCGATGCGTGTTTCTCTCGTACGTACGCGTGTGTGTGCAAGGAGTTGGGCACTAACTGAAGCTAAGCGAGGCGTTGGGCTCTAACTGAACCCGAGCGATTGCACTGCAGGCTACATGTTACTGAACCCGAGCGATCGATCGATCCATTGCTGTTAACTGAACTCGGTCGAGCGATTCCTTTGCTACTGCTGCTAACTGAAGCCGATTGAACCCTACTGCCTCCTTCCCTGGATAAATAGTGAGCGGTGTTGGGGGAGGGGGTTTGGATGAACAGTTCCCGGTGGGGGGGTTGGATGAACAGGACCCCATGGTAGTAGAGGCCGTTGCCGCTGGATGAACAGTACCCCGATCGATCGAGCTGGTTGGGGGCTGGATGAACATGACCCCATGAAGGGCAGGATGAACAGGACGACCCCGTGGAGGGCTAGTTGAACAGTAGCCGATGGAGGGCTAGATGAACAGTAGCCCATGGAGGGGTGGTTGAACAGGACCCTTTGGAGAGGGCTGGTTGAATAGTAGCTGGTGGAGGAGCACAAGGTTGAGGCTGGATGAACAGGAGCCCATGAATGAATAGTCGGAGGTGGAGACCGGAGGAGGTTGATGGTGGATGAACAATAGACCATGGAGGCTGGAGGAGGTCGACGGTGGAGATGAACAGTATCCCGTGGAGTCCCATTTTGTGGTACACCACACCCCTGCCTATGAACAGGACCCCCATTTCGACCGTAGCGCTCCAACACAAGTCTGTTTCCTCCGTTTTGCGGTACGCCACACCCCTCCCGATCAACAGGACCTCGTTTCGACCAAGAGAAATCTATTTCCTCCGTTTTGCGGTACGCCAGACCCCTCCCGATGAACAGGATCCCGTTTCAACCGTGGCCTGTCGAACACAAGGCCGTTTCCTCCGTTCTGCGGTACGCCAGGCCTCGTTTCCATCGGCTGTTCCGTCCAAGCCGGTTGGCTCCCGATAAACACGACCATGCATTCCGTTCTGACCCACCCGGTTGTACGTATGTGGCCGTATTTACTTTCTTGCACCCTGGCTGCTGTACGTACGTGTACATGCTATATGCGCGCCTCTACTACGACACGTGCGCGCCTCTACATCGACCAGTATGTACGTACATGTTCGCGACCAGAATGACAACGCTACGTACGCTTCGACCAGGTGGGTCCCGACTATCAGGCACTTCCTTATGTGCAAAGATGTAGCTGGTGGGTACCAGTAGTCAGGGGGAAACATTTTTTTCGCGAGATACGGTGGCCCGTCTGGTGGGTCCCTGCTGTCAGGTGGAGGAATAATAATTTTGCGCGTAATAAGGAGGCACTTCCTTGCTAATGTCGTTGACCCAGCTGTCAGCCTCTCCACGTACAGTACTCCTCCGATGGAAGTCGTTCCTTGACCACGTTGACCATGTCGCGCTGAGAGCACCAGGGCGGTGGACGACGGTGAGGCCTACGAAGGGGACGATGCGGAGCCGGGGAAGACGCGACAGTGGAATCCCACACGGAGAGGAGTACGAGGGTTCGCTGGTTCGACTTTGGTGTGAGGCTGCCGTTGCCGCAGGCCCAGGCCAGTGGTGGGAGTAGTAGGGGTGGTGAGGCCTCTGCCACATCAAAGCCGGCCACGGGAGGCAGGAGCACGCGGCACGACCGGCGCTACTTTGGGCGGCTGGAGCAAGAAGACCAGAGGTTGAACAAGCACTACAACCATTGGATGGACATCGTACGGTCACTGGAGCTAGAATCGTTCATATTGACTAAGTTGACAAAGTCCTCCGTCTGCGTCAACTTAGTAGGCCCACAAGTCAGCCTCCCACTATGGTGGGTCCCAGCTAGCAGGGGGTATTCATTTTTTGTGCGTAATAAGGAGGCACTTCCTTGTGTGCGAAGATATATCTGGTGGGTCCGAGCTGTCAGCGGGAGTATTCATTCTTTTTGGCGTACTTGCTTGCGTGCGGCCATGAACCATGTGGGTCCAAACTGTCAGCCTCTCCATGTACACCCCTCTTTCGATGTTGTCGTTTGTTGACAACGTTGACCACGCCGTGCCAAGAACACCAGCGCGATGGACGACAGCGAGACCCGGGAAGGGAATGACCCGGAGGCGGCGAAGCCACAACAATGGAGGGATGTGGGTGAGTAGAGGGATGGCCTGGCCAGCAGTGGGAGTAGTAGGGGGCGGTGAGGCCTGCGCGGTAGCACAACCGGCCATGGGAGGCAGGAGCATGTGGTCCCGCCGACGCTGGATTTGGCGGCTGGAGCAAGAAGATCAGAGAGTGAAGAAACACGACGGCTGTTGGATTGACATCCAACGGTTACGTCTACTAGAATCATTTGTTGATGTATATAATAAGTAAAAAAATCTTGCATACGCGTCAACTTAATAGGCCCACAAGTCAGACCATTCCCTATTTTTTAATAATTTATATATAGCTCATTGCAACTTCTTATGCAATTTATTGCAGTCCGTTTTTGTGTTGGCCAAGGCCAGGGTTAAAAATTTAAACAAAAAATCGCATATTTCTGTGGGTTCCAAACTATTTTTAATACCTAAATGTTGAGCCAGATTTAAAGTACTTTGAAGATATATTTAAATTAGGTTAAAGCAGAGTGAAATAAGAATCTGAAAATGTGAAAAAAATCAGAAATTATAAAGTAATTGCCAATTTCTCATCTGTTTTTATATTTACAACCCATTTCACATTACTTTCAAGATTTGCAGGCGTCTTGAAAGAGTTGCAGCCCATCAGGGCATAGAAAAATAAGTTGGCCTGGGTTGGGTATTCTTCAGAGAAAATAAACTGGGCTCATTTTGACAAAGAAAAAATAGCTGGGCTGGTCATATGGTGAACATAAAATATAAGCCTGGGCTAGACGGGCCACAGCCTAGTTGAAACCCTGCTCCGTCTCAACAATAACAAAAAAATACTGCTCGAGCAGCTACGTCCCAGGTGTCAGCCGATCTTGTGATGTTCTCTTGTCTATTGACTATATACGTTGATAATGTCATCGGTCCCAGATGTCAGGAAACCACTAGGAGGAAGCATTTTATTTTTCCATACGCTGATAATGGAGTATATATAATAAAAAATCAGGAACTTCCTTGCGTCCGGCCATGGACATGGTGGGCCCCTACTGTCACCCTCTCCACGTACAGTCCTCTGTCAATTCTTGTTGTTTGTTAACCATCTTGACAACGCGAGAGGGCGGCACCGCGGCGAGCGCACCAAAGCGCACGGAGGATAAGGGCGAGGCCTCGGACGAGGGCGATGCCTCGGACATCGTCGTTAATGATTTAGGAGACGGTGGGGCAGTGATGCGTTGATGTCTACTACACAACCTTCTTCTTATAGACGTTGTTGGGCCTCTAAGTGCAGAGGTTTGTAGGACAGTAGCAAATTTCCCTCAAGTGGATGACCTAAGGTTTATCAATCCGTGGGAGGCGTAGGATGAAGATGGTCTCTCTCAAGCAACCCTGCAACCAAATAACAAAGAGTCTTTTGTATCCCCAACACACCCAATACAATGGTAAATTGTATAGGTGCACTAGTTCGGCGAAGAGATGGTGATACAAGTGCAATATGGACGGTAGATATAGATTTTTGTAATCGAAAAATATAAAAACAGCAAGGTAACTAATGATAAAACTGAGTGTAAACGGTATTGCAATGCTAGGAAACAAGGCCTAGGGTTCATACTTTCACTAGTGCAAGTTCTCTCAACAATAATAACATAATTGGATCATATAACTATCCCTCAAAATGCAACAAAGAGTCACTCCAAAGTCACTAATAGCGGAGAACAAACGAAGAGATTATAGTAGGGTACGAAACCACCTCAAAGTTATCCTTTCCGATCGATCTATTCAAGAGTCCGTAGTAAAATAATACAAATCTATTCTTTCCGTTCGATCTATCATAGAGTTCGTACTAGAATAACACCTTAAGACAAAAATCAAACAAAACCGTAATGTCACCTAGATACTCCAATGTCACCTCAAGTATCCGTGGGTATGATTATACGGTATGCATCACACAATATCAGATTCATCTATTCAACCAACACAAGGAACTTCAAAGAGTGCCCCAAAGTTTCTACCGGAGAGTCAAGACGAAAACGCAGCCAACCCCTATGCATAGGTTCATGGGCGGAACCCGCAAGTTGATCACCAAAACATACATCAAGTAGATCATGTGATATCCCATTGTCACCACAGATAAGCACGGCAAGACATACATCAAGTGTTCTCAAATCCTTAAAGACTCAATCCGATAAGATAACTTCAAAGAGAAAACTCAATCCATTACAAGAGAGTAGATGGGGAGAAACATCATAAGATCCAACTATAATAGCAAAGCTCGCGATAGATCAAGATCGTACCACCTCAAGAACACAAGATAAAGAGAGAGATATCAAACATAGAGCTACTGGTACATACCCTCAGCCCCGAGGGTGAACTACTCCCTCCTTGTCATGGAGAGCGCCGGGATGATGAAGATGGCCACCGGTGAGGGATCCCCCGTCCAGCAGGGTGCCGGAACAGGGTCACGATTGGTTTTTGGTGGCTACGGAGGCTTGCGGCGGCTGAACTCCCGATCTATTCTGTTCCCCGATGGTTTTAGGGTATATGGATATATATAGGCGAAAGAAGTCTGTAAGGGGAGCCACGAGGGTGGAGGGCACGCCCAGGGGGGTGGGCGCGCCCCCTGCCTCGTGCCTTCCTCGTTGCTTCCCTTACGTACACTCCAAGTCTTCTGGATTGCTTTCGTTCCAAAAATAACTCTCCCGAAGGTTTCATTCCGTTTGGACTCCGTTTGATATTCCTTTTTAGTGAAACATCAAACAAGGAGAAAAATGTAAAACGGCATCGGGCTCTGGGTTATTAGGTTAGTCCCAAAAATAATATAAAAGTGTTTAATAAAGCCCATAAACATCCAAAAAAGATAATATAATAGCATGGAATAATAAAAAACGATAGATACGTTGGAGATGTATCAGCATCCCCCAAGCTTAATTCCTGATCATCCTCGAGTAGGTAAATGATAAAAACAAAATTTTTGATGTGGAATGCTACCTAACATATTTATCCATGCAATTCTCTTTATTGTGGCAAGAATATTCAGATCCATAAGATTCAAGACAAAAGTTTAATATTGACATGAAAACAATAATACTTCAAGCATACTAACAAAGCAATCATGTCTTCTCAAAATAACATGGCCAAAGAAAGTTATCCCTAAAAAATCATATAGTCTGGCTATGATCTATCTTCATCACACAAAATATTTAAATCATGCACAACCCGGTTGACAAGCCAAGCAATTGTTTCATACTTTTGATGTTCTCAAACTTTTTCAATCTTCACACAATATATGAGCGTGAGCCATGGACATACACTATAGGTGGAATAAAATGGTGGTTGTGGAGAAGACAAAAAGGAGAAGATAGTCTCACATCAACTAGGCGTATCAACAGGCTATGGAGATGCCCATCAATAGATACCAATGTGAGTGAGTAGGCATTGCCATGCAACGGATGCACTAGAGCTATAAGTGTATGAAAGCTCAACAAAAGAAACTAAGTGGGTGTGCTTCCAACTCTCTTGCTCACGAAGACCTAGGGCATTTTGAGGAATCCCATCATTGGAATATACAAGCCAAGTTCTATAATGAAAGATTCCCACTAGTATATGAAAGTGACAACATAATAGACTCTCTGTCATGAAGATCATGGTGCTACTTTGAAGTACAAGTGTGGTAAAAGGATAGTAGCATTGTCCCTTCTCTCCTTTTCTCTAATTTTTATTTTTTTTATTTGGGCCTTTTCTCTTTTTTTTATGGCCTCCTTTTTTTTAGTCCGGAGTCTCATCCCGGCTTGTGGGGGAATCATAGTCTCCATCATCCTTTCCTCACCGGGACAATGCTCTAATAATGATGATCATCACACTTTTATTTACTTACAACTCAAGAATTACAACTCGATACTTAGAACAAAATATGACTCAATATGAATGCCTTCGACGGTGTACCGGGATGTGCAATGACTCATAGGTGACATGTATGAAAGAATTATGAATAGTGGCTTTGCCACAAATACAATGTCAACTACATGATCATGCAAAGCAATATGACAATGATGGAGCGTGTCATAATAAATGGAACGGTGGAAAGTTGCATGGCAATATATCTCGGAATGGCTATGGAAATGCCATGATAGGTAGGTATGGTGGCTGCTTTGACGAAGGTATATGGTGGGTGTATTTTACCGGCGAAAGATGCATGATATTAGAGAGGCTAGCAATGGTGGAAGGATGAGAGTGCGTATAATCCATGGACTCAACATTAGTCATAAAGAACTCACGTAATTATTGCAAAAATCTATTAGTTATGGAAACAAAGTTCTACGTGCATGCTCCTAGGGGGATAGATTGGTAGGAAAAGACCATCGCTCGTCCCCGACCGCCACTCATAAGGAAGACAATCAATAAATAAATCATGCTCCGACTTCATCACATAATGGTTCACCATATGTACATGCTACGAGAATCACAAACTTTAACACAAGTATTTCTAAAATTCACAACTACTCCACTAGAATGACTCTAATATCACCATCTTCATATCTCAAAACAATCATCAAGTATCAAACTTCTCATAGTATTCAATGCATTTTATATCAAAGTTTTTATTATACCCATCTTGGATGCCCATCATATTAGGACTAAATTCATAACCAAAGCAAATTACCATGATGTTTAGGACTCTCAAAATAATATAAGTGAAGCATGAGAGTTCATCTATTTCTTCAAAATAAAACCGCCGCCGTGCTCTAAAAGGATATAAGTGAAGCACTAGAGCAAATGACAAACTACTCCGAAAGATATAAGTGAAGATCAATGAGTAGCCGAATAATTATGCAACTATGTGAGGACTCTCTAACATTTAAAAATTTCAGATCTTGGTATTTTATTCAAACAGCAAGCAAAACAAAAGAAAATAAAATGACGCTCCAAGAAAAACACATATCATGTGGTGAACAAAAATATAGCTCCAAATAAAGTTACCGATGAATGAAGATGAAAGAGGGGATGCCATCCGGGGCATCCCCAAGCTTAGGCTCTTGGTTGTCCTTTAATATAACCTTGGAGTGCCTTGGGAATCCCCAAGCTTAGGCTCTTGCCACTCCTTATTCCATAGTCCATCGAATCTTTACCCAAAACTTGAAAACTTCACAACACAAAACTCAACAGAAAATCTCATGAGCTCCGTTAGCATAAGAAAATAAATCACCACTTAGGTACTGTTGTGAACTCATTCTAAATTCATATTGGTGTAATATCTACTTTATTACGACTTATTTATGGTTCATACCCTCCGATACTACTCATAGATTCATCGAAATAAGCAAACAACACATAGAAAACAGAATCTGTCAAAAACAGAACAATCTGTAGTAATCTGTATCAAACGCAAACTTCTGGAACCCAGAAAAATCTGCCAAAATAGAAGAACTAGATAATTTGATTATTGATCTACTGCAATTGGAATCAGTATTTTATCACTTTCTGGTGATTTTTAACAATTGTTTTCGTGAGCAGAAAGTTTCTGTCTTTTTCAGCAAGATCAAATAATTATCATCCAAGAAGATCCTATAGGTCTTACTTGGTACAAACACTAATTAAAACATAAAACCACATCTAACCAGAGGCTAGATGATTTATTTGTTACTAAACAGGAACAAAAGGCAAGGAACAAAAATAAAATTGGGTTGCCTCCCAACAAGCGCTAACGTTTAACGCCCCTAGCTAGGCATGATGATTTCAATGATGGTCACATAAAAGATAAGAATTGAAACATAAAGAGAGCATCATGAAGAATATGAATAGAACATTTAAGCCTAACCCACGTCCTATGCATAGGGATTTTGTGATCAAACAACTTATGGTAACAATAATCAACTAGAATAGGAAGGCAAAACAAGCATAACTTTAAAACTTTAAGCACATAGAGAGGAAACTTGATATTATTGCAATTCCTACAAGTATATATTCATCCCTCATAATAATTTTCAGTAGCATCATGAATGAATTCAACAATATAACCATCACATAAAGCATTATTTTCATGATGCACAAGCATATAATTTTTATTACTCTCCACATGAGCAAATTTCTTTTCATGAATAGTAGTGGGAGCAAACTCAACAAAATAACTATCATGTGAAGCATAATCCAATTGAAAATTAAAATCATGATCACAAGTTTCATGGTTATCTATATTCTTTATAGCATACGTGTCATCACAATAATCATCATAAATAGGAGGCATGCTTTCATCATAATAAATTTGCTCATCAAAACTTGGGGGACTAAACATATCATCTTCATCAAACATATATAGCATCCCCAAGCTTGTGGCTTTGCATATCATTAGCATCATGGGTATTCAAAGAATTCATACTAACAACATTGCAATCATGCTCATCATTCAAAGATTTAGTGCCAAACATTTTAATGCATTCTTCCTCTAGCAATTGAGCACAATTATCGGAATCCTTATTTTCACGGATGTCGGGGAGGCTGATCGTACCCACGGACACCTATGGGGCCGGCGGAGCAGGCCCCTTGTGGTTCGGAGGGGGGCGGAGGTCGCACGAAGAGCGGATCGAGGCGATGCACACGAGCGGTTTTACCCAGCTTCGGAGCTCTCCGGAGAGATAAAACTCCTACTGCTGCCTGATTGATCTATTGTGTTCTTGCTAGGGAGCCATGTGAGCCACAAAACCTAGCGTGAATGTATCTAGTCTATGGCCAGTTGAATGAACTGAGCCTCGCGCAAGACGCGAACCGAACCTCGCGGAACCCCCTCTACGTTGCACTCGGGCCTCCTTTTATATGCTCAAGGGGTCTCCGACAGGTGGCAACATAGGCGGGGTATGAATGTAAAACAGGAGTTGGTACACCTACTTGAACGAGTGTACAGTGCAAAAATACCTAACTCGACGGCAAGGGACAAAAGCAATAAATGCCTGTCGTTGTCGCCCAAACAAAGGTAACAGAGACCGTCAGTGCGCCTCCGCCGCCACGATGGCGAGCCTGGCGCCAATTATCGCTGCTCTCCGCTAGCTGCATACCTGCTCGACACGCCCATGGAACGGTCCCATGGCGACACGTCGCTGGGTGAGCCGGAGCGAGACGGAGAGAAGTTGCATGCCGCGGCAAGCCCCTTGCCGCGGCCGAATCCTGTCGCGCTCGGAGACTTGTCGCGCTCGAGCCTTCCCAAAGAAGCTCCTCTTGCCGGGGCCTTGCCTTCGTGGTGCACGAGGTGGCTTTCCCGACAAGCTCCTCTTGTCGGGGCCTTGTCTTCTCAACCTAATACTTTGTTCTTGAATGGCTCCAAGGGAGCCACGGAGGAGATTTGCGGTGACGAGGCAAACCTTGCCGCGGGGTACGGGATACTAGGGTACCCCTACTCTAGTACACCGACAGGAGCCCCCGGGCCTGGGCCGTACACGGTGCCGAGTGCTTGTCGGGCCAGGCCCAGAACTGTGCACGGACACGCGCGGCCTCGACCACGCCGCAACCCGCCCCGGACCCACCACGATCCCCACTAACGGCACGGGCCGGACGTGGCGTCGTGCGAGAGATCGTGGGCGCGGTCGTGGGGGGTTCTTTATTAATATAAGTGGAACATCCGCCCCTCCCCCTTTATAAGCGGAGGAAACAGAGGCTGGCCGACCACTCCTGCCATTGCCGTCTTGTCAAGAAACCACCACCGCTCCCCTCGTCTTCTCCGGTGCGAAGAGAGCAACGCCCCGCCCCCTTTCGCCACAAGCACACTCACCGCCGTCGACCTCCTCCGCGCCCCTCGCCATGGCCCCGAAGGCCGATAAGGAGAAGGGTGTCAAGTCGGCCGAGGCGCAGCGGCTCGCGGCGCTGCGCAAGGAGCGAGCCGTCTTCCCCCCGCAGCTCGGCGCACGGGAGCTGCGGGGCGTCTACTATCTTTTCTGGTCGACGGAGACTCGGGCGCATCCGCGCACGAGGGTGCTCCCCGCCTCCGCCGCTGATCTGGCCCCAACAGGGTACCCTTTCTTCGCCCTTTTCTTCTATTGCGGTCTTTGCCCGCCGTATTCCGAGTTCTTTTGCGACATATTGAACACCTTCGGCCTCCACCTCCTTGATTTACCTCCTGAAGAGAGGGACAGAAAAAGGATTACGGGCATCTTATCTTTTTAGTTTGTAAGCCTTCGGGCCTTATCCGCTTTTAAAGCTTGTAATCCTCTCTTTCATGTTTTTCATTCACCACGGATTGTATCCGAGTAGAATGTTTTTAATGAGAAAAGGATGTTTGAAAAAGGACGAAGGGCTTATCTGATATCTCAGCCCCCGACAACTTTGGCTTGTCGCGGCCCCCGACAACCCTGGCTTGCCGCAGCTCCCGGCAACTCTGGCTTGCCGCAGCCCCCGGCAACTCTGGCTTGCCGCAGCCCCCGGCAATTTTGGCTTGCCGCAGCCCCCGGCAACTCTGGCTTGCCGGGGCTTGGGTGCCGGCGCGCCCTTCTTCTCCTCTTTGCTGTTATTTCAGTTCGAGGACGATTTAGCTTGATGCCGCAATAAGTTATCTTTGTAACATAACTTTATTCTGGCAACATACGCTACGTTACTTCCTTTACTCGACCCTTGGCTTTGTATGTTATTACCCTCGCTTTTCAGGAAACTTGCGGTGCAGGCACCCTTGCCGGCGCCGAAAAGTGCGGGACTTCAGCAGCTTCCGGGGTCGCTACCGACAAGCAACCTTGTCGCGGACTAGTCGCAGCTCACTTAAGTTGTTGAGCGGACTCGAAGCAAAGTAAGGGCGCGACGATCCACGATTTGGTTCCTCCGCCGCACGGGTGTTTCATACAAAGCACGGTCGTTCAAGGAAGATAACTTTACAAATTTATTACTGGTGCGAATCGATCGATGCAACGTTATTTCCTCTATTTGATCTCTTCCTTTATGCGTTTACGCCTTACGCATTCAGGGAAACTTGCCGGTGCAGGCACCCTTGCCGCGAGCGCCGAGTGCGGAACTTCAACAGCCTGCTGGCAGGGTCGCTACCGACAAGCAACCTTGTCGCGGACTAGCCGCAGCTCACTTAAGTTGTTGAGCGGACTCGAAACAAAGTAAGGGCGCGACCAGTCACGATTTGGTTCCTCTGCGCACAGGTTCTCCATACAAAGTACTATCGTTCGAGGAAGATAACTTAAAAATTAAAAACTGATTGCTCAAACTTTGGCAACTTAGCTTTTCTGTTTCTTGCTTCCCGATGAGGTGAATCTTCCTCGGCGTGTGTCCGGTCCATAGCATTGTCTCCTCCTTCCCCATGGTTAACTTGTGCGCGAGGGGGGCCTCCCTTCTTTGCGACAAGAGAAAGAAGAGGAAAACGTTATGGAGCCGGTGGCTCGATTACGCTTACGGGTGTGGTTGCTGCACAAAGTGTTAGCCAAAACATGCAATAAATTGATGAAAGCATGAACTTGACGGGTTGTGCGCAACACATGGGCTTTACTGATGCACGGGGTCTGCGCCCGGCTTTGTATGAAGGATTACATGCAACAGCGGCAAGACTTGTACAAAAAGTGGTTGCCGAACGGGTTTCGACAACCGCGCCTTATGGGTAAAACTTACGAAGATGCTCAATGTTCCAGGAGTTGCTCACCGAATGCCATCTTCGGTCTCAAAGCGGAACAGCGCCCGAGCCTAGTGACTCGTTTCACCCGATAAGGGCCTTCCCACTTTGGCGTCAACTTGTTTGAATTCTTGGCGGACTGAACGCGCCAAGAACAAGGTCGCCTTCCTCGAGACTTCGGCATTAACCCTGCGGCCATGGTAGCGACGCAGAGCTTGTCGGGTAGCGAGCAGCTCGCGACTGGCTGAAGACGATCCTCCTCAAGGAGCAGCGCGTCATCTTGTCGCAGCTGCTCTTGCTCAAGCTCGTCATAAGCGAGCACTCGAGGCGATCCGTATACGAGTTCCGTGGGGAGGACTGCCTCTGCTCCGTAGACTAGAGCAAAGGGTGCCTGGCCAGTGGCTCGATTTGGCGTCGTTCTGATCGACCAAAGAACCACCGGCAGCTCCTCGATCCAGTTTCTTCCGCACTTGTGCAGCCTGTCGAAAGTTCTGGTCTTGAGCCCACGCAGCACTTCAGCATTTGACCTCTCTACTTGACCGTTGCTTCTCGGGTGAGCAACGGAAGCGAAGCAGACCTTGGCGCCAAGGTCTTGGACGTACTGCATGAAGGTGCGACTCGTAAATTGTGTACCGTTGTCGGTGATGATCCTGTTAGGGATTCAAAGCGGCAAACAATCGACTGAAGAACTTGACTACCGACTGTGGCGGTCACCTTCCTCATCGCTTCCACTTCCGCCACTTTGTGAACTTGTCGATGGCGCAGGTACAAGTACTCAAAGCCCCGACAGCTTCGGGGAAGGGGCCGGGATGTCGAGCCCCTGCACCGAAAATGGCCAGGATAAAGGGATCGTGCGGAGAGCTTGAGCTGGCTGGTGTATCTGTTTGGAATGGAACTGCACGCTTCACACTTGGTTACTTGTGCGGTTGCATCACGGAGGGCTGTCGGCTAGAAGAAACCTTGCCGGAAAGCTTTGCCGCAAGTGCTCTTGCGCCAATGTGGTGACCACATATGCCTCCATGTATATCCGCCAACAGCTTACATCCATCTTCCACAGGAATACACTTCAATTTCACACCGTTGTGTCTTCTTACATGCAGTATCTTTGTCGATAAACCGGTACATACTTGACTGCCGGGCTACTCTTTCCGCTTCTTCCCGCTCTTCGGGAAGTTCTCTGTCTGGAGGAAATGGACAATCTGCTGCGCCCATCTTTGGAGCTTGCGGCTCGACAACAAGGACTAAAGGCATATCTGCTGCCGCGGGAACATCAGCTTCTACGGCAAGAACCTGCGTCTCTGCCGGAGCTTGATGCTCCCCGACAAGCTTGCCGGAGCAAGACTTGTCGGGAGCGTTTGCTTCAACAAAACAAACCCTGGGGTCTGTCGGAGCAGACTGCTCCTCAGCACTGTTGGTGTTGATCTTGGGGACCTTTGCAACGACGGCTTCGGGAAGCTCTGTCGGAAAGTAGTCACCAGAGGCCAACTTCCTCTTCTTGCTCTGTCCAGTCGATGGTGTTACGGTTGGCTGAGTCGACTTTTAGCACGAAAATCCTGGTTCCACAGGTAACTTAAGTGCAGCAGACTTTGACAGCCGTCGACAATATCATTACGAGCTCTTGGAACATGTTCCATTTGCAGGCCGTCAAAGTGCTCTTCTAGCTTCCTCACTTCATCAACGAGGGCTTGCATCAACGGACTCTGGTAATCTTTGTTCACTTGTCGGACTGACGAGTTGCGAGTCACCCCGACAATAAGCTTCTTGATCCCAAGGTCCACGGCGATCCCGAGACCGGCAAGCAAACCTTCATACTCTGCAGTATTGTTTGTCGCTTGCTCCTTGGGAAAGTGCATCCGGACGACGTACTTGAGGTGCTCTCCGGTGGGTGCGATAAGCAAGACGCCGCACCGGGCGCTTTGCGAGAAGGCACCATCAAAGTACATCAGCCACTCTTTGCTTGCTTCTTTGACGGGGATGCTCGTCTCCGGAATCTCTTCATCTGGCGTTGGCGACCATTCTGCTATGAACTCTGCCAAGGCTCTGCTTTGGATAGTTGATGTGCTTTCAAACTTAAGACCAAAGCTTGACAGCTCCAGTGCCCACTCGACAATCCTGCCTGTCGCTTATGGATTCTGCAGTATCCTCTTCAGGGGAAAGCGAGTGACAACTGTGATCTCATGTGCTTGGAAGTAATGGCGCTTTTTCGAGGCCAAGAGGAGGCAGAAAAGCAATATTTGCACACCAGAGTACCTTGACCTAGCCCCCTGCAGAAGGGAACTGACAAAGTAGACTGGGCGCTGCACCATCCTTTTCTGCATCTCCTCATGCGTCTTCGCGGACTCGTCCTTGTCGGGGCCAGAGCTTGTCGGCGAAGCCCCCTGCTTGTCGCTGGATGTGTTTGCCGTGGTTGCTGGCTTGTCATCTGCCTCCCTCTCCGCCACTAACGCAGCACTAACCACTTGATTGG
Source organism: Aegilops bicornis (assembly GCA_021605145.1). Taxonomy (NCBI): domain Eukaryota; kingdom Viridiplantae; phylum Streptophyta; class Magnoliopsida; order Poales; family Poaceae; genus Aegilops; species Aegilops bicornis. The sequence goes on along the minus strand of CM038672.1, from coordinate 234,095,280 downwards.
TCGCCGCTATATACAGCAGCAACTTCTCTTGTGGCTTAGGCGCGACAAGTGTTGGAGTGGAGGACAGGTATCTCTTTAAGTCCTGCAGCGCAGCCTCCGCTTCGAGTCCATTTTATGGACCTGCCTTTTTCAAAATCTTGAAAAATGGCGGGGCGCTCAACAGAACCTAGAAATAAACTTCTGAGAGCAGCCACGCAACCGCAAGTCTTCGTATATCCTTGACGCGCTTTGGTGCTTCAATCTGCTCAATGGCCTTGATCTTGTCGGGATTAGCTTCAATCCCCGCCGAGATCTGAAGAACCGAGAAGCTTGCGGAAGGGACTCCAAACACGCACTTCTCGGGGTTGAGCTTGAGGTTGATCTTGCGCAGATTTGCAAAGGTCTCGTCCAAATCTTGAACCAAAGTTGCTTTGTCCTTGCTCTTGACCACTATGTCATCCATGTAGGCTTCTACATTTCTGTGCATTTGCGGCTCAAAAGCGTCATGGACTACCCTTGCAAATGTTGAACCAGCATTCTTCAAACCGAAAGGCATCCGTATGAAACAGTATGTGCCACATGGTGTGATGAATGCGGTCTTCTCTTCATCTTCTTCAGCCATGAAGATCTGATGGTATCCCGAGTATGCATCAAGAAACGAAAGCAAATCACATCCAGCCGTGGAGTCAACAATCTGGTCAATGCGCGGCAAGGGAAATGGATCTTTGGGACAAGCTTTATTAACATCCGTGAAGTCAATACAAAGCCTCCATTTCCCATTTGCCTTGCGCACAACTACAGGATTGGCCAACCACGTAGGATGGAGCACTCCTCTGACGAGGACTGCTGCTTCCAGTTTCTTGATCTCTTCGGCTATGAATTCTTGGCGCTCCACTGCTTGTTTCCTGACTTTTTGCTTGACGGGCCGCGCGTGAGGACAAACGGCCAGGCGGTGCTCAATCACTTTCCTGGGAACACCGGGGATATCAGACGGTCGCCATGCAAACACGTCGACATTCGCCCGCAGGAAAGCAACGAGCGCGCCTTCCTATTTGGGGTCGAGGGAGGCACTGATGGTGAAGGTACCACCAGTGCCGTCCTCCTCGGCGGGCACCTTCTTGGTCTTCGCGAGCCACCATCTTCTTGCACTTGCCGGTGGAGCTCGATGGTGCGTCCTCAACGGTAGCACAAAGCACCAAGAGGTGCGCTTGCGGAGTGAGCATCGAGCCCTTGCCGGACTTGGACTTGGTCTTCTTCCCCCGGAGCTTCAGCGGCAAGTGTCCGCAATCTGTCGCGCTGCTGCATCCGGAAGATCTTGTCGGCACGTATAAGGGCATCCTTCTTGTCGCCATGGACATAGATGACGCTTATCGGGCTTGGCATCTTGAGAAGGTTGTAGGCGAGTGAGAGGCTGCCATGAACTTGGCGAGTGTCGATTTGCCAAGTATCCCATTGTAAGGCAATGGGAAATCGGCAACGCCAAATGTAACCCTCTCGATCCTGAAGTTCAGCTTCGCCGCCAAATGTGACCGGCAACGCAATCTTCCCTTCGCTTGCTCCTTCCCGGATTGATTCCTTGGAAGGTTCCGGTCTCTTCGAGCTCGTTGTCGTGGGATTTGAAGCTTACGGAGCACCGCGGAGGAGATCAGATTCAAGCCGCCCGCCGTCACAACTAACATTTTGTGACCTTGAGGTTGCGGATGGTTGGAGAGACCAACATCGGCAAGCACCCGACCGCGATTATGCGATCAGGGTGGTCCTCAATATCAAAAATGATAGGCGTCTTGGACCACTTCAGAGGCTTGCGTGACTCTATGGATGGTTCCGCTGCATTGACCTCCGCATCCATTGCTTGAGTTGGCGACGGAGGTATGCGCAGGAAGCACCTCCATCAACGCAGAGAACCTCCGTGGCTTTCTCAAACTCCCGCTCATCGGGCGTCGTCGTCCTCCATATCTTCGTTGTCATCATCATCTTCATCCTTGTCGCGCCGCTGGGAGGTCGATCTCCTTGCCGCTGCTTGACTTTGCCGCGCGTCCTCCCGGCCGAGACGCTTTCTTGCTTGCTCCCCAAAGCACCTTCCTGGGCCTTCTCCTTGTCGCGCCGCTTCGTACTCAGCTCTGCTGCTCGACAAGTTGCTCGACAAGCTGCTCGACTTTCTTGCAGCTCTGGAGGTCATGGCCCTTGGTGCGGTGGATCTTGCAAGATTGCCTTCCGAGCCGCTTCGCTTGTCGGCCGCCACCGACCGGGCGGTTGGCGTCGCCGCAACCTCCTTGCCGGAGCCGCCAGCCTTGGCGTTCTTGTCGCCACCTCCGCCGCTGCATCGCCGACAGCTAGCACCTCTCTGCTTTTCTTCTTCTGTTGCCTCGCCGCCGGCCCTTCTTTGCCGGGCGGTGTCGCCATCCTTGTCGATCCTCGCTACGCATTCTCTCGGGAGTCTCCTCCCTTCCTCGGTAGCGTGCACACTTGTCGGCCAAGGCGTACAGCTCACCGACGTCCTTGACTTTGCTCATCGCCATCTCCTCCTCATCCTGCGGTTCCGCACATTACGATGAAATGCGCCGATCACCGCGGCGGGTGGACGTCTGGGATGTTGTAGTGCACGCGGCTGAATCTGGATGAACTTGGCGCAGGACTCTCCTTCCTTCCGGGCGAGCAAGTGAAGGTCGCTCTCTTGGCCATGAGGTTTGTGGCCACCGTGAAGGCGCCAACAAACCGATGGCACAGATCTGCCCAAGAGGATATGGAGCTGTCCGGCAAGTGCATGAGCCAAGATCGGCGTTGGGCTTGAGCACGGCGGGAAGTAGTTGGCGAGGATCTTGTCGTCGCCCCCCGCAGCCTGCACCGCGATGGTGTAGATGCCGAGGAACTCCGACGGATGCGCCCTGCCATCATACTTCTCCGCACGTCTGGTTTGAAGTTTTTCCGGCTGGGCCATCGGACTTGCCGCAGCTCACGAGTGAACGCAGGGCAACCTACCGCGTCTGACAAGTCGCCTGGCCCCTCCGGTAGCGTGCATGTCAATAGAAGGCCCAGCAGCGCTTGTCGGATCGACGTCGCGCTTCTCTTCGACGCCGATGCGAGTTCGAGCGTCCTCTTGTTGTCGCTCATGAAGAACTTGGCGCTGATCGCGGCGGGTTCGCGGATCCGACGAGGCAGTGGAGTCGCTGTCGAGGTGGATCCGGTGAGTCGGCGATCTTGGCCTTCTTGGTGGAGAGTGCACGGCGGTTGCACCTCCGACAGTGTCGTCGCCACCGGCTCGTGCCTTGTCGCCTCGCCGCGGCAACGATGGCGTTGGTTGTCGCGGAGCGTCATCGTAGGCAAAGCCGATGAGGCTCTGGATAGTGGTTTCCACTCGTCGACCTTGTCGGCCGTCGGAGGGTAGTCGAGGAGCGATTGAGCTCTCGCCGTAGCTTCGCTGGAGTAGTAGGCGGCATTGGAGAACGGTGCGAGGAGCGGGACACGCTCGGACTTCTAACTACGTTAGAAGGAGCTGCGCCCCATCCGGGCGACCGTATCTCACTAGCGCCAGCATGTTGGCGCGCATGCTTGTCTTGAGGGTCTCGATCCAACGAACGTATGGCGTTGTGAACGCCATGACGTTGTTGGTCCCGCATCTCCTGAGATGGGCACGGGGGATGCGCGGACGCCGAGGTTTGCGGTGCCTTGTCCTTGGACTTGGCAGCGTCGCGAGCACCTTCGTCGGTGCCCGTTCCTCCGCCAGCGTCTGCACCGCCACCCGTTTGCTGCGGTGAGGGTGGGTACGACGCGGACGGCTCTGCTGCCGCCGAAGCCTTCTTCTTCGGTGGCATGTTGAGGAAGATGTTGATGGCGCCGCTCGCGTGAACGCCGGATCGGATTCACACGGCCTCGACGCCCCCTACCTGGCGCGCCAGAGATGTCGGGGAGGCTGATCGTACCCACGGACACCTATGGGGCCGGCGGAGCAGGCCCCTTGTGGTTCGGAGGGGGCGGAGGTCGCACGAAGAGCGGATCGAGGCGATGCACACGAGCGGTTTTACCCAGCCGGAGCTCTCCGGAGAGATAAAACTCCCATCGCTGCTCGATTGATCTATTGTGTTCTTGCTAGGGAGCCATGTGAGCCACAAAACCTAGCGTGAATGTATCTAGTCTATGGCCAGTTGAATGAACTGAGCCTCGCGCAAGACGCGAACCGAACCTCGCGGAACCCCCTCTACGTTGCACTCGGGCCTCCTTTTATATGCTCAAGGGGTCTCCGATAGGTGGCAACATAGGCGGGGGTACGAATGTAAAAACATGAGTTGGTACACCTACTTGAACAGTGTACAGTGCAAAAATACCTAACTCTGACGGCAAGGGACAAAAGCAATAAATGCATGTCGTTGTCGCCCAAACAAAGGTAACAGAGACCGTCAGTGCGCCTCCGCCGCCACGATTGCGAGCTGTCGGCGCGCTCATCGCTGCTCTCCGCTGGCTGCGGCTGCTCGACACGCCCATGGAACGGTCCCATGGCGACACGTCGCTGGGTGAGCTGGAGCGGAGACGGAGAGAAGTTGCATGCCGCGGCAAGCGCCTTGCCGCGGCCGAATCCTTGTCGCGCTCGGAGACTTGTCGCGCTCCGAGCCTTCCCGGCAAGCTCCTCAACCAAAAGCCTAATGTCACCTAGATAATCCAATGTCACCTCAAGTATCCGTGGGTATGATTATACGATATGCATCACACAATCTCAGATTCATCTATTCAACCAACACAAGGAACTTCAAAGAGTGCCCCAAAGTTTCTACCGGAGAGTCAAGATGAAAACGTGTGCCAACCCCTATGCATAGGTTCATGGGAGGAACCCGCAATTTGATCACCAAAACATACATCAAGTGGATCACGTGATATCCCATTGTCACCACAGATAAGCATGGCAAGACATACATCAAGTGTTCTCAAATCCTTAAAGACTCAATCCGATAAGATAACTTCAAAGGGAAAACACAATCCATTACAAGAGAGTAGAGGGGGAGAAACGTCATAAGATCCAACTATAAAAGAAAAGCTCGCGATACATCAAGATCGTACCACCTCAAGAACATGAGAGAGAGAGAGAGATCAAACACATAGCTACTGGTACATACCCTCAGCCCCGAGGGTGAACTACTCCCTCCTCGTCATGGAGAGCGTCGGGATGATGAAGATGGCCACCGGTGAGGGATCCCCTCCGGCGTGGTCTTGGAACAGGGTCCCGATTGGTTTTTGGTGGCTACAGAGGCTTGCGGCGGCGGAACTCCCAATCTATTCTGTTCCCCGATGGTTTTAGGCTATATGGAGATATATATAGGCGAAAGAAGTCGGTAAGGGGAGCCACGAGGGGCCCAGGAGGGTGGAGGGCGCACCCCCCTGCCTCGTGCCTTCCTCGTTGCTTCCCTTACGTACACTCCAAGTCTTCTGGATTGCTTCCATTCCAAAAATAACTCTCCCGACGGTTTCATTCTGTTTGGACTCCGTTTGATATTCCTTTTCTGTGAAACACTGAAACAAGGAGAAGAACAAAAACTGGCACTGGGCTCTAGGTTAATAGGTTAGTCCCAAAAATAATATAAAAGTTTTTAATAAAGCCCACAAACATCCAAAACAGATAATATATAGCATGTAACAATCAAAAATTATAGATACGTTGGAGACATATCATGCGTTCGCTGAGGCACAGCCAGCCGTGGGAGACGGAAGCAGGTGGCCCCGCCGGCGCTGGTTTGGTTTTGGCGGCTGGAGGAAGATAGGACTGAAGAAACACGACAGAGTGTAAAAGCAGCAGGAGTACTTAACAAGCTTAACTGAAACCAGCAGGGTCACTTAACAACCATAGCGCAAAGGAGTATGAGTACTTATACAAGTTCAACCGTACAAAGCACGCCTCGAACAGTGCTACTTTGCCTACAGTTAACCAAGGGTGAGGCCGCCAAGCCCCAGGACAAGGCCCAGGCGCCACCCCGCGCATCCACAAACTCTGAAAGCGGCTTCATCTCGCAATGTGGTTAATAAATAGTAGATTCGCTTTAGAGCCATGGAAAAGCAGGAACATAATCTTTTGCCCTAATCTCCAAGCTGGACGGGCCTTCATTATTTGAGACCACCCATGAATAAGTATCTTTTCACCTCCAAGGGGAATGGAGTAGGTCGACATAAACATCATGTTGTGACCAAGCGCAAGTCTGACCCGACCATGGTCAGGCATCTGTATAGGAACAATAGAACTGGGCAATTTCTGTTTCAGGAAAACAGCTCGCACGATAAGTTTCTCGACATAGTTGGACCTGTTCAACGAGTGCAGCAGTGGCACACATATCCCACGTGGCCTTCAGTAACAACCGAGTTCTTACAGAATAACAAACGAGTAACCTGCTTAACTCTGAAAAAACCTACACGTGCCACCAATTATAAGAAAATATTATTTAGAAGTAGCATCTTCGTGAGGGAATCGTTGCTACTTCTAAAGTTAAATTGTGATTAGTTAGACAGAATAGGTGGATTAAGAAGTAATCGAGGCAACAAGGAAGAACCTGATACAAAACTAACATGGATGAACAATTGGAACGATGTCGGGGTGGAAGATCACAGTGAAGATGAGACCATGTTCTGCTATTTCCGTCAACATTCGTGCGCCAACTTTCAGTCCGTAACACTATATCCAAGTTCGGCCATAAAAAAGCAGCGATCTTCTTGGTTCGTGAACCCAACTCGGAACTTATATCCATGGCTTGTCTTCACTGTGACCATTAAACTGGTGTATTCAGTTATGGCAAGGCCGAGCATCTTGAGTACATGTGTTTTTGTAGATCAAGGAATGCACTATAGGAAAAATAATATGAGAACACAATGTATTCCCTATCCAAATCTAGAAATAATTTCCTCCTTCACGTCAGTGTTGACCATGGTACTAGTACCTTTTATCCAAATATAGCAATCCAAATTTACAAATTAGTCGACAACATGTTCAAAAAAAACCACCCTCCCGGATAGAAAAGAGGATTCTAGGAACATACTGTGCACGTTTTAAAATCCTATGTTAGGATGAGAAGGAGCAAGTGTGGCGTCTCGCCGAGGGCGCAGAAACCTATAGGGTCCTCGCACTTTGGGAACTGCAAATGAAACACACTAGATTCAGTATGAAGAAAAATGCATCAACGGCGGCTGCTGCCATCCTAGGATTACCCACGACCAAGGGACTTGGATTTATCGGGGATGGGTGAAGAATTCATACCAGGTTCTCCATGAGAAAACCCTATGCAATCCCCGAGCGGGGGTTTTCTCTGAACAAGCAGACGAGGGAGAAGGGGATTCAGGCCTAGTGAAATATTGCCGCTTCGTCCATCCAGCTTACTGCTAAAGTTGGAAAGGCGGGGTTTTTTGTGATTTGACGGCTCATTGGGCATTACTGCGGTGCTATGACCGGGGTGTGTCTACCGTGCAGTTGTGAACTCTAATTTGGTGCATATGGCACGTGGACCCCATTGCCGGATGCCCCACATATCAATGAAAGGAAGTAGAAAGACAGGAGTAACTAGTTACACATAAATATATTTTTGACAGAGAGATACTCCGTCTGTAAAGAAATATAAGAATCTTTTATATCACAACTTTATACATAAGAAAAATCAAGGGGAATATATATATAACATATATAATTATACAAAACAGAGTTTTTTTTAACAGAGTATAGACGAGTTGGTGATGATGGTGTGCCTGCCATCCTGCAATATAGGGCGTCCGATTTATATCTGACGAATAGGAAGGAAACTATGGCAATTTTGTAAAAAGGCACCCACACACCTCTCCACGATTGCAAATAAGGTCTTCCCTCGTTCATCCTTTTCTCTCACAAGATAAAATACTCATACAAATGCATCTTGGTGTTACGTGCAACGCATGGGCATAATGGGGGTTCAGTTGAGAATATAATACTCAGACGGGCTCACGGTTCTGGACTTTGGGCCACAGGCCGGTGGGCCTGCATGTTTGGGGGCCCATGTGTTCTACCTCAGCGCTTTTCATATTGCAAGAGATCGGTACGACACTGGTTTTAGATGCTGTCGCAAGGCGAATACACAAAATTGAATAAAGCACGACAATTTGTTAGAATAAAATCGAGCAGCCAGGTTCCTAAGCGACAATCGAGTTGCAATTCTATGAACGATATACCATGTGATAAATAATACTGCCGTACTACGTATACACACAGGACACTTGTTTCACCATGCCAGATTATTACATCAAAATCTCTCGGAGGATAGGTCAGTTCGACAGTTGTGTGCTGCTACTGAAGAATTTCAAAGTTGATTTGGACCAGCTCTCCTTGTCGAGAAAGTTCGATTTTGACATCAACCCCACCGCAAGATATGATTTAGATTTGAACCTTGACCATCCTTTAGCATCAATCATCATGCGACCATCCTTTGTACTTATGGTATATTGAGCAGGTTCATTCACACCAAGGCTGCGCATGGTAAGAGAAACTTGGCCATGGTCGCCCGGATTGTTGAACGACTCCCTCGTTGCTCTAGGAATTCTCCGTTTGCAAACAAGAAGACATACACAAACAGTTAGATCAACATGGTGAATCATGTGAAACAACATGGAAAGAAAAAAGAACGAAGCACTTGGGCGGCCAATGCTTACCAAGAAGGTGGACATGTCGGTTTTTGTAAGGACTTTAGTATATGAAGTGCGAACTGCAGCCCAGTCTGTTGCCGGTGCAACTGCTGGTTCCGTTGCCGCTGCACGGGATGGAGCAGATGCAAGTGCAAGTGTTGGTGTAGGTGCCGAAGCCGTTGCTGGTGCCCGTGCTGGTGCGACTGGTAGTGTCGCTGCTGCTGCCAGAGGTGGTACTCCTTGTAGAGCTAGTGCCGGTGTCGGAGCAGGTGCTGGTGTCGATGCCCGATCCTCCGGTAGAGCAGCCTGATCCGCTGACGCTGTTGGTGCCCAATCCTCAGCTGGATCATACTAAGTTGCTGCCACTGTCAGTGCTAGAGCAACTGCAGGTGCTCAGTCCGTTGCTGAAGGTGGTACCAATGTGCGAGACAACAGCGATCGTGTCTGGTCTGCTATGATAAGCTTTCTAACTTGACTAGGCTCCGTGACCGTGATCCAGTCTTTTTCTTCATTTCTTTTAAACGCGAGAAGGACTAATGTGGCATGTTTGTTAAACCAAACCGCAGCTCATCATAGGGATTTAGCTTGTACTCAGACAACAGACTGATCCAATTTTTTCCAGTAATATAAGTGATGGACAGTGCCTTCGTTACTGACACGACATGGGAGGTGAAACCTGCAAAAATATACATCGTAGAGCAAACCAAACGGTTTATTCTGTGATGAATGTCACATGGCAAAACCTGCATCATAAAATTGCAGCAAAAGAAAGAAAACATGACATTAAATCAATAAGATTTAGATAGTAAATCAGTAAGATTTACCTGATGTGACATGAGTGAATCCTTACCAGGAAATCACTATGTTGAAGTACTAAATAGAAGATTGATCATCCAACTATGGGTGGCATGCAGGCCCTCCGCCTACTCCCACAAGCAGGACAGTCCAAAGGTCGTGACAAATCATATGGACCGAACATCCATGGGACTGGAAATCCTGGTGGGTGCGATAAAACCTGCAATGCATAAAGATATTGGAGTGTAACCATAATTGATAAACCGTCCTCACAAAAAAGATGATCTGGATACTTCAAAATATACATACTGAATTGAGTGGACAAACATTAACATAGACTATTCTCAGGACTCACCACACACCAAAAGACGCGGTACTAAACAATACAGGGTTCACAAACACAAATCAAGTACTGAACAATAGTACTTACTACAGACAAGCAAAGTTGCACTAATTAAACTCTGTAGACTATTTCTTGCCACCGACCTATGGTGTGAACCTCGCATAACTGACTAGGTCATGAACTTCGTGAGAGATGTCTACCTGCACCATCACCATCTCTTCAACCTTGGACAACCTAATAGAGTGATATTTCCACTCATAAACATGACGATGAAGACAGGCCGCATCAGATTTGTCGGGAAGCTTTACAAGAACCACACCCTTCGTAATCAAAGGCACAACCAGGAAATTGTTGTGGTCAAGTACAACCTCGAGAACACGCCTGCAACAATGCTATAGGAAGACACTAGTTCAGGACACATGGTGACAAGGACACAACAGCTGGATAGTTTAGCAACAGAACTCATCCTCGGGTCTTCCAGTTCACACGGCATGACTATGAGAACTTCATCTCCACCATGGACCTGGTTCTAATTCAAACAGAAACCAGACATTTTATTACTAACTCCGTTCAGAAATATAAGATGATTTTCGATATTTTACTACATATATGACTACATATCATACGAAATGAGTGAACAACGACACTAGAACATGTCTTCAAAGGCATGAAAGCAGAGGGATTACTTGCAATATCCATAACACAAGTTACTGAGGCAAATATACCCTCTTCAAAGGTAACATTCACGTTCATAAAGTAGTTGAAAGTAATCTATAAGAAATCAGTGTCAACCTCTCGCATGTTTTGGTCAAAAGAGGAATTTAGAACCGTCATTTGGAACACAAAAATTACATGCAAGATCACCCAGAAAGTTGTACTACTAGTACTAGTACTGCGTGTTAGATGAAAAAACACGATCAAGATCGAGAAAAAGATCGTCAAGAAGAGATATTACCTGGACTTGATTAATGAGGGATCCCGGAGAGGGGGGCTTGGCTTGGGCGATGTCTTTGAGCTTTTCTGTGGTCGTGTCGGCGTGGTGCTTTGCGCTTCTTTGTACCATGAGCCTCGACGGTTTTGGCCAGAGCCATATATATCACTTCGGACAGTGCTGCAGCGTCCATCAAGAAACTGTCAAATAGAAATAAAAGAAAAGAAACCATAATCACAAACCCAAAATAAGAATAGATAGGGAGTTACAGGATGAGTCTCGGGGTTGCAAGACCGGGCCTTGGCCAGAATCAACACCATTGATACGCTTTCCTTTCCTTCTTTGGGAGAGAAGAACAATGGCAGAAGCAGGTCGGGGTTTTCTTGAAGAAATGAGGAACAAGATGAGGGAGAAGTGAGTGGGGGTTTTCTTCAAGAGAGGAAGCTGAGAGAGAAGAGTGAAATGTTGGTTGCTTCGTCCGTCCAACTTACTGCTGGAAAGGAGGGGGTTTTGTGATTTGACGGCTCATTGGGCATTACTGCGGCGCTTCGATCGGGGTAGTCTACCTTGCCGTTGGGCACTCTACTACGAAGTAATTTAGTGCATGGCTGACGGACCCCGATGCTGGCTGTCCCACACGTCGGCGAAAGTGAGTAGCAAGGTTCCTGACGAACGTCGAGGAGGATCCGCACGGTAGAGCGTGTCCCTGTTTTTCTGAAGAAAAAAATGATTACAAGAAGCGTTTCCACTCTTACGACTGAGGAGTGAGAAACACGGCAGCCACTTGAACATACACAGTGCTCCTACTACTAGGAATGTGCAGTGGTTTGTACATCAGTACTACATAATCTTGTTGCTAGTGTAGTAAGATATGACGATAACAAATGATGTTGTGCGCATGTCAACTATATGAACAGTAATGTAACATAGTACCACTTTTTTGACTGTCTTGTTGAGAATGAACGGTGAGATCGATGTTAACAGAAATAAGTCTACAGCGCATGGAGAGTACGGTGCTACAGTACTCCATGAAACATGAACCATATGAAGCACAAATCAGTGTTAGGCAGGGTGTATGAAGGGTGCACGGGATGGTAGCAAAAGTTCCCTTCTCGACCCACTTTTGGGTGTTTGGCAGAGTCCATGAAGGGTGCATGAGTCCACACTAGTAGGTTAACACAAATACACAAAGAGGGAACAACTATATTGAGATCAGAATGCAACCAAACACACCCACACGCTTCGTGCTACAGTGACCGATCTGCACCGTCTGAGTTTGATCCAATGGTCATGTTGCACCGAGACATGGAAATGCCCATGCAGAGGACGCCTAAACACCACCGAAGTCCCTCTGCTTCTTGAGGCGCACGACGTTGGTGATGCAGGGTGCAACCGCCCGCAGAGCCCACTCCCGGTTGATGAGAGCCAGCTCGTCAAAGACGGCGTCCAATGGCATGAATGGGTTCCGGTGATGGAGCCCTGAGAGGATTCGACCGGCAACGGCGACGACAGCCCGCAACCCTCCTTGTCTAGCTCCGCCCCCACCATTGCGCGGAGTGGCTCAGCTCCTCGGAGATATAGGTGAAGAAGGAAACCAGGTCAGGAAGCTGCAGCTCGTTGAAGTCGACGGGGTGGTCGAACGGGTTTAGCCCGACGGTCGGCACGGTCGCGCTGGCACGACGGTAGGCCTCGCACAGCCGCAACACGTGCGTGGCAACTTGGCCACCAAGTGGCTGAGGCGATCCTGGACCTCGTCACAATAGGCCGGCTCGCACTCCAGCCGGCTCCCCTGACAGCCTATTGTATCTCCTGCTTTCTGCAGCAACGCTGCCGACGCCTCTAGCATCTTTGTGGTGGACTCCTTCCGCATTTGAAGCTTCGTGAACTCCCGCACATAATGGAGGAGCATGGCACTCCTCTCCTCCTTGAGCTCACGGAGCTCCACGTCCTTGGCCCTAAGCTCCGCATCCTTGGCCTGGAGCTCCTGTGTCAGGCGCCACACCTCAGACTCCGTGATCTGCTGCGCCTCCATGGCACCAGGTAGAAGCAATGGGGAGAGGAAGCAAAGGGGGCGAAACAGCTGAAAGGCAATGCAATCTACGGGAAGGCAGAGGGAGCCAACCAAGGAGCGGGGTGAATCTTTTGACTTTCACCATGGGAAAACACCAGTAGACGACTTTTCACATCAGCGAGTAGTGAGTTTTACAGGCGGAGTAATTGTGACTAAATTGCTGCAGCGCCTGCTCCCGTCAATCAAAAAACTAAAAATTATGTCGCGCCTGCAGCACCCAAACACCAGAGCAACGTCGCGGTGGATATTTAAATTTACCTGCCAGCAAGGAGATAAAAAAAAGGGGTGAAAAAATAAATGTGGCGGCGTCCTAGCTAATCGGTCGCACTAGCGCAACTAGCTACCACGGTGCTTCACTGATGTACTCCCCGGGAAAGGTGGTCTTTCATGATTTGATGACTCATTTACTTTATTCGGCACTACGACCAAGGAGGACCCAGAAAACATGCGGTAGGGCGTCCCACATCTCGGCAAGGAAGAATATATGCATGCACCACCCGGGAGGACCCCAAAACTGCGCGGTAGGCGTGCCACGGCTCGGCACGGAGGAAAAATGTGCATGTAAAAATATATTGTATCAGACGTAGTACCTATGGTTCGACCTCGGGACCCAGCCAGTCGGTCGAAAACACTACACTAGCCACACAACTTCATCATGCTAACGTGGCACGGAGGATAGGTGTGGTTAGCTCCGTCTCGACCAGCCACAACGTCTCTTGTTCTAGGCGATTCTTCTATTTTCCAAGATCTTTTTTGTTATAATAACACCACGGCAAGCTAGCGCTGCTCTTCGTGTGTGCCCGTGCGTCTAAAGGAGAGGAGAGAGAGATCGCAGACCTAGGACCCACCAGTAAGTGGGTCAATGGTCATGCACGTGTTGACGAGCCACTCCCTCTACTCTACTCAACATAATACTGTATAAAATCAAGTTATGGGACAAAGCCAACAACCGTTGTGGTTTCAGGCTATCGAGTTCGAATCTCATCTTTCAGATTTGTTAGTTTTAGGTCCAAATTTGACCAATGACAAGTGGGACCCACGTGTGTTGTTCCGATATTCCAGTGTTGTATGGTTTTTTTTGAACAAACACTTTGCGCAGTTAGACAAGTAACGACACGAGTTGCACGTATTTTGCAAGTATATGAACAAAAATGACAGCGGCATAGAATATCACATCCACCCCTCAGCTTAGATGCCATGGTGATACGAGTTTTTTCATCATTGGAACTGAGATCCAATGGCTTGGGAGTAGTCTTTGTAATTATGCGCAATTTCCAAACTCTCCAAGGTTTTTTTTGCAAATAAAACATTCAGGCCTCGTGTGTGTCGCTGCATCTTGGATCCAACGGCTCCCCGTTGCTCATATTAGGTGCTCCCCGTAGCTTAATTAGCCGCTACGATGATACGAGCATCTAGGTCGTATGATTTGTGATCAGATGCCACATGCGTAGTACTTGTACTTTCTGCGCAATTCCCAAACTCTCTCAGGCATATATTGCAAAAACATTCAAACCTCCTACTGTAAGCCGTTAGATCGCCGTGAACACATATCACCATACAATCTACGGTGCAGGAGCACCTCATATTCTCCCATGCGAGAAAACATCAGGTGCTCTCGCAGCTTGGATGCTACGGTGATACAAGCTTCAAGGTCGTTTGGTCTGAGATCCAATGGTATCTGAGCAGTCTTTGTGCTTGTAAGCAGTGGCCGAACTCTTTGGGGGCTTTTCTGCAAAAAAAAATCGAACCACCCAGGAGGTGTTGGGTCACAAAACCAACAGCTCCGAAGAGCTTGTATCACCAAAACATCTAAGGTGTGCTAGCACATGATATTCTTACATACAGGAGAATATGATGTCCTCCTTCATCTTAGATGCTACGGTGATACGAGCTTCGAGGTCGTAGGATATGGGATCCAAGGGCATCTGAGTAGTTTTTGTACAAATTATGTGCAACTCTCAAACTCATTAAGGTTTCCTGTAAAAATATTAAGACATCATGTGAGCTGCTATATCTCAGATCTCCAAGCTCCAAGCAACTCGTGACAAGATATAGCATCTAAGGTGTGGGGGCACATGATATTCTCCCGGGGAGGAGGGGGTGCAGAACTAATCGGTGTTTGGGAGGGTGGGGACAAATATAATCTAAACAATCCTAAACACAACTTCAAAATTTTATCTAAGGTCGAGGGTTTAACCCCCGACAATCTACATAGCTCTGTCTAAACACAACATTTGCATGTACTGTAGTACTAGACTTAATATTCATATTTTAGTTTCCTGTTCATTTTAAATATTGAATTGAGGACCATGCATGTCTTACATTTTACTCCCTTTGTTCCTAAATATTAGGCCTTCTTTGGTTCATAGGGTAGGAAAATCATAGGAATAGGAAAGTCATAGGAAATGAGATGACATGTATCTCAAAACCTATGAGTAGGAATAGGAAAGGAGATGCCCCTTGATTCACATCATGGATTTTTTCTATTAAGTCTAGGCTAATGTTTATTTTCCCATGAAATGTGGAGGATAGGAAGAATTCCTTCATAGGAATAGGATTCTATTCCTGCAAGCCAAAGGGCTCTAAAGGAATTTTTCCTATAGAAATCCAATCCTATGAAATTCCTACAAGATTCCTCTAAACCAAAGGAGGCCTTAATCTTTTTACAGATTTCAAATGTATTGCCACATACGGATGTATATAGACTTATTTTAGAGTGTAGATTCACTCATTTTGTTCCATATGTAGTCACTTGTTGAAATCTCTAAAAGACTAATATTTAGGAACAAAAGGAGTATTTTTGAATTCATGCCATACATGCATGGTTTGGAAAAATAGATGCACTATACTTATTGGATTGTTGTTGTGTTCGTGTGTGTGTGTGTGTGTGTGTGCGCGCACGCGTGCATGTGTGTGGTCATATGCTTGATACATACAAAGATTTCTCACCACCATACCATTCATCTTTTATATTTGAATTTGCAATGAAAAACTTACTAGGCATACCATGAAATGTGAAATCCACGTTGAGACCACTATATCACAAACTCACTCTAATTCAAGAACTTAAATCAATTACCACGTTGAGATTACTATTTGCAAGGAAAATACGGGCATTGTAATACACATAGATTGATTCGGCAATTTAAAAGATTCATTTCGTATTCTCAAATGGTAGGACCCAAGGGCGTACCAGCCAGACCTTGACTCGTGTTGATCCTAAAAAAAGGGCTCGTGTCCTTCTGGTGGCGTGTGTGGTATGCACATTAGCCAACCCCAACCAGTCGAGCCTCCTTGTTTCGAGTCGAAATATCTGGCGGCCAGAATTCCAGACCTATGAAATTCCCCTCATGTCCCCGGTCCATAATGACTACCGATGAACAATGGAGGGATGCTTTAGTAACTAGACAACGTTACCTACCATGCCGAGCACGGTTCAATTCCCTCGGTCGCTACTACCCAAGGTCACCTGTCAACTGCATTGCCTAGTACTAATAGGAGTACTACACCAGGATGAGCACAGAATTGAGCCCGTTTGTTCGTGCCTAGTACTTAGTTAATATATCAGGAAATGCAATCGCACAGAGGATTATCCTTTTACTCTGCATATATAACTTGTCTGAAGTCTAAGTAAGCAAAATGTTTGACCAAATCCTTTCTTAAGAAATACAATAGGAAAGATGTATCGCTTGAAAATTTATTGCATGATGTAGGTTATGATATTGTTTCGAATCCTGGATTTTAAATTTCAGAAAATCCAAAAGTGACCAGAAATTCATGAAACTGAGCATGGTCACGTGATATGACACAAATATTCCTACGTGATTTGTTTCTTCAATTTTATACAAGCTGCTTATGAGAAGTTGCACAAATGAAGAGCCAAGGTATTTTGGAACAAAGACCTGTCACGTAAGGCGAACACTTTCACTATTGAAACCGTGGGCGTTTATGTGCCGCCACGAGTCCCGCTTCTCATCGGCAGGTGCCGTCCGAGCAAGCGTGTGAGCCGGCGGGAGGTGTGCGAGTAGACCGCTGCGCCAGCTAACAGGGAGGCATGCGAGCAAACCGCCGCACAGGCTCACCGGGAGGTGAGCCCTTTGACCAGGCTCCGCCGCCCACCGTCGTCCCAACTGCTCCCACTTTTAATGTCGCTGGCGCCGCAGTTTAAAATCAACCCCGCACTACCCGGTACCGCTACAATCTTCTCTCTTCCTCTCCGATTCTCATGTCGTCTACCTCCAACCAGCCTAACCTAATCGTACGCCATGCCGCATCACAATGGTCTGCCATTAATCTTCCAGTTTCCAGAGGAAAACACCCAGCCGAAATCTCAAGAACATAAGGATCTTTGGGACGAGCTTGAACCGGCCTTGGGGGAAGACATCGCACCTGTCCCTGCTCCCGTTCCGGCTCCCGTCGCTCCGACTGCGCCAGCGCCCATCCCCGTGGCATTGATGGGCTGGGAGCCGCACATTGTCACCGAGCTTGATGCCAGGGGGTTCCACGAGGTCCCCATCGACTTTGACGTGGCCGTGCACCTGCCAGCGCATGCGCCTGTGTGTGCACTAACGTACGCGCCCGTGCCGGTGCCCGTGCACTCGAATGTCTCCGTCGCGCCATTGCCAGCGCCTGTCCCCGCGCGGGTGCGAGTGCCCCCTCAACGGCATGGATGACCGCCGTCGACCGCTTCCTTGCAACAACGCCAGTCGCCTCCTCCCGTCAGTTGACTCGCTCCTGGAGCCGAAGTCCAAAACATTGTGGCCTTCGTTGAAGCTAGGGCCAACGTCCAGGAGTAACCCAACAATGGCGCAAGACGCTGCCGTCGCTGTCGGTCAGTGGCCCGAAAACACACAGAGCACGGCAGAGGAGCCGCTTCCCACCGCAAGACGCCCCCGCCGCCGCCGCGTAATCTAAATTTACCATAAAAACATTCGGATTGCCATGCTTAAAATCCGAACGTTTATCATTTCCGTTTATTTTAGATCGGTCATTTTATGAATGTCAAGTCGGAGTCAGACTGAATGAAATCTATGGTTTGATCGATTGAATTTTCTGCTAGAGCTGTATCAAATTGAATATAAAACATCATCAAGCCACATGTATTCCTTCTCATCCAACGACCTAGACTGCTTCAATGTCGAGCGCTCAACACATTTAGTGTGCAGTTAATTTCATGCCAAAAATTGTGCTAATCACATAATAACAAGCAAATAATATCCGCATGCACTTAATATACTTCCAAATTAACGTAGTACTACTAGTACGTGAAACTGGTGCCGTAACTTGTGAACGCATCCAGATATGGTCAACAGCAACATCGCCCGCGAGTTCTTCGTGTTTGCCCGTGCGTCTAAACGCAGAAGGGGAGGAGAGAGAGAGAACACACATGGAACCAACCAACAAGTGAAGGCGAATAGTACGTGCTAACGAGCCAGTCCCACTAATGTACTAAAAATAATATTACATGTTATCCATTAAATAGGCTGTGGTAATATAAAAACACTATATGAACAAAGGGGTTACAACAAACATTGTTGTTCTATGTATGTTGCCTATTGACGTGCGGCTTGAAGGCCCTAGTCGCATTTTCGATCCCCGTCCTTTATTTTTTAATTTGTATATGGGTCCAAATTTGTTTCATGACAAGTGGGCCCCTTGGTGTGTAATTTGTAGCACTTTAATTTGTGGGTCAAAATTTGTTCCATTCCAGGTGGACTATCGGTGTGTAGTTTTGTAACTTATTTGTAATAATTAAAGAGAACAAGAGAGTCTTTTGCAATAATACTATGGTGAAACGTTGAAGGCGAGAAAGTACGTGCGAGAGAGCAATGACCGAGCCAGAGGGAAATCAATTGGGGGAGGTGCGGGGGTTGCAACGGTGTTCGGAGTAGTTGTGGGCCGAATGCTACGAAAATATAATCTAAACCCACCGAAATAAATGCCTACACAAATTAATCCAAGGTTGGAGTCCCTCAATGTAAATAGCTCCGGCTTTGCGAGGGATGGAGAGGTAGCTTCAATGTGTGGAAGATACGGCGTGAGAAAGTGAGGTCAATCGAGAGACATATAGATAGAGAGACAAAGTGAGTGTGGTCCGACATTCATTGAAAAGATATATATGCTCTGGAGAGATATTGTCGGACTGAGCTTTTGGGAAGGGCCAGGGCTGTAAGATAGAGCTTGAGAGATGATCTAGTCACAGACACGTAGATACATTTTGTGCATGGGAGGAAGCAAGGTCAATCGATTACATATATAAAGGGAGAGAGATTGAGCGAGTGTGGGTCGTCGTGCGATCGGAAGAGTGAGATGGGTTGGAGAGAGTGACCTAGATAGACAATGTACGTGAAAGAGTATACAATATGAATATGTCGAATTGGGCTCAAACATGGAGATATATCGTTTGTTTCCGAGAAAGAGCGAGGTCAATCGAGACATACAGAGAGAGAGAGAGAGAGAGAGAGAGAGATTGAGCGAGCATAGCCCGCCATGAGGTCGAAAGAGTGGGGCGGCTTGGATGGACTGACCTAGATAGACAATCTGCGTGAGAGAGTATAGAGTGTGTCGATCGAGGCCCGAACAAGGAGATATATCATTTGTGTGTGAAAGAAAACGAGGTTAATCGAGACTCAGATAAAGAGAACGAGATTGAGCGAGTGTGGCCCGCCGTGCGGAAGAAAGAGTGAGACAGTCTCGAGGGAGTGATCTAGATAGACAACGTGCATGCGTGCGCATGAGAGGTTGGGAGGCTAGATAGGCAATGCATGTATCTAGCGAGAGAGGGTGGGAGGGAGAGAGAGAGGGAGAGCTCAGCATGGGGTGCAATGGCGGGTGTGTGAGGTAAATACATTTGGTAACAGAGTGGAAAAAGGGCGTTGTGTAGTTGAGAGAGTTAGAGATCGAAACATGGAGAGAAAGAATGAACATGTGTCAGAAACCGATAGCTTCCTAAGGTGGTTAGGAGAGGAAGTTTAACCGATACAGGAAGTATTTAGCGTGTGTGCCGGGGGGGTGGGGCTAAAAACAACATTTGAATGTAGATAGTACGAGACTTAATATCGATGTTTCAATTCCGTGTACATTGTAGGATTTGAACTGAGGACCATTCATATGGGTAATTATTTCGAATTCGTGCCATATTAGGTTTGGAAAAGTTGACATTGACTCGATTGTTGTGCTATTTTGTAGGTCATATGTTTGAATCCATCCAAAGTTTTCTCACTACCATGGTGTTCATCATATACATATGAATTTGTATTAAATAGTAGCGTGGATACCGTGAAATGTGAAATCCACGTTAGAATTGGAGATTGCTATGTGACACACACTCTAATTCAAATAACTAATTATGTACACACACTCTAATCCACGTTAGCGTGGATACCGTCTCGATTTGTTCAACTAACTCCTCATTGATTAATATATAGTATCTCGTTTCGAATGACTAATTATTTGCAAGGAAAACACGGGCATGGTAATACATACAGATTCGTTTGATGCAAATGAAAGAAGATTTGTTTGCATTCTCAAATGTAGGCGCACCAGGCAGACCAGGGTCATGTCGTGGTGGTCGCGTGTGTCGTACGGACGCTTAGCACCCAGCCACCCACCCCCCTCCCTCACTCCCCCCTCCCCCCAAAAAAGAACATTGAAAAAATAAGTTCACGCTTCCATGTTTTGGATTGAAATATCTGGCGGCCCCAATTCCAGCCCTGCAAAATCTCCCTTCTCCGCCGTCCCCTTCCGCGCCCAGATTGCTCAAATCCCTAATTCGCCGCCAACCCAAGCAAAGTTTGAATCACCCCTCGTCTTGTCTCTTTCCCCACCTATGTGACGGACGACGACGAAGACGACGGTCGCGCTTCACCACCACACCAGAGCTACCTCATCTATGCCCTCGTCCACCGCACCGGGTGGTCCACTGATACGTCGCCATCGTATCTACTTATCCAAACACTTTTGCCCTTGTTTTGGACTCTAACTTGCATGATTTGAATGTAACTAACCCGGACTGACGTTGTTTTCAGCAGAATTGCCATGGTGTTATTTTTGTGCAGAAATAAAAGTTCTCGGAATGACCTGAAACTTCACGAAGAATATTTTTGGAATATATAAAAAATACTGGCGAAAGAATCAACACCAGGGGGCCCACACCCTATCCACGAGTGTGGAGGGCGCGCCCACCCCCCTGTGGCACGCCCCCTGCCTCGTGGGCCCCCTGAAGCTCCACCGACCTCAACTCCAACTCTATATATTCACGTTCGGGGAGAAAAAAATCAGAGAGAAGGATTCATCGCGTTTTATGATACGGAGCCGCCGCCAAGCCCTAATCTCTCTCGGGAGGGCTGATCTGGAGTCCGTTCGGGGCTCCGGAGAGAGGAATATGTCGCCGTCGTCATCATCAACCTTCCTCCATCACCAATTTCATGATGATCACTGCCGTGCGTGAGTAATTCCATCGTAAGCTTGCTGGACGGTGATGGGTTGGATGAGATTTATCATGTAATCGAGTTAGTTTTGTTGGGGTTTGATCCCTACTGTCCATTATGTTCTGATATTGATGTTGCTATGACTTTTCTATGCTTAATGCTTGTCACTAGGGCCCGAGTGCCATGATTTCAGATCTGAACCTATTATGTTTTCATGAATATATGTGAGTTCTTGATCCTATCTTGCAAGTAAATAGTTACCTACTATGTGTTATGATCCGGTAACCCCGAAGTGACAATAATCGGGACCACTCCCGGTGATGACCGTAGTTTGAGGAGTTCATGTATTCACTAAGATTTAATGCTTTGGTCCGGTACTCTATTAAAAGGAGGCCTTAATATCCCTTAGATTCCAATAGGACCCCCGCTGCCACGGGAGGGCAAGACAAAAGATGTCATGCAAGTTCTTTTCCATAAGCACGTATGACTATATTCGGAATACATGCCTACATTCCAATGATGAACTGAGATAGTTCTATGTCACCCTAGGTTATAACTGTTGCATGAGGAATCGCATCCGACATAATTATCCACCACTGATCCAATGCCTACGAGCTTTTCACATATTGATCTTTGCTTAGTTACTTTACCATTGCCACTGTTACAATTACTACAAAACTGCTACTGTTACCTTTGCCAGCGTTACCGTTACTTCCATACTACTTTGCTACTAAGTACTTTGTTGTAGATATTAAGTCTTCCAGGTGTGGTTGAATTGACAAATCAACTGCTAATACTTGAGAATATTCTTTGGCTCTGCTTGTTTCGAATCAATAAATTTGGGTTGAATACTCTACCCTCGAAAACTGTTCCGATCCCCTATACTTGTGGGTTATCAAGACTATTTTCTAGCGCCGTTGCCCGGGAGCATAGCTCTATTCTTTGAGTCACTTGGGATTTATATCTGTTGATCTATGAGGAACTTGAAAGACGAAAAAACTAAGATTTATCCCTCAACTACGAGGGGAGGTAAAAATCTTCCATCTAGCTCTGCACTTGATTCACCTTCTGTTATGAGTAAACTTGCGACACCTACTCCTGTTGATTCTGATATGTCGCATGTTATTGATGATGCCACTTCTGCTTTGCATGATACTTATGATGAAACTACTTCTATGCATGATAATACTGTGCCATTAGGTGAATTTCTTGATGAACAACTTGCTAGGGTTAGAGAGAATGAAATTATTGAAACTGATAATATTGATGAAAGTGACGATGAAGATTCTCCCCCGAGATATGAATTGCCTGATGTGCCTGAAGGTTATGTTATGGATGAAGAAACTTCTAGAGACTTTGTTGCGTGCAAAGATTGATATGAGCTTAAGAAACTATTAGCTAAGCTGAAAGAAAAGTCTTTGAATGCTAGAATGAAATATGACCCTGCTTTTGCTACTTCACCTATCTGTATTTCCGATAAGGATTATGATTTCTCTGTTGATCCCGAAATAATTACTTTGGTTGAATCTGATCCTTTTTATGGCTATGAATCTGAAACTATTGTGGCACATCTTACTAAATTAAATGATATCGCCACCCTGTTCACTAATGAGGAAAACATTCGTTACTACTATATCCTTAAGTTATTTCCATTCTCATTAAAGGGTGATGCTAAAATATTGTTTAATTCTCTTGATCCTGGTTGTGTGCGTAGTCCCCAGGATATGATTTATTACTTCTCTGCTAAATATTTCCCCGCTCATAAGAAACAAGCTGCCTTAAGGGAAATATATAATTTTGTGCAAATTGAACAAGAGAGTCTCCCACAAGCTTGGGGGAGGCTTCTCCGATTACTTAATGCTTTGCCTGATCATCCTCTCAAGAACAACGAAAAACGAGATACTTGATATCTTTTATAATGGACTAACCGATGCTTCCAGAAACCACCTGGATAGTTGTGTTGGTTGTGTTTTGAGGGAAAGAACTGTTGATCAAGCTGAATTGCTATTTAATAATATGTTGAGTAATCAAAATGATTGGACACTTCCTGAACCAACTCCTAAGCGAACTCCACAGAAAAGGGGTATTCTATTTCTCAGTCCTGAAGATATGCAAGAGGCAAAGAAATCTATGAAAGAAAAGGGTATTAAAGCTGAAGATGTTAAGAATTTACCATCTATTGAAGATATACATGGTCTTGATAACCCGACACAGGTAGTAAAGGTAAATTCTCTCTATAGATATGATAAGGGTGAAATTCCATCTACTAAGTTTGCTAGCCAATGCTTGGATGAGTTTGATGATTTTATTGTTAAACAAGAAAACTTCAATGCTTATGTTGGTAGACAATTGAAAAGAAATGCTTATATGATTGAACACTTGAGTGATTATTTGTCTAGATTTAAAGGTGAACTTAAACTTATTTGTAAACATGCTTCTATGGTTACCACTCAAGTAGAACAAGTGCTTAAAGCTCAGAATGATTTGCTCAATGAATTAAATAATAAGAAAAATGATAATGCTGTTAGAGTTATGACTAGAGGGTGTAAACTGACTCAGGAACCTTTGTATCTTGAGGGCCACCCTAAGAGAGTTGAGCAAGATTCTCAGAGAACTAATGTTGATGCACCCAGTTCTTCTAAGAAGAAGAAAAAGAAAAATGATAGGACTTTGCATGCTTCTAGTGAACCTGTTGTTGACACACCTGAGAATCCCAATGATATTTCTATTTCTGATGCTGAAACACAATCTGGTAGTGAACATGACCTAGTGATAATATTAATGAGATTGAACCTGCTGTTGATCTTATAACCCACAATTAAAGAATCAACGTTATGATAAGAGAGACTTCGTTACTAGGAAGCATGGTAAAGAAAGAGAACCATGGGTTCAGAAACCAATGCCTTTTCCTCCTAAACCATCCAAGAAAAAGGATGATGAGGATTTTGAGCGCTTCGCTGAAATGATTAGACCTATCTTTTTGCGTATGTGTTTGACTGATATGCTTAAAATGAATCCTTATGCTAAGTATATGAAAGATATTGTTACAAATAAAATAAAGATACCGGAAGATGAAATTTCCACCATGCTTGCTAATTATACTTTTAAAGGTAGAATACCAAAGAAACTTGGAGATCCAGGAGTACCAACTATACCATGCTCCATTAAAAGAAACTATGTTAAAACTGCTTTATGCGATCTTGGAGCCGGTGTTAGTGTTATGCCTCTCTCTTTATATCATAGACTTGATTTGAATAAGTTGACACCTACTGAAATATATTTGCAAATGGCCGATAAATCAACTACTATACCTGTCGGTATTTGTGAGGATGTGCCTGTTGTGGTTGCAAACATTACTATTTTAACGGACTTTATTGTTCTTGATATTCCCCAGGACGATAGTATGTCGACTATCCTTGGTAGACCATTTTTGAATACTGCGGGGGCTGTTATTGATAGCAACAAAGGCAATGTCACTTTTCATGTTAATAGTAATGAGCACACGGTACACTTTCCGAGGAAACAACCTCAAGTCCACAGTATCAATTCTATTGAAAAAATTTCAATGATTATTATTGGAGGTTTTGAATTCTCTCTTCCTACTGTCAAGAAGAAATATGATATTCTTATTGTTGGGGACGTGTATATCCCCTTTGAGGTAACCTAGTGTTATTAAAAAATTCTCCGGTTTCATGCGATTCGGAAAGAGTTTGTTAACAAGACTTGATCAACCTTGTTAGTGGATTCCTTTTGATGAGCATCAGATGGATGAAGTTAGAAAGCACAACTCTCTGTACCCTCCTTTTATTTTATGTTATTTAGATTAAATAAAGCAAAAATAGTATTTTCTGTCTGTTTTCTGAATTATCCTTGCAATAAAAAATACCCCGAAAATAAAAGTTCTCCAAATGTCCTGAAATTGAAATATGATTTTTGTAGAATGTTTAAGAATATCTGGCACTAAGAACACACCAGAGGGGGCCACCACTTGGCCACGAGGGTCCAGGGCGCGCCCACCTCCCTAGGGCGCGCCCCGGCCTCGTGGGGCCCACGTAGCTCCCCCTCCACTTATTCCTGCACCCACACACCTCGTCTTCCTCCAGAAAAAATAACCACACAGCTCAAACTCGTGGTCTAGCTCGTTTTGCTGTGATTTTCGATCTCCTTGCTCAAAGCTCCACTCACAAAACTGCTTTGGGGGATTGTTCTTTGGTATGTGACTCCTCCAATGGTCCAATTAGTTTTTGTTCTAGTGCTTTATTTATAGCATATTTTTTCTGCTTAGGTGACCCTGTTCTTGAGCTTTCATGTCAAATTAATTTGGTCCCAAGTAGTTCTAATGCATGATATAGTCTCTAGGCACTTGTGGGAGTAGTTTCTATCAATCTTGCTGAGTTTGGTTCACTTTTATTTTGAGTCACTAATAATTTCAGAAATTTTTCAAAGGAAGAAAAATGTTTAGGATAATGTACCAAGGTGGTTCCTCAAGGAAGCAAGCACCCAGGCTCCCGATACGTGAGCCGGACAATGAAATACCAAGAGAAGCTCAAGTGCGGCCTTGTGAATGGCCGTCAGAAGATTTTATGGTCCAAGCAGGGATTAAGGAGGAATTTGACGTTTATGTGCGTAATGCTGAACTTTAGGGCTTCGTGTCAGATAAGTGCCCCCAATATTACTACCTAACTGATTCCTTTGTGAGAAGGTTTAAATTTACATCATCACGCAATTCTCACACTGTCCTATTAATTAATCTTTATGATAAATCTTATACCATGGACTTAGAAGATTTTAATACTGCTTGTAAACTCCCGCAGTGGGCTAATGCTAGTGAACCTCGCAAATCTGAATATAAAGATTTTCTTGCTAGTATCACTGTGGGGGAATCTAGAGAAATCACACAAGCTACCATAGGGAGCATTCATTTTCCTGCCATACATTATTTTGCTCTCATCGTGGGTAGATGCATTAATGGTAAAGATGAGGCTTGTCACATGTGCGTTCCAGATCTTTTTGTCCTCAAGAGTGCGGTATTAGGTGTTAAACAATATAACTTGGGGGCCATCGTTGCACGAAGGTTGCATCTTAATAGTTTAAGTGGAGACTTGTTTGGTAGAATTTATGCAACTCGTGTAGCTAATTATCTTGAGATACCCATACATGAAAATGATATGGAATTGCCCCCTTCTTATCTAGATTATAATGATATGGCTCGTCACCAGTTTGTTGAGAGGAAAGAACAGTTCCTCCAATACCGACTAATCTTTGACAGACGTCACACTGTCCATGTTGCTCTCCCTGCTCCTGCTTTCTTTGACTTTCAGGAAAAAGGGAGATATGTTATAACCAGGGAGAAGGCGAACGAATATGAGGGGAGAACGGAGGCAGCTCGCCTCGAAGCTGCAGCTCGTCAGGCAGTAGCCGCTGCATCTCAGTACGACCCCAGTTACAACTTCGGATATCCGCCAGGCCATCCATGGGCATAGACCAACTTAGGCCAAAAGTCAGCTTGGGGAGTCAGATTTCCCACCG
Source organism: Aegilops bicornis (assembly GCA_021605145.1). NCBI lineage: Eukaryota > Viridiplantae > Streptophyta > Magnoliopsida > Poales > Poaceae > Aegilops > Aegilops bicornis. The sequence continues at coordinate 234,068,587 of CM038672.1, read as the reverse complement.
ACATTACATTCATGTTCACACACTCATGCCAGTTGTCGGTGCTCATACTTTTTCATTGTACTACCCATGCTAGTTTATTTTCTTTTCTAAGCCTTCTTCTTGTGTGTTTGAAAAACCTTAAGAAAAACCAAAAAAATTAGTTATAGCTTTTAGCTAGTTTACTTTCCATGCCTCTAGTAGTATAATTAAAAGAAAACCCAAAAAGATTTCTCATTCTTCTTTTGTTTGTTGGGAGTTTTCCTGTGTAAATAGTTTTGTTTTATTTCTTTTTCTTTGGGGTCGAGAGGAGAAGACCATGATGAAAATGCTGAAATAGCTCTTATATGCATTATTATTGATTTAGCGAAGAGCCCATATTACCTTGTCTTCTCCTGTGTATTAAATGCTTGCAGATTCCAGCTTAGTCCAATGCATGTGCACTATTATTATCATCCACGTCGTTCGGTCTTGCAAGTGAAAGGCAATAATGACGATGTATGATGAACTGATTGAGATGGGAAAAGCTGGTATGAACTCGACCTATCTTGTTTTTGTAAATATGATTAGTTCATCATTCCTGAATCAGCCTATTATGAATGAAACATGTTTGCAATGACAATTAGAGATTATAGTTGCTCATGCCATGCTTAATTAGCTAGGAGTTTATAATGGTCTACCTTGGGTGCCAACATGCTATTAAAATGGTTGTGATGTGGTATGATAGGATGGTATCCTCCTTTGAACGATTCGAGTGGCTTGACTTGGCACATGTTCATGCATGTAGTTGAAACAAAATCAACATAGCCTCCACGATATTTATGTTCATGGTGGATTATATCCTACTCATGCTTGCACTCAGTGTTGATTAATTTTAATGCATGTTCATGACTGTTGTCGCTCTCTAGTTGGTCGCTTCCCAATCTCTTTCTAGCCTTTACTTGTACTAAGCGGTAATACTGCTTGTGCATCCACTTCCATAAACCCCAAATTGATCCCATATATGATTCCACCATACCTTCCTATATGCGGTATCTACCTGCCGTTCCAAGTAAATTTGTATGTGCCATACTCTAAACCTTCAAATGAAATTTTGTTTTGTATGCTCAAATAGCTCATGTATCAACTAGGGCTATCTGTATCTTCCATGCTAGGTGGGTTATTCTCACGAGGAGTGGACTCCGCTCCTCACTCACGAGAAAATGGCCAGTCACCGGGATGCCCAGTCCCATGCTCAAATCAAATCAAAATAATTGCAAACAAAACTCCCCCAGGACTGTTGTTAGTTGGAGGCACCCGTTGTTTCGGGCAAGCCATGGATTGATGCTTGTTGGTGGAGGGGGAGTATAAACTTTACCAATCTGCTTGGGAACTGCCTATAATGTTTGTAGCATGAAAGATATCCAGATCTCTCGGTTGTTATGTTGATAATGAAAGTATGCCGCTCAAAATATTATTCATCTCTAATTCAAAACTCGACCTCTGGCACCTCTACAAATCCCTGCTACCCTCTGCGAAGGGCCTATTGTAAGTGCATCTAGTGCCACCCCTAGTTGGTTTTGCAGTATTGGCGACAAACCTGGTTGAGGGACTACTGTGTTTGTGAGAATTGCAGGATAAGGCAGGTAGTAGTCCCGCATTGATTCGGTTTACCTACCGGAGATGACCCCTAAAAATGTATGAAGACAGTGAAGACAATGGTGGTATGTGAAGATAATCGGAATGAAGATTCTGACCCGAGAAGACATTCACGTGAAGACTATGGAGTGCGAAGACATAGTTGTTTCGTAGTTTCCTTTTCTTCTCTGTTGTGTCATAGGAACCACCGTACTGTTAAGTGGGGTCCAAGTGAAAAAGTCGAGGATCAAGTGATGCTCAACTAAATCCTATGTCTTCGAGCGAAGACAATGAGAGGAAATCTTATCCAGAGCTGGATGAGTCGCCTTTACTTGTAGCCCAAGTCAAGCGTCGCAGGTTTGAAATCGATCACCGGACACGTGTCAGTTCCTTAGTGACCCAGGGTCATTTTGGACAAATCAGGTCGGGTTGCCTAGTGGCTATAAATAGCCCACCCCCTGCACCATAAATTGGAGGCTTCTCAGAGTTAGTGCACGGCTTTTGTCATTTGAGAGCAACCCTCCTCGAAGCCTTTGAGAGAAAGATCCTTGCGAGGACAAAGCCCAAAACACCCAGAGTCAAAGAGTGTTAGGCATCACTGAAGTCTTTCTGTCCATGTGCCTGAAGACTTGTTACACTTGAGGACTGTGAATACTCTAGCCGGATAGGTGTCGCGTTCTGAGCATCCAAGAGTCATTGTGGATTGCTAGTGAACAAAGTCTGTGAAGGTTTGGAAGTCTACCTTGAAGACTTACCAGAGTGATTGGGCGAGGACTAAGTGTCCTTAGCTCAAGGGGAATAAGGTGAAGACATGGTCTTCTGAGTTGAATCTCGGCTTCCCTAACCAGACGTACAGTTGTCACAGCAACTGGAACTGGTCCAACAAATCCTTGTCCTCACCAAGCAACTAGTTCTATCTCTTCCCTCACTTATTTACAGTTTGTCTTCGTGAAGTCATTTGCATGCTTGCCTTCTCTGTTTGACTTCACCGTGTGATGACAAATGTTGTTTGGGTTCATACTATCTTCCATCCTGATCTATACTACCTAGCTGCTAATAGTCATCGTGCTTTCACTTCATTACTTGCTTGAATATGGCTTGTCTAGTGTAGTCTACCTTCCGCTGCATATCAATAGGTTCACATTTATCATTTGTCTTCAAAGCTCCCATGTTTTGAAGACTTTCATAAAAATTGCCTATTCACCCCCCTCTAGTCGATAACTAGCACTTTCAATTGGTATCAGAGCAAGGTACTCCCTTTTTCTGTATGATTCGGTTTAACCATCTGGAGTTTTAGCTATGTCAACTGCAGGGATAATCAAAGTCTCCGCTGCATGCCCTGTCTTCGATGACACTGATTACCCCTACTGGAAAAATAAGATGCGTATGCATCTTGAATCCATTCATGTCGACCTATGGTATGTCGTCAAGAACGGCGTTCTCAAGGGCGGTGAAGGTGTCACCCCTGCTGATGTCAAGAAGTTCATTCAACTGGATTCTACTGCCAAGAACATCGTCTGTGGTCATCTGACCAAAGGACAATATGGCCGTGTGAGTGATCTGGAAACTTCGAAGCTAGTCTGGGACTGGCTCTCCAAGGTCAACGAAGGCATCTCAACCCAGAGAGACTCAAGGATCTGTGTTCTTTGCAACCTTTTCAACTGCTTCAAGAGAAACGACAGTGAGAATGTCCCGCTCACGTTTGATCGCCTCACTAACATCACAAATGAGCTACATGCTCTTGGTGCCACTGAGATCACCAAGCATGAAATCGTCAAGACACTCCTGAGGTCACTTGACAGCTTGTTTGACACCCTAGACTTGATGATCCAAGAACTCCCTGACTTCAGGACTCTCGATCCGTCTGACATACTTGAGAGGCTCAACACACATGAGTTCGAGTTATCTGGGAAAAGAGAGATCTATGGTTCTAGCTATGGATGTACACGCGCTTTGAAGGCAAAAGTTGTTTCCTCATCTGAAGAAGAATCTGACTGCAGTTCTGGGGATCCTGAAGACATTGGAAAGGAGCTCGCTATGCTTGTGAAGAGGTTCCAGAAACTCACCAAGAAGAAAGGCTTCAGAAAGTCTTCAAGATCCAGCTCGAGAAATGATGAAGCTTCTACTCATGACCATAAGAAGACAACATGCCACAAGTGCAAGAAACCTGGTCACTACATATCTGAATGTCCTCAGTGGGACAATGAGAACAACAACAAGAAGAAGAAGACCAAGGAATATGATTCTGATGACAAGAAGAAGAAGAAATCCTCAAAGTCGTCTTCCAAGTCTTCGTCCAAGTCTTCATCACATAAGAAGAGCTCATCTGGCAAGGCTCGTGCTTTTGTTGGCAATGAGATGGATTCAGAGGAGGAGTCTGCTTTTGAGGAGGCAGAGGTGGAGTCTGAGGAGGAGTCCGACTCTGGCGTTGCAAGTCTAGGTCTAGCCATAGCCTACGTTGCCAAGTCCATCTTCAACACTGAAGACAATGGCTCTGTCACCAATGCTGATGCTAATGACAAGGACGACTCTGCCCCCACCTACTGCTCCATGGCACATGGTTCCAAGGTAAACTCACGTGATGCTTACTTTCAAACATCAAGTGAAAATTGCAACTGAACAACAGAAAGCTATGGAACATATTCAAAAACTGTTAGACAAAAGCGATGACCTATTGGACGCGAAATGACCCGATCTCAGTCCTTAATTGTAGACATCAAAAATCTTCATGTTAAGTACGAGGAACTTGAAAGTCGTCATGAAACGCTCTCAAAAACTCATGAAAAGCTTTCCTAGGAGTATCTTCAAAGGAAGCAAGAACTTGAGAAATTGAGAGCAGTTCATGAAGATCTTCAAAAAGAGAACGAGTCACTTCGCACTCAACAGATCAGTCCCGCTCAGGAAGGATCTGAACCACCATGTCTAAAATGCCTTGAGCGTGATAAAGCTACTTCTGTTGTTGAATGTTCTGCTACTGCCTCTGCTGCAATATCTTCAACTGATGATGTGGTAACTAACCCCTCTGCTGAGGATGCCACTACTATTGCTGATGAAAATGCTAGGTTGAAGACATTGCTTGAGACTATGACGTACAAAATCCTCAAAGGGCATCAGACACTATGTGATGTCCTCAAATAGCAGATTCTGAATCGAAACCCCTAGGAAAGAGGGTGTTGGGTTTGAGAGGAAAATGAATGTTGATGGTTCTTACTGGAAGCCTTAGCAGCACCCCAAAACCACATGGGTTGCTTCAAAGGGACCTTCAGTGGACCCATCCACCTTATCTGGCTTCACTTGTGCTAACCCTATCATCGTTGATGAATCCTTTGATGCAAACTATAAACTATTTAAGAATCAGAATGGTGAAGTGTTTGCGGTGTATATTGGTACTAACTGCAGGAATGGACCACCCATGAAGAAGATCTGGGTGCCCAAAAGCTATCTTGAGAATCTTCCTTTGAATGTCATCATGACACCACCCAGGAAGAAGACAAACCCCAGACCAAAGGCTTCACATGGCCCAAAGGCTTCATACAGACAGAGGACTCACCAGAGTCACCCTAACGCCAATGTTTTGCAGGGAAATCATACTCAGGCTTATGAATATGAGCGTGTATCATCAAACCACTATGTTCATAAGACTAAGAACTATTCTGCTTATTCATTTGAGTATTATTCACCACCTGCAAGGCCATTTGCAAGGGCTCCAAAGCCAAAGTTCTCAGATGCTGCACTTAGACTCACTACTTCTAAGCCACCCCTGAAAATGTGGGTGGTTAACAAAACTTAACTATATTTTGCAGGTAAAGGTCTCCAGCCGAAAATCAAAGTCGTTCGATGCTTATGTTGGGGACCTAAAACATCTTGTGGGATGCAAGATAAAATGCCCAAATGGTCTTACTATGTATTTTGTTCCTGAATCGCTTGTCAATCATCCTATCAGTCTAACCTTGATCTGAGCTTTGATAATCCTCTTGTCCGTAAAATGTTTATGCTTCACAATACTCTTGGTGAAGCCTATCCCCCTAACTGTACTGTAGGGTATGACACCAAATGCTTCAGAATCGATTATGGATAGTGGATGCACTAATCACATGACTGGTGATCGAAGTCTTCTCATGAACTCAACCTTACGTCCATCTGACAATAGTCACATCACATTTGCTGACACTGGTAAAAGCAATGTATTGGGTCTAGGTAGAGTTGCAATCTCGAAGGATCAGCACATGGATAAAGTAATGCTTGTTGAATCCCTTGGTTTCAATTTAATGTCTGTCTCAATGCTTTGTGATTTGAACATGATTGTGATATTTGGAAAATATCGTTGCCTTGTTCTAATGGAATCTGACAAGTCTCTAGTCTTTGAAGGGTACCTGAAAGATGGTCTATATATGGTAGATTTCACAGCAGGACCACAATTGGTCGTATGTCTTCTAGCAAAAACTTCAGAGTGCTGGCTCTAGCATCGGAGGCTAGGGCATGCTGGCATGAGGAACTTGTACACTCTCGCTAAGAAGAAACACGTCGTAGGCATCGAGGGTGCCAAGTTCAAGAAGGATCATCTGTGTGGTGCCTGCGAAGCTGGAAAGATGACGACGGCCAAGCATCCCTCGAAGACAATCATGACAACATCTCAACCCTTCGAGCTGCTACATATGGACTTATTCGGTCCTACTCACTACTCTACTCTTGCTACAACTGCTTGTCTCTATGGCTTTGTCATTGCTGATGATTATTCAAGATATACTTGGGTGCACATAGTCCTCTACAAGAATGAAGTGCAGGATGTCTTCAGACGCTTCGCCAATCGTGCCATGACAAACTATGGCATCAAGATCAAATACATCAGAAGTGACAACAGCACAGAGTTCAAGAACACTAGCCTCGATCTTTACCTTGATACATTAGGCATCACTCATGACTTCTCTGCTCCATGCACACCTCAGCAGAATGGCATCGTGGAGCGCAAGAACAGTACACTTATCGAGATGGCTCGGACGATGCTTGATGAATACAAGACTCCAAGGAAGTTCTGGCCCGAAGCCATTGATACTGCATGCCATGTCATCAACCGTGTTTATCTTCACAAGCTTCTGAAAAAGACATCCTATGAGCTCCTAACTAGTAAGAAGCCAAACGTCAGTTACTTTAGAGTATTTGGTGCTAGGTGCTGGATCAAGGATCCACATCACACTTCAAAATTTGCACCAAAAGCACATGAAGGTTTTATGCTTGGTTACGGAAAGGATTCGCACTCCTACAGAGTCTTCAACCTCTTTCACTATAAAGTGGTTGAAACTGTAGATGTGAGGTTCGATGAGACTAATGGCTCGCAAAGAGAGCACCTGCCAAATGTGCTAGATGAAGTTCCACCTAGTGAATCCAACAAGCTTATGGGAACTAGAGAAATCATACCGTCTGAGGCACAGGCTGAAGAGGAACTTATCATTTCTGCACCTAATCAACCTGAAGACAATGCTCAGCCTGAAGTTAATGCTCAAAATGAAGACAATGATGAGCAAGAACAAAATCTTCGTCCAGTTCATCCTCGTGTTGCAAATGAAGTACAGTTGAGAAGATAATTGATAGCATCAATGCAATTGGTCCACTCACTCGTTCAACAAAGAACACGACTAGCTAATTTCTGTGGGCACTTTGCATTTGTCTCAATATCTGAACCCAAGAAAGTTGCTGAAGCCTTCATGGAACCTGAATGGATTCAAGCTATGCAAGAAGAGCTTCAATAGTTCGAGCTGAACAATGTGTGGGAATTGGTCAAGCGTCCTGATCCTCACAAGCATAACATCATAGGAACCAAATGGATATATCGCAACAAGCAAGATGAGCATGGCCAAGTGGTCAGAAACAAGGCTCGTCTCGTTGCCTAAGGGTACACTCAAGTTGAAGGGATTGACTTCGATGAAACATTTGCTCCCGTGGCTAGGCTTGAAGCCATACGCATACTGCTAGACTACGCCAACCATCACAATCCTTCTGTACCAAATGGATGTGAAAAGTGCCTTTCTCAACGGCAAGATTGAAGAAGAAGTGTATGTTGCACAACCACCTGGCTTTGAAGATCCAAAACATCATGATATGGTATACAAGCTCAACAAGGCAATCAGATGGCCTCAAACAAGCCCCTCGTGCTTGGTATGACACACTCAAAGACTTCACGAAGAGCAAAGGCTTCAAACCTGGTTCTCTAGATCCTACACTCTTCACGAAGACATATGATGGAGAAGCTGTTTGTGTGCCGATCTATGTGGATGACATTATCTTCTACCGCACTAACCAGAAATACAGTGATGAGTTTGGGCACATGCTGCAAGAGCAATATCAGATGTCCATGATGGGTGAGCTGAAGTTCTTCCTAGGTCTTCAAATTCATCAGCAAAGCAACGGCATCTTCATATCTCAAGAAAAATACCTCAAAGACTGCCTGAAGTAGTTTGGAATGCAAGATTCCAAAGGTTACACGATGCCAATTCCAACCAAAAGTCATCTGGGTCCTGACGCCAATGGTAAAGAGTTCGATCAAAAGGTATACCGCTCTATGATTGGTTCTTTACTTTATTTATGTGCAGCTAGGCCAGATATCATGCTTAGTGTTTGCATGTGTGCCCGATTCCAAGCGGCACCAAAGGAATCGCATCACTTAGCTGTGAAGCTAATTCTTCGATATTTGGCTTACACCCCAACACTAGGATTATGGTATCCAAAGGGTTCAGAGTTTGATCTAGTTGGATTCTCGGATGCTCATTATGCTGGTGACAAGGTGGACCGCAAGTCTACATCAGGCACATGTCACTTTCTGGGATGATCACTTGTCTGTTGGTCTTCAAAGAAGCAGAACTGTGTGTCTCTCTCCACTGCTGAATCTGAATACATTGCTGCTGGATCTTGCTGCGCTCAGCTTCTATGGATGAAGCAAACTCTCAAGGACTATGGCATCCATCTGAAGCAAGTACCACTCTACTGCGACAATGAAAGCACCATCAAGATTGCCAACAACCCAGTTCAGCACTCGAAGACAAAGCACGTTGAAATTCGTCATCACTTTATCAGAGATGATGTTATGAAGGAAGATATTGATATCATTCACGTCAACACTGAAGAGCAATTAGCAGATATCTTCACAAAGCCCTTGGATGAGAAAAGGTTTTGCAAGTTGCGGTGTGAGCCAAATATCTTAGAATCCTCAAATGTCCTGTAATTGGACACACATCCTAACACTTATGCATGTTGATGATTTGATGTGCAACACACGAAGTAAAGTATATCTTCAATCAATGAAGACATACACTCTAAGTGTGAATACATTAATGTGAAATTTGACTTCGGAGCGCCACGATAATTGTGCACCGTGTCTGGGTCTAATACTTCCTATACGGTGGGTAACGCCACCACCAAACCTTTGTTTGAAGTGTTTCATCGAGCGTCTCATTTGCTAAGTCTTCACATTTGATTTATCTTCAACCTTAATTGGACTTCATGTTTATCTTCACTTTGTTTATTTGGTCTTATATATACATATATTTGTGTTCTGTCCTCTAGAGCATTCACTTATAGCTATGTCTTCTTGCTTGAATCTTTTGATCTAAGTGAATGTGATCGGACCCTAACCTCTTCTATGCTTCTATCTCAAATTCTATATATCCAAATCATATGCATTCTATTGAAACTGACAAATGTCTTCTCTGCGTCCTTGTCAGCAGAAGATACAGAGACAAAAATTGAATATGTTTTAAATGCTATGTCCTTATTGCCTGAAACCCAGAGAAGCCGGAACGACCACCCGACAGTCCAGGCGTGCGTGGGAACATGGAACAATTTCCAATGTGTTGCATGTTTTCCACGTGTCCCTCAGATGTGAACCGCCAGGGGCACCTGTGTAATTGTGTGTGTTGTCCCTTTCCTCATAAATACACATCACATCGCGGTCAAAATCCTTCTCCCACCTCTCCACCTTGCACAAACCCTAGCACCAACACTAGCTCTCGACGACGCCGACGACGAAGCGCTTAGCTGCCGCGACCTTACCAACGTCATCCTCACGCGGGCCGCGGACCTCATCTCCTACGCCGCCGCCGTAGGTGTCTTCCGTCGCCAAGTTAGGGCACGGGAGATTGAACTGCTCGGCCTCCCACTCCACTCCGTCTAGCATTTCTTCGTGTGGTAATTAAAACTTACTTTTTACTGCCTTTTTGATCTGATAGATTCATCTTTCTCCACCAAAAGTGGTTTTTAAACCTACAAAATTGGATCTATCCTGTTCTGCATCTCATATCATGCCTAGTATATTCACTTATGCTTCACAACTAGTTAGATTCCTCACTAGTACCTATTCTTGGATTCGTACAAATCTAGAACCAACTCTCAATATATATGTGAATGTCTTCGCGCTATGAGGTCAATGTCTTCAAACTGATTTATCTTCAAAATCTTCTGAGAATGCATATGACCTCTTCCCCTTCCCTCGCATCTCTAATGCTGTCACAGGTCCATGTCCATGGGAGAATCCCTTGGTTCTCGTAGTCTGCATTCATTTGCAGAGTTTTTACAATGTCACATTAATTCTCATGAAACCATCGTCATCGACCAAAGCGCATTTAAAGTTTTGCAAGTTCTGAAGCCATTCAGTTTGAACTTCATGGCCACAGAAAAGTCAGCAAGAAAGGGCGGCAGACAGCGCCATGGGAATACATCCAAAGATTTGCCACCAGATCTCTATGAGTTATACAAGAAAGACACTGAAGAAACCTATGGCGAACGCAAGACTCGATTCCAATGGATTCGCAGATATTGGGCTGAACAATGGTTTATGTACAGATTTGTGACTGCAGAGTCTGCAGAGAAGAATGCCAACAAGCGACCATGGGGGGATATTCTCTTCAAAAATCTTCCACCCAGGTCCAGAACTGAAGCCATTGCTCAAGGTTTCTATCCTTGCATGGTTCGCGGACCATGGCCAGAGAATGTTGACCCATCTTCTCTGCTATGTATTGAGTGTTCTTGAGCTCTCGAACTAGCTACGGTCGCCGTGTAGTTCAAAAGAACCGAATCCCTCTCCTGGTCGCCTCGGGCCTCCTTTCATAGGAAAAAGGGGTTGCCAAAGTGGCACACAGGAGGTGGAAAGGCGTACAGTGCGCGAGCTTATCGCTCGGCTTTACGGGACAAAGGACACTCAATGAGCTACTTAGATGTCCATTAGCTTTATCGGGGACAGGAACGAGGCCCGTCCCGTCCGTCGCTGCTCCGCCTCGCTTCAACACGCGCCTAGGACAGCGATGCGTGCGGTGCCATGTAGGCATGTAGGCTGCTAAGGTGGCGCGGTGGTGGAGCCTTCACGAAGATCTGCATGCCACCACTTGGGTGCTTGCTGAGTTGGCCTAGAAGCCGCGCGTTGCCACACAGGTGCCTGCCCAGCTAGTTGGGCTGGCAGCTGCATGCGAACGGCGGTGGAGTCTTGGTCAACGCGGGCCTGGCTATGGCCCCGCTGATGCCCTCGGCAAGGGTCTTGCCGGTGGCCCGGCAAGGGTCTTGCCGTGGCGTTGCAGTCGTCCCCGACAAGGCGCTTGCCGGGGGTCTTGTGGATTTCCTCGGCTAGGATCCCGCCAAGGGTCGCCGTCTTCTAGTCCTCATCTGATCTCATATGTTTATGATCTTGACGAAGATCTGCATGCCACCAGAGAGGTGCCTCCCGAGCCTTGGTTCCAATGTAGTTGGTGGCGGCGTTTGGAACCCTAGGGTGGCTTGCTCCGCTGGCGTTGGGCAAGCTGCCCTGCAAGGCCCTTTCCGGGGTCGTGGAGGCCGCCCCGGCAAGGGTCTTGCCGGGGAAGTCCACCTCACCCCCTTGTTGTCTTGTGTTTCTTGTCTTGGCGTTGTCTCAGTTGTCTTCTGCTTCGGCTCTTCTCCGGCTTCCCTCCTCTGCCCTGCTTAGTTTGGCCGCGGTGCGCAGCTCTGACTGCCCGTGCACAAGTAAAGGGGTCAAAAGGAGAGCCCCTACTTTTGTACACCGATAGGAGCCCCCGGGCCTAGGCCACACATAAGCGCGGCGCGTTGTGGGGCCAGGCCCAGAACGGTGCACGGGCAGGTGGGGCGGATTTTACCGCAGTAACTCTTCGTCCGCTGCGCTTTCCCACGACCCGCGTTGAACGCGCGACGTGGAATGTCGTGCGTGACGTGGGGGTCATGCGTGGGGCAGTTCCCGCACGCATGCGTCACATCATGGTTAATGGGAAAAGAGGTGGGCCGCGTCTTCCCCGTAAAAAGGAATAACCGCAGGCGCGCTGCTCATTTACCCTCCGTGCTTTCCCCAATCTCGGAACTGTCGTCCCCTTCTTCCTCCTTCTCAAGCTCTTGCCTTTGCTCGTCGCCGCCGCGCTTTCACCATCCTCCATTCCCCGCTTCCCGCAGCCGCCATGGCACCCAAGACTAGGAAAAGCAAGGGAGTGGCCAAGGACGCCGGGGAGAAGGAGCCGCCGGAGAGCGAGCTGGCGGTGCGGCGGACGCAGCACGCCTACTTCCCGTCGACCGTCGACGCGGTCGAACTCCGGAACTACTTCAAGCACCTGTGGGGCTGCAAGACGGTAAGCGAGATGACAGGGCATCCGGCCACGCGCGTTGTCCCCGCCGCCTTCACCGAAGCCGGGTCGAATCGGTACCCGTTCTTCGTCGACTACTTTTCCTGCGAGCTCTGTCCCCCTTTCTCTGATTTCTTCAGCGACATCATGCACACCTATGGCTTCCGCCTTTTGTATTACTCCAAATGCCGTGGCGTACATGGCTCTTTTTGCGCACCTCTGCGAGGGTTTCGCCGGGGTGCATCCCAACATGGCGCTCTTCCGCCATTACTTCTTCCCTCGCATCTGGAAGGGGCGCCATTTCCGGTTGTGTCGCCTGGATTCCAAGGACCCAGGACAAAGGGACATATCCGGACGGCGCCCAGAAGGAGAGGTGGGAAGAGTGGCGGGGCCGATGGTGCTTGATTGAAGAGAAGGATCCACCGGACTTTTGCCGGGTCCGCCACGCACCGCCGGTCCGCAGGAGCGACTTGAGTGATGTCGACGTCAATGACAAGAAGCTCACGGGTGCCACCACCAGGATTCTTCGTCTCGCCGAGGCCGGGCTCACCCTTGAGATGATCGGAGCGGATTTCATCCACCGCTGAATCGCTCCGCTGCACAACAAGGGGAGGCCAGCCTGGCTCTACACGAAGGCCGCCGACATCATGAGGCTCCGCCCCGACCTGGACCACAACCTCACAGTGATGGGGCACACCCACTTCTGCCAGCGGCTCTTCCAGCTCGATGTGAACCGCGACGCCGAGGTCGAGCAGTCGGGCAAGGCCGCGAGGGCCGCCGCGAAGGCCGGCAAGCCCGCCAGGGGGCCCTTGTTCAAGTTGCCGGCCGGGGTGGTCTTGCTGAGCAACAACTCGCGTCGAAACGACATCATCGCCATGATGCCAGAGTTCAACGCACACGGCCTCGTCCCAAGCTGGGCCGAGCCACGAGAGGATCAGGTGCAGGAGTTTTTCAACACCCTAGAGGAGAATTACATCAGCGCTGAGCCGCGGCTCGTCCAGGACACCACCCAGGTGGAGCTGGACTACATCGCCGCCAGGGCGGCAGAGGCGGAGCTCGCCAGGGAGGCCGGGAGCACCAGTGGCGTGGAGGACAAGGCCGTGGCGGAAGCGGAGGAAAAGGAGCTCGCCCAGTGAGCGGAGTCCACTGGGGAGGCCAGCAGCGCCGGCACTGGGGCCCCTCTCGTCGAAGATGTGGTCGACGAGTCCTCGGAGGAGGAGGAGGAGGGTGTCTACCCTCCGGTTACGGGGAGAAGGCGAGTCCTGCGGCGGGCCACCTCTGGCCAGCCGGTCCGGCCCGGCAGGGCCGTACAACTGCGGCAAGCCCAGGAGGGGTCCGGGTGCCAGACAAGGGCCGTGGCGGCAAAGAAGTTGGTGAAGGCCGCGGCGGCAAGGAAGGAACCAACTGCCTCTTCTTCCTCCAAATGCCCTCAGACTCCATCAGCTTCCCCTCCCCCGGCAGATGATGACGCGGGGGTCATCTTCGACTTCGGGTCCCTCAGCCGAAGGGGGAAGAGGAAAGCAGCAGAGGAGGAGGTGGAGGACGAGTAAGTATCTTGTTCCTTTCTGTCATCTCTGTCCCCTCAGACCGTGCCACTTATCTTGACTTGTTTTCATCTTTGCAGGGATGCGGAGACGTTGGCCCAGAGGGTGAAGAGGGCCAAGGCTTGGCTGCCAGCCCCAGCATGCATGCACTGGCACAATCACCGGTGGTGTTGAGCAGTCCAGGCAGCAGCCCCCGGCACAGCCCCCAACGCAAGTTCATCACTTGCCCCTCGTCAATGTGTGTTAGGGGCATGATACCTTGGTGCTAACCTTGTCGTGATTGCAGGAGGGGGACAGCAGCGGGAGGAGCCACAGAGGGCTGCCCCCAACACGCCGCCCCCATCGACCATGCCGCCCCGAGGGGCGTCCCCGGCAAGGGCGCCAAGCACCGAGCCCATGCACACGGAGGAGGAGGAGGCGAACTCGGGCGCTGGTGGCTTTGCCTCGGCACCAAACGTTGGCGGGGAGGGGACCTTTGCTTCCCAGCACGGCACGGGTAAGTCACTTGCCTTCCGTCCCTGTTCTTTCTGAATCTTGATCTTGGCCTCGCCTCATCCCCTTCTCGGTATCTAGATTTCCCCTCGGTGGACCTAGAGGACATCGACACCGTCATTGAGGATGTCGCCAAGGATGCCACGGCGGAGGCCGAGAAGATTGCTACCGAGGAGACCGCCAAGGGCGCTACCGAGGACGCCGCCAAGGGGCCCGTCGGGTAGTCTGGCAAGGCCACAACCGAGGAGGCCGGCAAGGGGCCTGCCGGGGAGGCCAGCAAGTCCGCTGTCGGGGAGAAGGTGGTTGATGACCATCCTTCCTCCTCCACCGCCTCTGGCTCTGGCAGGTATCTGAAGGTGAGTGACGACCTTTTCGTCCACCTTCCAGGGACGTCGAGCTCCAGGGCGCCCATTGAGGGAGAGGTATTCAACAAGGAGGTGCTTGCCGCCGCCGGTCTCGAGGTTGTTGACGAGCCGAGCCTTGGTGGTGACAGTTTCCAGGAGGAGCGGCTTCTCCAGGCCATGGGCGCCAACTTTCGGAAGCTTCAGGCGCTCCACCGCACCCGCCTGGACAAGGCCAAGTCCAGGATGGCAACGGTGGACAAGGTGGAGGCGGACCTCAAGGGACGTGTCGCCGAGACGCAAACTTGGTTCTGCCAAGCTTGTGAGGAGCTGAAGGCCGCCCAGGGCGAGCTGGCCAAGCGTGATGTGGCGCTCACCATGAAGCAGGCCGACATCGAGAAGGCCCAAGAGACGGCAAATAACCTGGTCGCCGCAGCCGAGGCCACTCGAGCCCAGCACCAGGCCGTGCTGAACTCCCAGGAGGAGGACCTTGCCGCTCGCGAGGAGAAGCTTGCCGCAACGCTCCGTGGCAAGGATGAGGAGGTGGAGAAGCTCGTCGTGCAGCGGACCCGGGAGCTGGAGTAGAGGCACAGGGAGGCACTCGATGCCCAGGCTCTAGTTCACGCCGACAAGGTGAAGGAGCTGGAGGTGGAGCAGGACGGGCTGAAGGAACATACCCTGAAGCTGGCCGAGGAGAAGAACACGCTCAACGGTGCCCTGGTGGAGGCGCAGGGCGCAGTCCTTGGCAAGGCTGAGCAGCTCTCCAAGGCCAACGACTCCATCAAGGATCTGAAGCTGAAGTTGGAGGGTCTTTAGAAGACGCTCTCGGAGGCCAAGGCCCGGGAAGGGACCCTGGCCAAGAATCTGGAGGTCGAGAAGCAGCTGCGGGAGTACGAAGCCGCCAACCACAGGGTTTTTGTGGAAGGCGAGGATCGCTGGGTCGGCCGCCTCGAGAATGTCGCCGACAGGATCACCATGCAGCTGGCTACCATGGGGATGCCAAATGTGAGGTATACCCCGGGGCGCAATGTGAGCCCCAACTCCAAGCTGTCCGTCTTCTTCGAGGGCGTCCTCGGGGCCCTGGAGCAACTTTACTCCAATAGGGCGGCCTCCCTGGCCGATGAGTCCCGGAGGCTTTGTCGGGGTGCCATGACCAAGGTCCTCGCCAAGGTGGCGCACTGGAATCCTGACCTCGACTTTGAAGCCGCGCTGGAGAGCTTGCCGGAGGATGCGGACATCGCGGCGCTCAAGGAGCGTATCAAACCCATCATCAACCGCATCAACGGAATCCAGAGGGTGGAGGGCCAGAGCCGGGATTAGGCACCCCGTTTCTCATTGCCGCTGCAGGTTCATGACCAAGACAATTCTACCTTTAGTTAGAACCGCGGCAACAATTTATGTAATATAACTCTATAGTACTTTTGATACAATGCATGTTATTTTCCTGTTCAATTTTCCTTTGTATGTCCACCCTACGTTAACCGGGTAGGCTTGCCGGCAAGTAAACCCAGGGTGCGCCAAAGATGTCGGTGGAAACGACACCTATGGGGTCACTGGGAGCCCTTCTACGGTCGGCGGGCGCGAGGTCGTGAGAAGAGCAGGTTTAGGAGCTAGCACAAAGATCGTTTACCCGGGATCGGGCCGTGAGGATGCGTAAAACCCTAGTCCTGCTTTGGTGGATGTATTGAGTGTTCTTGAGCTCTCGAACTAGCTATGGTCGCCGTGCAAATCAAAATAGCCGAATCCCTCTCCTGGTCGCCTCGGGCCTCCTTTTATAGGAAAAAGGGGTTGCCACAGTGGCACACAGGAGGTGGAAAGGCATACAATGCGCGAGCTTATCGCTCGGCATTACGGGACAAAGGGCATTCAATGCGCTACTTAGGTGTCCATTAGCTTTATCGGGGTCGGGAACGAGGCCCGTCCTATCCGTCGCTGCTCCGCCTCACTTCGACACGCGCCCAGGCCAGCGATGCATGCGGCACCATGTAGGCCGGTAGGATTCTGAGGTGGCGCGGTGGTGGAGCCTTCACGAAGATCTGCATGCCACCACGCAGGTGCTTGGTGAGTTGGCCAAGAAGCCGCGTGTTGCCACGCAGGTGCCTGCCTAGCTGGTTGGGCTAGCAGCTACATGTGAACGGCGGTGGAGTCTTGGTCGACGCGGGCCCCGCTGTGGCCCCGCTGATGCCCTCGGCAAGGGTCTTGCCGTGGCGTTGCAGTTATCCCCAACAAGGCGCTTGTCGGGGGTCTTGTGGATTTCCTCGGCTAGGATCCCACCGAGGGTCACCGTTTTCTAGTCCTCATCTGATCTCATATGTTTATGATCTTGACGAAGATCTGCATGCCACCACAGAGGAGCCTCCCTAGCCTTGGTTCCAATGTAGTTGGTGGCGGCGTTTGGAACCCTTGGGCTCAAGGGTGGCTCGCTCCGCTGACGTTGGGCAAGCTGCCCGAACAAGGCCCTTGCTGGGGTCGTAGAGGCCGCCCCGGCAAGGGTCCTGCCGGGGGAGTCCACCTTGCCCCCTTGTTGTCTTGTGTTTCTTGTCTTGGCGTTGTCTCAGTTGTCTTGTGCTTCGGCTCTTCTCTGGCTTGCCTCCTCTGCCCTGCTTAGTGTGGCCGCGGCGTGCGGCTCTGACTGCCCGTGCACAAGTAAAGGGGTCAAAAGGAGAGCCCCTACTTTTGTACACCGACAGTCGTGGAGCACTCTGCTGACGACGCTGGTTCTGATGAAGCGCCTGCTCCTCCTAAGCCACAAAAGCAGAAGAGACCAAAGGCTTCAAAGCCCTCCACTGCGTGAAAAGCTTCGCGTGCGAAGCCTCTGGCCACTGCCCCTCCTGAAACAAGTGTGCAGTCTGAAGATCTTTCTCGCATCTCAAAGACCAAGAAGTCTTTAAAGAAGAAAAAGCCCATCCAGATTTCTGGGCAAGCACTGACCCCAGCTGCCGTTCTGAGGAACGAGAATGAAGCCATTGATCTGTCAAGTGATGAAGATCTTGGCGATGATGCTCTTGAGCTGCTGATAAAGAGCAAGCAAGAGGCAGAGATCTTAAACGATCTGCCCCTCTTTGATGTGGACATCTTGAATAACTTCATTGATGAATGGTTTGACAACCCAAGCCTCATTATCGATGATCTTTAGCTTCCAATTGGCATCAGTGTCTCCTTCCACGGAGCCATTGCTCATGAGTTGGCTCTGGCTCAGAAGATTGTCGAACTGAAGAACAAAATTGACTATGAGAAGGCTCAATTCAAGAATCACATGGCCAAGCTCAGCGTGGCTGATGTTCAAAACTTCAAGCAGATGCTGCATGACCTCAAGGAGGCGTTTCACAAGAAACGTGAGGAAGCAAAAGGTTCAAGAGAGCGAATGAAACACCTCGCTACAAAATGTGTCCAAGCTCACAATGAAGCAGAAAAGTGCAAGGCTCTTGGGCGCCCAGGCATCGGCCCCAAGATGGCTGCCAAAAAGAAGAAGCTTGCTGTGGCCCAAGCTGAAGCATCAGGGCGGGAAGAACCTCGCATTGTCTTCCCTGCCAGCATGACAGGCATGAATCCAAAGGTTCCCACAGCTGCTTCAGAACTTAAGAAGACAAGGGAAGCTAAGGCCGAAGCCAGAAAGCGCAAGAACAAGAACACCACTGATGATGCACAACAGACCAAGAAGCGGAAGACGAAGTCTTCGAAGAAAGATCGAGCTGCTCCCATGGAGCCCCTTGTTGTCGATCCCATCTCAGTTGCTCGTCCTGCATCTACCAACCGAGAGCGTCAGCTAGTACTTCATGAGCCTGCTTTCACAGAGGCTCCTGAAGCTGAAGACATTCCAGCTGTTGACCCCATAACAGCTGAAGACATTGGTCATCAAGACAATGTAGATGATGATGAAATCCTTCCTCAAATCGAGCACCAACCAGTATCATTGCCTGTTCTCACGAACAACGAACTCATCAGCATTGGTCGTCCCTTGACGCCAATCGCACAGGATGCATCGTGGGCTGATCACCCCCAACAAGACACACCAAGTCAGGAATCACCTAGTACTCCCCCACCTCAATTCACCACCCCGGTGCTTGACGATGACGACTATGTGGTCCAGCCAACTCCCTCTCCAAAAGCGTCGCCCGCATTCCGTAGGCTTCGCAAAGGACCAAGGCCACAAGTCACTCCGCCGAGCGTTCCAGAAGGAGAAGTGCAACACAACTCAGTGGCACGACAAGTGTTTCCTAACGCCACTCCAACTGTGAACGTCTCTGAGTCTAAAGCCAAAGCTGCTGAAGACATTCCGGCTGCATCGGCGGATGACCAACAAGAATCCCGTCAAGAAGAAGAGCGAGCTGCCACACCCCCTACCAACCAAGAAGTTGTTCTCGAGGAGAACGAGTCTGTGCCTGACCCTCTAGCTACTCGAGTGGAGGTTGAGAACACTGAGGCGGCCACAAACAACACTACTAAAGCCAATGACGTGGTCATGGCTGAAGCTAATGTGGCGCCTAAAGTGAATTTGATGCCTGAAGCTAATGTTGCAACTGCAGCCATTGTGCAGCGTGAAGCCCAAGACAATGCCACTACTCATGTACCGCCTCCAAGGCCACACACCATTGAGCAAGCATTTGATCGCGGTCAGCTGGTTACTGTCATATGTCCTATTTTGGTTCCTCCTCCTGCTGCCGGACCACAATTTGACTACCATGTCGAGCACAGGCCTCGGGTCCAGAAGCCAAAGTCCAGGCTGCCAAGGTTTCTAGGTACTGCATCTTCACCCGGATCGTTCAATGTGAATGGCTTCAAAGCACACAACACCTTCTTTGATAGTGACAAGAACCCATATAGGAAGCCAAGAATTTCATCTGATCGGTTCTGGAGCTATCAGCAGCGTGTTTATTATTCTTCTATCTTATACAATCAAGGGCGAATTTTTCCCCATATGCGTCTAGACTGTGAAGCCATTGCAGGTCTGCCCTGCTTGGAAGAATCCCTAGACTGCTTCAGAGATGCTGGTCTTCTTCAGTTTGTGACCGACAAAGAAAATTGGAATGAGGAGCTTCTGCTACAATTATTTGCCACTCTTCATATTCGCGGCTACAACAGGGATCCGAAGACTTGGGTCCTAGAGTGGATGACAGGCGATGTACACCATGAAGCCAAAGCTCAAGATATTATTGAGCTTATTGCCCTGCCCACTCCAGGAGAACTTTATGAACCTGGTTGTCAGCTTCACCACAATGCCTGGGAAAGCATATTCAAGAAGCCTGAGCCGAATATGAGCCAAATGCTGAGTATGATGAAGCCACTGCCTAGAGATGCTGAATATCCAACGGAATTCTTTGTTGAAGACCTAGAGTATCTGCCCCACACCATTTATCATTTCATCAGGCGAACTATATGGCCTGTCAAAGGACATTCTCCTGCAGCGAAGCTTGAAGGAGCAATGAAGACATTGGTTTTCTATATCCTCAATGGCATCAGCTTCAATGCTCAGGATTTCTTCATCGGGCAACTTGCAGCATCCGGCTCTGATCTCTTCGGTCTGAAGTTTTATGCCCCATGGGTAATGCGCCTCATTAAGCTTCACTCTTCTATCAGCTATCAGCCCTCTACGCGCAACCACCTTGTCTTCTTGCCAGAGGTTGATATGTCTGTCGAAGCCATATACCGTAAACCTGCCAAGGAGTCTATATATCTTCACAATGCAGATCACCAAAGCTTCACGCAACCTATTGAAGGACTTCTTGCTGCTACTCTAGTTTATCCTCTGGCTGGTAACACACGTGCACCTCATCGTGCAAGAACTGAAGCCACTGAGAGCACAATTGCACAAAGGCCTCGGAAGCGATCTCGCGTTCTCAATGACCGAGAGCTTCTGGTGGCATTGCATCAAAACAGGATAAGCATCATGACTGGCTCAAGCGTCAGATGTAGAGCCTCTTGGTGGATGTTAATCGAATTTGCAATCTTGCCACCAAGAATGCGTTTGTCACTCATGAAACCTGTCGGCGATCATGGAAGAGTCTGACATTGCTCAGTTCTGAAGATGATCTTCAACAAGATGGCTTCACAGAGAGATTCAAATTTGATTCCACTCCTCCAAGGAGCGCTGTCTTGTGTCGGACTCCCTCACTCGAAGACTCTGAGTACTCCTCCTCGGCGGCAACTGTAAATGCCAGAGTCATTGATGACGAAGATGATGCTACTTCACCAACTACAACTTTGCCTCGAATTGACATTGCACCAAGTTCTTCTGCACCACCAGATTACAACGCCGACCCTGCACCTTCACCTACTCCTCATGGGGACGAGTAGAAGCTCTATGTCTTCAAACCTTTTTGGTCCTTACTGATAAAAGGGGGAGAAGCATATGAGTTGATAGTCTTCAAGCGGGTCCTTATGGGTGGTTGCTATACTTTTTTCCAAGTGTTTACAACTCTTGCTTTTGATATTTTTGGTTCTTTGAGTTGTAACACTTAAACATGATGGTAGTCTGCTACCTTCTGTCAACTATGTGATGCGACGATAAATTCCACATGTGCGACGATAAATTCCGCACGAAGCCATTCCGCAGACATCCATTTTTCATTATGCATGTCATTACCTTCGTTATATCCTTTCATGCATGTTGAATTGTCTTCATTAGCTGAAGAGGATCTCCACAAGTAAAACCTATCATGTGCATTTCCATTCAAACACAAACTATTTATATGCACATCTTCAGGGGGAGCCTTTTGCTACTTATGAAGACAATATTTTACCCTTACAATTTCACATACTTTTATCCCCGTTTAAAACTTCAACCAGATTGTCATCAATCACCAAAAAGGGGGAGATTGTAAGTGCATCTAGTGCCACCCCTAGTTGGTTTTGGAGTATTGACGACAAACCTGGTTGAGGGACTAATGTGTTTGTGAGAATTGCAGGATAACACAGGTAGTAGTCCCTCATTGATTCGGTTTACCTACCGGAGATGACCCCTAAAAATGTGTGAAGACAGTGAAGACAATGGTGGTTGTCGGATGTGGGGTTCCGGCAAAACCCTTAAGGTTCGAACTCTGGGGTGCGCGCGAAGTTCTTTCCCTCCTATCGATCCACGCCCTAGCTCACTAAGATCTTGCGGACGAACTCGACGAACTCACAACACAGAAAGACACGAGATTTATACTGGTTCGGGCACCGTTGTGGTGTAATACCCTACTCCAGTGTGTCGTGGTGGATTGCCTCTTGGGCTTATGATGAATAGTACAAGGGGAAGAACAGCCTCCTGAGGTTGAGGTGTTCTTGTGCTTGTCGAACTTGTGTGGGTAAGGACTCGATTAGATGAGATCAAGCTCCCCTGCCCTACTGTGGTGGCTAGTTCTACTTATATAGGCCCTAGTCCTCTTCCCAAATATTGAGCGGGAAGGTAGCCAACAACGGCAGCCAATTTGAAAGGGGATAGCTAGTACAAGCTATCCTGACAAAAGCGGTCTTCGCCTGCGAAAGGCTCTGGTGATGACGCCGTCTTGGGCTCCACGGTGACCTCCGTCCTGCTGGGCTGCTGGTCTTGGTCTCGTTGCACTGGTATGGAAACCTTTTCCTGATGCCTCGGTACTATGCACCTGCGCTTGCCCCCTTGGCACCAAAGAGGAAACAAGGACGTTGTGCGCGCTGGCACCCGCCTGGCGCCCGTCTGATCCTGATCGTCATGGCTCATGTCACGAGAGCCTCGCGAGGTTCGCTCCGCCTTGATATCTCCGCTCCTCGCGAGGCAGCCTGGTGAGGCCGCTCCTGAGGAGGTCTTGCATCGTCTGTCTCGCGAGGCTTGGCCCCTCGCGAGGGTCTTGAATGCCTTGTTGATGAAGATGGGCCGTACAGGCCTGCTCGCATAGCCACGCCATGGGCCGCAGGCAGGCAAGTCTGGGGACCCCCAATCCCAGAACGCTGACAGTAGCCCCCGGGCCCAAGGTGCGCTCGGGCTTGGCTTCGTGGCCAAGCCAAGGGCCAAGCACGTAGCATCGTGGGCCCCAATAGCATGCGGCCTTGGCCGACGCGTGGCGGTTGATTGGACGTGGGCGTCTCCGCTTCCCCACACTGCCTCGACAACTACCTGACTTGACAAGTCCCTGCGACATGCAAGGAAAACCATCATTACATGTGATCGTGGGAGGCACCGGTTGGCCTTCTTTCGCTATAAACGGGAGGGTGGAGGAGCCCCCGTCGCCCATCTCTTCCTTGCTTGCTTGCTTCTTTCCTCCTTGCTCCTCTGCTTGCAACAACGGCGCCCATCCGAAGGTTTTCCGCGGACAAGAAAGGAAAGGCCCCCCGTGACGATCCAGGGCCGCTTCCGCCAAAGAAGAGGCCGGTCCATCGTCGCGACAAAGCAGCGATGCGGGTGGTGACGAGGCCTTGGTGCGAGCGGCCTCCTCTAGGGTATCCGCTACCCTTGTACGCTCGACCGATGGCTCAGGAGGGCGGAGCGACAAGCGGCGCCGCCCGCGCCGCGCCCGTGGTCGCCGCGCGGCGGCGATGCGTGTCGTTGCTCCTGGAATCCATGCCGCGGAGTCCTCGCGCGAGCTTGTGCTATGAGCGCCGATGCCCCCAAGCTCTTGGATCCGCTTCCCGTGGTTCTTCTCTAACGTGATGCCACCGAGGGGGCATCTTGAGCTCTGGTTGTAGCATGCCTACTGCAACGCTCCGGCGACCGAAGCAGAGATTGCGCGGGTTTGCCTTGCGGAAGGTGCCCTCGCGATCCACTTTGAGTTCGATGGCGCCACCATGCTCTTCTTCAAGGTCTTCGATGCGGAGGGCCGCCGCCTGGAGTGTTGCCATGGAGGGGAGCACCAGGCTGACGCGCGCTCCACTCGTGGCTACTTGCGCAGCAGCAGCCCCTGGGAGTCTAGCGATTCTCCTGAGCTTTACGAGACTCCGGAGATGAGCAGTGATAGCTACATGCCCTCGAGCTCTGCTTCAACGCCACCGACAGCCATCGCACCCCCGATGCCTACATGATGCCGCAAGAGAGGTGGTAATTCATATCTCCTCAACTTTTTGATCTCAACCAGAAAATAGATCGTAACTTGATTACTGTACTTTCTTTTCAGCTCTTAGAATTTAGTTCTTAGTTCGAAGAAAACAATGGATGCGAAATAGCATTTCCCTGGTTTGCAGCTTTAAATCTGCCATGGCCCAGTCATAATAGGGTTTAATTGATCATGCTTAGGGTTTAATTGATCATGTTGGTTCCGTGGTGGTTTCTTTAATAGAAATTGGAGGGGAAACCCTCTTTTGCTCAAAAAAATGCTTAGGTTTCCCCTTTTATGATCACTATACGATCAGCATACGTGCTTCGTGTCATAATATCACTGCTCCACCCATCAAGCTAAACAAGCTTAGTTGTTCAAATACGAATCTGATATTATTAAAACAGAGTCGTTTAATTGGTCAGCTAAATGTTCCTAATTTATTTTCAAAAATGCATGTTCGCCGCTCGGGGGTGTGTCCCTACAGGGTGCCCATGGTGGGCTGCGGCCCATGCTGGGATTTTGGGTCGGTGTAGGCCCAGATTCCCCTCTGTTCTGCTGCACGCTTCCGATCTCTACTCGCCCCCAGCCGCCTGTATCACTGACGACTTGCCGTCCATGGATGGCATGACTCTAGGAGGAGACGCCGGACTAACAAGAGGTCAGGAGTCGCTCACCCAATAGCTGCCATCACCGTTCGGAAGCGCCGTGCGCCTACCTTCCCAAATTGCTCAGGGCTCAGGCATGCAGCACCCACTAAGCACACCCAATTTATCCTGAGATACGTCCTCAACACTCAGCAGCCATTCCTCATCACCCATTTTCTAATTGATTCATCACTCATTAGGCAGGACTGTCATTAGGGTTTGTTGTGTGCTGAGTGCTACCTACACTTAATGGTTCAGATGTATTTCAGTAATCTTTAGTACCTGTAAAGTTCACGGAGTTTCATAATTCCGGCCCTAGGAATAGACACTAGTCATTTTGGATTGTTGGTCGTAGTAACATTGACCCAGATTACTACTGCAGGCCAGGTTTGTTGACAATTTTACTTGTCTTCCTCACTCATTCAATATGATATCCAATTATTCACGTCGATTAGTTGCGAACAATACATGCTAGACAAACTTCTTGATTCAGATTTTGGACAGTCTCTTACTGCAATTACAATTGTGCATACTTATCCTAGTAAGCTCACAAGTAAATGATTGATTCACTACATCTATGCTTGCCTTGTCATATTTGTTGTCAATATTCTTTTAGGGTGGACCACCCTGATTCAAAATACTGGACCGTAGACATGAGTGAATAGTATTTATCTGTGTGATCTCTTCCATCATGTGTGGGCAACGAACACTGCATTGTATAGAAAGAAAGTGTCATTTCCAGCTTTTACATAGACTACGATCTTCTACATGGAACACAATCTGCCTACTTGCTTTGTGTCACACTACCAGCACTCCACCTTTGAAGCTAAACATTATGCCAGTGATAATTCCTTAGTTTATTTGTTCAAATACGAATTTGATATGATTCTAATGTTCCTAATTCAGTTTTGAAATGTGTGTCTGCCTGTTATAGAGACATAGGAGGTTTGTATTTCTGTGTGTGGTCTGGTCAGCATGGTTGGGGGGTGAACTTTGCATATGCAGGGGTTTATTGGGAGACACTCTTCGAGTTCAATCCGCAATGCATTCCATAGATAATCTGACTACTTTTTATGTTTTCATGAATCTTAGATTCTGAACAGCATCATAATGATTATGAGCTTGCGCGCATGAAAAGAATAAAGCACAACAATGCCATGGCTGTCAAACTTGGCATTAAGGGACTGAAATCAAGTCTGGATGCAATGCAATGTGAATGCTCTCCACCTACAGATTCATGCTCAGAATATGATCCTAACAGTGATTCTGAGCTAGAGGGGGACCTAAGTCAATGTAGCTCCCTAGTGGAGGAGTCAGAGGCAGATGCCCTATCTTATTCACCCATCAAGGTGCTTGCTCTAACTTTCCAAGGTTATATTGGTCGCACATATCTTGCAACTGATGCTTTGCATTACTTCTACTTTGTTGCACTGCCATTAGCTTAGTTTACACATCGTGTATGTGAATACGCCCTGCCTATCCATTTTCAGTACATATTCCATCTGTCATCATACCATATTTATCCATTCAAATATTGTTTTTGTGTAACAGACGTTCAAAAGGAAGAGGGCGATTGCTGATCACGGAGGAGCAAGAGCAAAGTATTTGGAAAAAGTAGTGACACCTGATAAATCAAATAGCCCATTAGGTCTAGTTGCAATAGCACCTGACCCACAAAACACCCCAACTCTAGCAGACTCTAGCCCTACTACACTGGTCATTTCTGATGCCCCAACTCAGCAGACCCCAACTGCAGCAAACAATATGATAATGCCAGTTGACATAGCACCAGCTCTACGACACAAAACCCCCATTCCAGCAAAGAGTACACCAAATCCAGTTGCCAAATCACTTTTTTAACCAGAGAGAGCCCCAATTGCAGCAAATAGGACCCCTGTTCCATTTCTTCCCAGTTTAGAAGATGAAGCTTATATTGTTGTCAGGAACTTTGTGCGCATCTTTCCTTCATGGAAAGATTATACCGCAGACACAGAACAATTTCCAATCTTCCTCCACAACTTACGCGTAGTAATGTACTAATGTTATTCATGGTAATTACTGCATATGTTTCTGCTGACAGAAGACACAAGATTTCATTCTTTTAAATAGGCGAGGACCAAACTGGATTGTGTCAGGACCCCGATCCTAAGTCACACCGATCTAGCATGTAACACCTCATATCACTTTGTGACCTCACGCACGGTATTCCCACGGGTGTCGCCTTACCATGGCCCGGGACCGCTTATGCCTTTTTGGCTCACGTATATGATAGTGTCGCTAGCATCCACATGACGAAGAACCCGGCCGACATGGCTAGTCGTGAACCCAAAGCAGCACTAACCTATGGGGACAGGCATACATGAATCACTTGAGCATGTCGGTCATCAACGTATGAATTCGGATTGTAGCACTGGCTAACAGGACTCGGTATCCCGGGCTGTAGCAGGCTAGGCAGGACTCGAATATCACCGCGTGACATTTCCCGAAGGGACAGACATAGGAACGAAATGAAACACATGCCGCCATCCAAGTGTCCAAGCAGTAGTGTCTTAGCAGGTGAC
The DNA here is from genome assembly GCA_021605145.1 of Aegilops bicornis. Taxonomy (NCBI): domain Eukaryota; kingdom Viridiplantae; phylum Streptophyta; class Magnoliopsida; order Poales; family Poaceae; genus Aegilops; species Aegilops bicornis. Next base: position 234,041,839 of record CM038672.1, on the reverse strand, counting down.
TCCGGTGAACCGGTCAGAAGCGGACTACTATCGCTCGTAAGCACGAGACTTACATTTCCCCATATGAGAGGCTGCCAAGGATAAACAACTAGTTTGTCGGATCCCACCCATACCAAGCATTTCAATCATACACGCAATATGCCCGATATGAGCAAATACAACAAGGCATCACAACAAAACTCTACAACTCAAGTACTTTATTTTAAAAGGCCCGAGGAGCCATACATAACATAGTCATACAGTAGGGTCACATGACCCAACACTCAAGTCATACAATCATACAAGCACATGCGGAAGCAAACTAGTCTCGAGTACGGACTCTAGAAAGAAAGAAAGCTTGTTGGAGCCTTCCTATCTACAATGGCCCTTCACAAGTCTTAGATCGCCACCGGTGGCTAACTTACTCGTCAAGTCAAGATCTACATAGAATCCGTCGGAGGGGTAGTATTGTCCTCTGAAAAATATTGATTAAGCAAACATGAGTACAAAAGTACTCAAAGAAGTCTTACCACGTAATCCTATCATACATGCACATTCTCAAGAAGGAGGTGGAGTTATTTGCAAGAAGCCAGCTTTGACTCTTGGCTAAGCTATCCCACGTGACACACTTTGTAAAGCATTTGTCGCACACGAGTCCACTACTCACCATCACAATACTCCACCGTGGATCCTCTCTCGTCATCCCCGAGAGGGCCATCCACGATACTCACACTTATCTTGAGGCTTTTAGTAGTATCCATTTACTTGTCTATGAACTGATATAGGTAACCCAGAAGTCCTTCTCCGTGGACACGGCTATTCGAATAGATCATAATTAAACCCTGCAGGGGTGTACTTCTTCACACACGCTCTCACCACTTACCGTCGTTTACACGACATGTACTCGGCAACCTTCAAGCGGAAGCCCAACGTGGGTGTCGGCCACAGCCTACCTAAACACTCAAGTCCCTAGTCCAGGTTTATCGCCTATTCGGGTTCCATCCGCAGGGAGTCCGCCGAGGTTTCCCATACGGCCCGAACGATGTGTACAGGTTCCCGAGACACCAAACGGGCGAATCGGTACACCGGGCCACGGTGCCTACCGCAACACAACCCACCCCTAAGGTCAGCTATGCGGCCCCCAAAGATACTACAAACACAGAAACTACTTGCAACTCCCGGACTAAGAACAAGGGTGGTTAAGAAGCCGAGAGGGTCAATTAAGGATCCCAATGTGTGGTAGTAACTGTCTCATGGATCACAAACACAGATCTCGGTTCTTAGGTTCGGCTTCAATGAAACAACCCACCATGTACTCCTACATGGCCTTTCATCGATACCTTTACCAAATCGTGTTCAACATTTCCACTCTCGAACCAACACAACCTTTCACTCCAGTTCATCATCCCGATGAGCCGCACTGACACAACTCTAAGCATAGCAAGCATAGCATGGTAGGAACAACACAAACATGGCTCAATCAACTCCTACACATACTAGTGGGTTTCATCTAGTTCTTGTGGCAATGACAGTCATGCAAAGGAAGTGGGTTCAACTACCGCATGACACAACAGTTTGAATCGCGTTGTCTTAATGCAAGAACGAGAGCGTAAGCGAGAACATGGGTTTGTATCGGAATGATCAATGAGTTGCTTGCCTGATGGAACTGGGGTAGAGAACTGCCCTTCAGATGGTAGTCGAGGTTATCTTCGGGCATAACCTATCATGAAAACACACCGAAATAAACATACAAACAATATGCAACAATATGATGCATGCTATGACATGGCAATATGGATGTGTGTTGGCCTAATGCAAGTTGAAGGAACAGGGGATGAACTCATTTGAATCAAGATTCAAATGATAGCTCATTTGAGTTAGTCCTAATGGTGCAATATCTTATTCTGGTTATTCAGCATAGTTAACTTGTTTTAACATGCATGAAACCTGTACCAATGGATAGAGTGTATTTTTCTGATAATTTTTCATATATAAATCTTTGTATTTGGAGTTATAGAATAAAAGTTATAAGCATTTGAAATTTGATTTATATTCTGGAATTTATTATATAATAATAAATACAGAATTTGAGTTAATGCGCCAAGATGAGGTCAGCGTGACGTCAGGGGTCAACGGGTCATCCAGGTCAAACTGACCAGTGGGACCCGCATGTCGTGGTTAGTTTAACTAATTAAATTAATTAGAACTAATCCTAATTAGTTAACCGGGGTCCACCTGTCATTGACTCGCAGACATCAGGGGCCCACCGACAGTGGGTCGATGGTCAACTCGCCGGCGTCTAGCCGCCGGCGAGGCCAGACGCGGCGGAGCAGAGTGCGTTTGCACTTTCCGGCCACCAAATGGGGCGCGGGGAGCATCTATGTGAAGTTGGAGGTGAGCCGCGGTGTTTGGTGGGGTTAGTCGGAGTCGGGGTGGCCGGAGTGGGCGCCGGCGACGAGTCGGGCGGTGACGGGCTCGGGTGATGTCGGGTTAGTTGCTAGGGGGCTCGGCGAGGCGCGGGAAGTGCATAGTTAGGCCCAGCGCAGCTCGGTGAGTGCGATGGACAGGGTGGCGTGGCCGTTGGGTGGCCGGAGCCTCGTCGGCGACGAGCTCCGCGGCGGTGCGTTCGGGTGATCGCGGTTGGGTCGTTGTGGTGCACGAAGAAGAGCGTGGAGAGGATGGAGAGGTAGCCAGGCTCATGGTGATCTCAGAGAGCCTCGGCGGGTCGGGATGCTCGATGCGCGGCGACGGCGATGGGGATCTCCGGCGGCTCGAGCTCGGTCGAGGTCGGTGTAGAAGTTTCGGGTGCTTAGAGCGAGCGGGACTCGGCTAGCTAGGGGTAGTGGGGTGCGGAGCTGCTGGACATGGTGGGGAGGGGCATGGACGGCGGGAGCACGTGGCCGACGGTGGCGCTGGCGATGGGCGTCGGCCAGTTGGGGGAGAGCGAGAGAGAGGGCAGGGGAGAATGGGGTGTCCAGGGGGTTCTGGCGGCGTGGAGGTCGTCCAGGCAAGCGGCGGCGAAGGGGTGAAGGTGGCGGCGTGCTGGGCGCGCTGGCCGTAACACCAGTGCCTGCTCGTCAAGCCAAGCAGCCATTGGGCGCTGGCTGGGCCGGGCAGGTGGGCCAAGGCCATGTGTAGGGTTTTCCTTTTTTAGTCTTTTTCTAATTTCTGTAACTTTGTGGGGTTTTTCTAAAATACCAAAACTGTTTTAAAAATCATCAAAATGCTCCTGGTCACTTGTTGGAATATTCCCAACATGAAACATTTTGGTTTATAATTTTTGAACATTTAAAATAATTTTCATAATTTAAAATGCTCATTTCAAAAACTTGTGAATTAATCTTAGAACCCTTAGATGACCTAGAAAATGGTACACCTCCTTTGACATGGGTTACGAACCAAAACAAAGAGGATGAACATTTTGAAGGGCATTTCTGTGTTCATTGAAATAATTTTTAGTAAACCCTAGTTGTTTTAAGGGGGTGTTCGGGGTTTCGCCTTCCCCATTTCAAATTCAAATGAAATTTAAACATGATGCACACCCTAATGCATGGTCTATCCGGGATGTGACAACTCACCCCACTCAAAAGAATCTCGTCCCGAGATTTAGGATCTGCTATGTAAAAAGGTGGGATACTCAAGTCGAAGACGATCCTCCCTTTCCCAAGTTGCTTCTTGCTCGGAATGGTTTGACCATTGAACCTTTAGAAACTTGATATCCCGACGCCGAGTGGTACGCTCGGCTTGATCGAGAATCTGAGCGGGATATTCTCGGTAGGTGAGGTTATCTTGGAGATCAAGCGTTGCGTGGTCTACTCCACGGATAGGATCCGAGAAGCAACGCCGAGTTGGGAAACGTGGAAGACATCGTGGACTCGGAAAGATGCGGAGGTAGTTCCAATTGGTAGGCAACTTCTCCTCGCTTGGCAAGAATGCGAAAGGGTCCAATGTAACGAGGAGCCAACTTGCCTTTTGATATCAATCGATGGGTTCCCTTCAAAGGAGTAACCCGAAGGTAAGCTCGCTTCGCCAATTTCATAAGCCATAGGCTTATGCTTGCGGTCATATTGGCTCTTTTGACGAGATTGGGCTGTTTTCAATTTCTCACGAATAACGCGAACCTGCTCTTTCTCGCTTCTGAATCATGTCCGCCAAAGAGTTGTCTCTCCCGGTTTCGACCCGATTAAGAGGCGTTCGACATTTCCGTCCATAAAGAACTTGAAAGGGCTTTGCCTGTGCTGGCTTGATAACTATTGTTATAAGCAAACTCGGCGAATGGAAGGCATTTCTCCCAATTCATGCCGAAAGAGATGATGAAGCTTCAAGCATATCCTCTAGGATTTGATTGACTCGTTCTACTTGACCACTTGATTGGGGATGGAAAGCGGTGCTAAAGGAGAGACGAAGTTCCCATAGCGCTTTTGGAAACTTTCCCAAAATCGAGAGGTGAAGAGACTTCCACGGTCCGAGTTAATCTCTAATGGAACACCATGAAGAGACACTATTCGAGAGATATACAACTCAGCTAGCTGGCTAGCGGTTATACTCTCCTAACGGGTAGGAAGTGGGCTACTTTGGAAAGACGATCAACGGCATTTACGAAGATAGCATTATTCCCTCTCTTGGTCTGGGAAACCCGGTAATGAAATCCATACCGATTTTATCCCATTTCCATTCAGGAATTTCCAAAGGTTGAAGGGTACCAAGAGGCCGTTGATGCTCTGCTTTAACTCGACGACAGACGCCGCAATTAGCAATGTATTGAGCAATTTCTCTCTTCATCCTAGTCCACCAAAACCTCTGGCGAGATCTTGATACATTTTAGTACTACCAGGATGAATGGTGAGAGGAGAGTCATGAGCTTCCTTAAGGATCAATTGCCATAGCTGTTGTTTCTTGGGAACCACTAAGCGGTTCTCAAAGAAGACAACACCTCGTTCATCTATGGAGAAACACTTAGCAGCTCCGCTAGCAATGTTCTCCTTGATCCGGATATTCCCTATCATACCGCCGAGCAGCTATGATTCGTCCGTAAGGTTGGGTTTCGCCACCGTGGTGGAAAGGAATCCTCGAGGAACAATGTGAAGATTAAGCTTACGAAATTCCTCATGGAGAATTGGTTGACTTTGTTGTAACATCAGATTGTTACAATAGGATTTATGACTTAGGGCGTCACCATGACATTGGCTTTGCTCGGGTGTAGGATATTCCTAAGTCGAAATCTGTAATCAACTTCGACCCAACGCCTTTGCCCGAGATTCAAATCCGGTTGGGTAAAGATATATTTCAGACTTTGGTGATCAAGTAGATTTCGCAACGATTACCCGTAAGGTAATGTCGCTGTGTTTTGAGTGCATGAACCATCGCTGCAAGCTCTAGATCGTGTGTGGGATAGTTATCCTCATGTGGACGCAATCGTCGGAAGCGTAGGCAATCACATGACGATCTTGCATGAGTATGCAACCTAGTCCTTGTCGCGAGGCGCCGTAATAGATAATAAAGTCCTTAGAGAAATCTGGTGGAACAAGTACGGGAGCAGATGTCAGGCGTCTTTTCAGTTCCTGAAAGCTGAACTCGCACTGTGGCGTCCATTCGAACTTCTTATCTTTCTTGAGGAGTTCGGTTAGAGGTTTAGCAACTTTAGAGAAATTCTCGATGAAGCGGCGGCAATAGCTCGCTAAACCGAGGAAACTCCGAACTTGCTTGACCGATTCAGGTGGAGTCCAATCAAGGACGGCTTGAACTCGCCGGGATTGATGACAATGCCCTTACCAGAGATTACATGGCCTAGATAGGTCACTTACGGTAACGAATTCACACTTAGAGAATTTGGCATAAAGGCGGTGCTCTCGAAGTTTCATCAATACTAGCCTTAGATGTTCGGCATGTTCTTCTTCATTCTTGGAGTAGATGAGTATATCATCGAGGTATACCACGAATTTAATTTATCCAAGTACTCCATAAAGATTGAGTTCATTAACCGAGAGAAAGTGGCTGGAGCATTGGTTAAACCGAAAGACATGACGGTGTACTCGTATTGGCCATAACGAGTAACAAAAGCCGCTTTTAGGTATGTCCCGTTCTTGATTTTGATTTGATGGTAGCCTAACCTCAAATCCATTTTGAAAAGATCGAGGATCCAATGAGCTGATCATACGGTCGTTGATCCCGGGAGCGGATACTTGTTCTTGATCGTGACCAAATTGACAGGTCGGTAATCTACAACCATCCGATCCGTACCATCCTTCTTCTTGACGAAGAGGACGGGCAAGCCCATGGAGATGAACTAGGACGGATGAAACCTTTTTGCAAGGACTCATCGAGTTGTTTCTTGAGTTCAGCTAGTTCTAGGGGTGCCATCTTATAAGGTCTTCTAGAGATTGGAACGGTTCCGGGAATAAGATCTATTACGAACTCGACATCCCCGCCGTGTGGAACACCGGCAGTTCCTTCTGAAAGACATCCGGAAATCACGGACTACCGGAATATCTTCGAGGTCCGGAAGGGGTTGGCATTTAAGGAGTAAAGTCGGGCGCTTAGACACTCGGGTTAAAACATCCAATGTCTTGCCCAAGGATGGGTAAGTTGAACGGTTCTCGTAGAGCAATCAATCTTGGCATAATGGGTCGACATCCGGTCCATACCCAAGATGATGTTTATGTCCGAGGACTTGAGAGCTATTAGAGATGCAAGAAAAACTAATCTATCGACAAGAATTTCATTCCCATGACTTATTCTAGAGGTTTGCCATCTAGAACCAGGAGTTTGAATTTCCATGGAGGTAGGCATGTCACGAATCGTGGTGTTGTGCAATCGAGCATAGCTCTAGAAATAAATGAATGAGATGCTCCAAAGATCAAAGAACGGTTGCGGATGGCAATTAACAAGAAGCGCATCGAGGACGGCGTTGGGATCCTCATATGTTTCTTCAGCAGAAACATAGTTGACATGGCCAATGCAGCGGTGGCAATCGGTTTAGCATAGGGCACCTTCCCCGCCGGCTTGCCACGGCCAACAGACTTTCCAACTTGACTGGGTGGTTCGGGGACACTTTCGCGGATGTAGTGGCCCGTCTCTCCACATTTGAAACAAGTTATCATATTGGGGCGTGGAGCAGCACTAGCAGCGGGCCTCCATAAGTCTTAGGCGGAACATACTGCTGGTTGGGGCGAGGCGCCTCAAAAGATGGCCTCGGGTGAACTCGGGTGGTAGAGCAGTATTTGAATCCAAACCCGGCGCTTCGGGATCCAGCGCGGATGAAGATCCAGAGTCACGGATGTGCTTGCGAGAAGCCTCAAAATCAGTACGCCTGGGCCATACCGATAGCCTTATTGACTAGCTTCGAAAGGAGGTGCACTCATGCGACGGAGATCTCGGCGTAGCTCAGGGCTAAGTCCCTTGCGGAACCTTGCCTCGCTTCTTAGCATCGGTAGAAACTTCTTCGGGGCATAACGTGCTAACCTCCCAAATTCACGGTTGTAGGCATCCACCGATAGCCTACCTTGGGTGAAACTGCAGAATTCCTCACGCTTATGCGGTCCATAAGACCTTACGGAATATGATGCTTTCATGGAAGGCGGCACTGAATTCAGTCAAGTTGTAACTTGTCCAACCGGACGCATAGCCTCATAATTTTCCCACTGTGGATCGGCAGGGGCCTTCCAGATGATAAGCGGCAAAGGTAACCTTGTCGCCTCAGCCACGTTGGCGGAACGCAGCTTGTGGTGGATGCCGCGGAGCCAATCATCTGCGTCGAAAGTGGCTCGACGGAATATTTGAACTTTGGCGGATATAGCTTGACGAAATCGTTGAGTGAAACCACATCGCTTTCTCGGCCGGCGTGTTGTGTTTTGTTCAATCCGCTCCAATAAGCGGTTGGTCTCACGCTTATTATGCTCGCTTCAAAGATCACCTCAGCCAAGGATGGCGGTTGCGGCAGATTCACATTTCTGGCTGCACTACCCTCCCCCTGTTCTAGAACAGCAGGAGTGTTGCGAGTGTTGACCATCCTGGGAGACAAAGCAAAGGTTTAAACCAGGATGGCAGAATTAAGCAAGGAAGTGCGAAAGGTAACGGATAGCATGGAATGCAAAGATGTTCATTCGTATGACATGGTAATATAAAACATATATATATACCAACGGTCATACACACCATTCATAGTTTAGTACAAGCCTGACGGAGTACAACTATAAGGAAGGGCGTTACATCTCATCGGAAGCATCCCAACTTCTATACATTATTTTTCTACACTTACGGAATGATACACACTAAGTCGTATTCCACAAGTCACGCAGACGGCGGAAATACAACTATTACAATACTAGGGATACTACTACTACTCAGACAGCTCGTAGTAGTCCTCATAGAAGTCACCTCCCAATCTCGAAGTGGAACATGATCATCCGGAAATGCATAACTGTGGAGCTTGTGGACCATAGGGACTCGGATGTGGCCGTGGACCAACAAACGGTGGCAGACGAGGCCCACGAGGAGGAGTGATGCCTCCTACCTCACGCCACTCCATAAAGTCCGGCAGACTTCGCCGCACAGGTACAAGTCCCTCATGTCCATATATCCGCTTGCACGGCAGGTGCAAACCTAGTCGAGTAGCCCGGTGATCAAGACGGGCATTAAAGAGCTCCATACGCAAGGCCCGGTTTTCACGGTCCTTGTCTTCTAGCATCTCCGTGGTGGTGCGAAGAAGTGAGTCCTCATGGGATGCATCGCTGTACAAACCCTGAAGGTAGCCATGCGCCCCAGGGAGGGATGCTGGCATGTAGCGGAAATCACCGTTGACCAAAGAAGGCAGTTCGCTCGGATAATAGTCATCATGGAATAGGCTGCATCTTGCACAGACATTCCAATAGTGATCCCAAGTCCATAAGAACAAAGTGGAGCGGTTCAAGAGCTCGGATAGGATGGATAAATCTGACCGTGCATAGATATTGGCTTTGATTGAAATCCCTAAACGGCTCCTCGACGGGTATATTCAGGATACCATCGATAACCAGCCTCAACCATCACTCGAACCAACATTGCCGTGTGACCACACACACCAATGCACGGGTCGATTTAACCACTTGGTTCTGGGAACGGTGGCCATCTGAAAGCACAGCCATAAAGGTAGGCATTAGAATTTCTAGGGAAAATCGGGCAGCATAACATCTCAGAATGCTCAAAAATCAGATTTGAGACATTCAAAATCAGATTTGCAAAACCACTCAACAACATCATATCAAGGTTACGTTCAAATGATAGCATACTAAAATTTAGTAGCACCGAATCGAGGATGTAACCAACAATCCTATAAGTTACTACGGATTAGTAACACGTGAACACGATAGAGAGAAGAGAGCCAAGTCCTATACCCACGCCGAATGAGAAGAGGATGACTCAGATCGAGGGCATAAGGTAAAGGAGTAAAAAGAGCCTTACGTTCCTCCCACAATCAATTCCCTACATATAACTAAAGCATTTCTAGACTCAACATCGACCAGTTTGGCTTAGCGAACCTACAGGCAGCCCCGCTCGATGCCAACGCTGTCAGACCCCGATCCTAAGTCACACCGATCTAGCATGTAACACCTCATATCACTTTGTGACCTCACGACGCAGTATTCCCACGGGTGTCGCCTTACCATGGCCCGGGACCGCTTAAGTCTTTTGGCTCACGATATGATAGTGTCGCTAGCATCCACATGACGAAGAACCCGGGCCAACATGGCTAGTCGTGAACCCAAAGCGGCACTAACCTATGGGGACAGGCATACATGAATCACTTCGAGCATGTCGGTCATCAACGTATGAATTCGGATCTTGTAGCACTGGCTAACAGGACTCCGGTATCCCGGGCTGTAGCAGAGCTAGGCAGGACTCCGAATATCACCGCGTGACATTTCCCGAAGGGACAGACATAGGAACGAAATGAAACACATGCCGCCAGTCAAGTGTCCAAGCGGTAGTGCCGGGCTAGCAGGACTCGGTGAACCGGGCTGTAGCGGACTACTATCGCTCGTAAGCACGAGACTTACATTTCCCATATGAGAGGCTGCCAAGGATAAACAACTAGTTTGTCGGATCCCACCCATACCAAGCATTTCAATCATACACGCAATATGCCCGATATGAGCAAATACAACAAGGCATCACAACAAAACTCTACAACTCAAGTACTTTATTTTAAAAGGCTCCGAGGAGCCATACATAACATAGTCATACAGGTAGGGGTCACATGACCCAACACTCAAGTCATACAATCATACAAGCACATGCGGAAGCAAACTAGTCTGAGTACAGACTCTAGAAAGAAAGAAAGCTTGTTGGAGCCTTCCTATCTACAATGGCCCTTCACAAGTCTTAGATCGCCACCTGGTGGCTAACTTACTCGTCGAAGTCAAGATCTACATAGAATCCGTCGGAGGGGGTAGTATTGTCCTCTGAAAAATATTGATTAAGCAAACATGAGTACAAAAGTACTCAAAGCAAGTCTTACCACGTAATCCTATCATACATGCACATTCTCAAGAAGGAGGTGGAGTTATTTGCAACAAGCCAGCTTTGACTCTTGGCTAAGCTATCCCACGTGACACACTTTGTAAAGCATTTGTCGCACACAGTCCACTACTCACCATCACAATACTCCACCGTGGATCCTCTCTCGTCATCCCCGAGAGGGCCATCCACGATACTCATACTTATCTTGAGGCTTTTAGTAGTATCCATTTACTTGTCTATGAACTGATATAGGTAACCCGAAGTCCTTCTCCGTGGACACGGCTATTCGAATAGATCATAATTAAACCCTAGGGGTGTACTTCTTCACACACGCTCACCACTTACCGTCGTTTACACGACATGTACTCGGCAACCTTCAAGCGGAAGCCCAACGTGGGTGTCGGCCACAGCCTACCTAAACACTCAAGTCCCTAGTCCGTGTTTATCGCCTATTCGGGTTCCATCCGCAGGAGTCCGCCGAGGTTTCCCATACGGCCCCGAACGATGTGTACAGGGTTCCCGAGACACCAAACGGGCGAATCGGTACACCGGGCCACGGTGCCTACCGCAACACAACCCACCCCTAAGGTCAGCGTTGCGTGCGGCCCCCAGCATACTACAAACACCAGAAACTACTTGCAACTCCCGGACTAAGAACAAGGGTGGTTAAGAAGCCGAGAGGGTCAATTAAGGATCCCAATGTGTGGTAGTAACTGTCTCATGGATCACAAACACAGATCTCAGTTCTTAGGTTCGGCTTCAATGAAACAACCCACCATGTACTCCTACATGGCCTTTCATCGATACCTTTACCAAATCGTGTTCAACATTTCCACTCTCGAACCAACACAACCTTTCACTCCAGTTCATCATCCCGATGAGCCAGACACGACACAACTCTAAGCATAGCAAGCATAGCATGGTAGGAACAACACAAACATGGCTCAATCAACTCCTACACATACTAGTGGGTTTCATCTAGTTACCGTGGCAATGACAGTCATGCAAAGGAAGTGGGTTCAACTACCGCAGCACACAACAGTTTGAATCGCGTTGTCTTAATGCAGTAAACGAGAGCAGAAGCGAGAACATGGGTTTGTATCGGAATGATCAATGAGTTGCTTGCCTGATGGAACTGGGGTAGAGAACTGCCCTTCAGATGGTAGTCGAGGTTATCTTCGGGGGCAGAACCTATCATGAAAACACAATCAAATAAACATACACACAATATGCAACAATATGATGCATGCTATGACATGGCAATATGGATGTGTGTTGGCCTAATGCAAGTTGAAGGAACAGGGGATGAACTCAATTGAATCAAGATTCAAATGATAGCTCATTTGAGTTAGTCCTAATGGTGCAATATCTTATTCTGGTTATTCAGCATAGTTAACTTGTTTTAACATGCATGAAACCTGTACCAATGGATAGAGTGTATTTTTCTGATAATTTTTCATATATAAATCTTTGTATTTGGAGTTATAGAATAAAAGTTATAAGCATTTGAAATTTGATTTATATTCTGGAATTTATTATATAAAAATAAATCCAGAATTTGAGTTAATGCGCCAAGATGAGGTCGGCGTGACGTCAGGGGTCAACGGGTCATCCAGTCAAACTGACCAGTGGGACCCGCATGTCGGGGTTAGTTTAACTAATTAAATTAATTAGAACTAATCCTAATTAGTTAACCGGGGGTCCACTGTCATTGACTCGTATCATCAGGGGCCCACCGACGAAGTCGATGGTCAACTTCGCCGGCGTAGCCGCCGGCGAGGCCAGACGCCAAGTGAGCAGAGTGCGTTGCACTTTCCGGCCACCAAATGGGGCTGAGGAGCATCTATGTGAAGTCGGAGGTGAGCCGCGGTGTTTGGTGGGGTTAATGAGTCGGGGTGGCGGAGTGGGCGCCCGGCGGCAAGTCGAGGCGGCCGGGCTCGGGTGATGTCGGGTTAGTTGCTAGGGGCTCGGCGAGGCGTGGGAAGTGCATAGTTAGGCCCAGCGCAGCTCGGTGAGTCACGATGGACAGTGGCGTGGCCGTTGGGTGGCCGGAGCCTCGTCTGACGAGCTCATGGCGGTGCGTTCGGGTGATCGCGGTTGGAGTCGTTGTGGTGCACGAAGAAGAGCGTGGAGAGGATGGAGAGGTAGCCAGCTCACGGTGATCTCGTAGAGAGCCTCGGCGGGGTCGGGATGCTCGATGGCGGCGACGGCGATGGGGATCTCCGTGGCTCGAGCTCGGTCGAGGTCGGTGTAGAAGTTTCGGGTGCTTAGAGCGAGCGGGACTCGGCTAGCTAGGGGTAGTGGGGTGCGCGGAGCTGCTGGACATGGTGGGGAGGGGCATGGACGGCGGGGAGCACGGCGACGTGGCGCTGTCGGCGATGGCGTCGCCAGGTTGGGGAGCGCGAGAGAGAGAGGGCAGGGGGACAATGGGGTGTCCAGGGGGTTCGGGTGGCGACGTGGAGGTCGTCCAGCGTGAGCGGGCGAAGGGGTGAAGCAGGTGGCGGCGGCCACTGCGTGGCGCCCAAGGCCACGGACGGCAAGACACTGCTGTCGTTGAGCCAAGCAGCTGGGCCGGGCTGGGCAGGCAGTGGGCAGGCGCGGGCGACAGTGTAGGGTTTTCCTTTTTTAGTCTTTTCTAATTTCAGTAACTTTGTGGGGTTTTTCTAAAATACCAAAACTGTTTTAAAAATCATCAAAATGCTCCTGGTCACTTGTTGGAATATTCCCAACATGAAACATTTTGGTTTGGCAATTTTTGAACATTTAAAATAATTTTCATAATTTAAAATGCTCATTTCAAAAACTTGTGAATTAATCTTAGAACCCTTAGATGACCTAGAAAATGGTACACCTCCTTTGACATGGGTTACGAACCAAAACAAAGAGGATGAACATTTTGAAGGGCATTTCGTGTTCATTGAAATAAATTTTAGTAAACCCTAGTTGTTTTAAGGGGGGATGTTCTGGGGTTTCCTGCCTTCCCCATTTCAAATTCAAATGAAATTTAAACATGATGCACACCCTAATGCATGGTCTATCTGGGATGTGACAGATTGTCAAGACGAGCAAGGGTTGGTTGCGCTTTTCAAGCACTCGTTGATGAAGTATCATTTATACCTGAGGCAAGCGCACTTCGATGGCAAGCCTCTGAACAAAATTTCTGTAAAGTCTCTGGTGCTAAATTTATCGGACAGCGACTGGAATAATCTTGTTACACATTGGTTGCGTCTGCAGCGTAAGGTACTGTCTATGATATCACATCACAATTTGAACTACATTTCTGCATTTGCCTTAATGTCTCACTTGTACAAAAACTGTTAGCAGAAGAACATTCATTCTCAAGGGACCACAGAATCTCGCAACTATACTGCACACTGCATTGCTCTTGTGAGTACCTCTTGCCCTGTATAACCATACTTACTTTCATAGTTGTTTCATTATGTAGCATCACTGCACATGTTAGCCTCATTATCGTCCATTTGGTGGACATTATAACATCTGTATGGACCCTTACATAAATTTAGAATCAACCCAATGCTTTTTAAGAGGTTTAGCTCTGCAGTCCTCTTGTAAGGACTGAACGTCGTCTATCACTGTACTTACCTCTATTGCGGGATTGGTGCAGAAATGTAGCCCATTGCTCTTGTCAGTACATTTTGTCCTGTAACGATTGTACTTCCGGGGATTGGTAGTTGATTATGTAGCATCAATCTGCATATAATCTTCATTATCCTCTATCCCTTCCAGTATTATCATATATATAATTACTCTCTACAAAATGTAGAGTACAGGCAATGCTTATGAAGAAGATATTGTGCTGGAATTCTTGAGTTATCCTTCCCTTGACATGGAGAAGGGCATTATAAAGCTGGTGTTAACTGTTAATGTAAGTCAGTCCTTCTAAAGCCTTTATCCTCAATTGCTATTTAATTTGCTCATACTCCCTATGGTTTACTACTGTTTAGTTTGTTGTTTCTATCAAAGTGCATGTTCGCAACAACCGTAAGTTCCAAGTTTTACTTGTAAAACCAAATTCCTTATTCATACCATGCACATTACAATACTCCCTATATGTATGCTTGTTTTTGTGCATCTATAATCCAGTGTGTGGTGAAGCATCCCATGTTTGCACCTTGTCATCTCCTGCTTTATCTTACTGATGTGGCTGATGATATGAACAACATGCCATGCACATTAACCAAAATAGATACAATGATTGTCTTTGCCCTTCATCTATGCTTGTTATGTTGACATGGTAATCCAGTAGTGTGGTGAAGCTCCCCGCATTATGAACAATGCCAAATTATGCTATTGATATTTTGAACTTACTCTTTATTTTCTAATTTGAAATTGGATGGAATTGACAGCACAGTTATCATCTTTGTTTATACACGTGCAAAACCTGTGTCGGTGTGGAACGACACCTATGGGATCACAAGAATCCCTACTAGGGTTGCCGGCACGCCGGGTTGCGAGAAGAGAAGGATCAATAGTCAGCACAAGGATCGTTTACCCAGGTTCGGGCCTCGAGGATGCGTAAAACCCTAGTCCTGCTTTGGTGGGTGTATTTCAGAGAGTTCTTGAGCTCTTGAACTAGCTATGGTGAGTGCATGGTTCATAAGTGGTGGGTGTCCCCTAGCTTTATCGGGGACGGGAGTGAGGCCCGTCCCGTATGTCGCCGCTCCTCCTCGCTTCGACACGCGCCCTGGTCAGCGATGCGTGCGGTGCCATGTAGGCAGGCAGGCAGCTGAGGTGGCGCGGTGGTAGGGCCTTCACGAAGATCTGCATGCCGCCACGCATGCGCCTGCTGAGTTGGCCTGGAAGCTGCATGTTGCCACGCAGGTGCCTGCCCAGCTGGTTTGGGCCGGGCAAATGTGATGCTGATGGTGGAGACTTGGCTGGTGCGGGCCTGGCAGTGGTCCTGCTGGCGTCTTCGGCGAGAGCCTTGCCCGGGGGGCGGCAAGGGTCTTGCCGTGGCGCGCTGTCGTCCCCGGCAAGAACCTTGTCGGGGGGTCTCGTGGCTCTCCTCGGCAAGGATCTTGTCAAGGGTCGTTGTCTTCTGATCCTCATCTGATCTTGAATATATCTTCACAAAGATCTGCATGCCACCACGGAGGTGCCACCCGAGCCCTGGCCCCACGTGGCTGATGGTGTTGGGGACGTGGGCTCAAGGGTGGCTCGCCCTGTTGGTGTTTGGGCATGCCGGCAAGGGTCTTGCCGGGGGAACTGCTTCGCCCCTCTGCTTCTTTGCGTTCTTGGTCTTGGCGTTGCTCTGGCTGTCTTGGGCTTCGGTTTTGCCTTGGTTTACCTCCCTTGTTCTGCTTGGTGTGACCGCGGGCGCGGCTCTGACTACCCGTGCATAGGTAAAGGGGTACAAAGGTGCGCCCCTTCTTTTGTACACCGACAGGAGCCCCGGGCCTGGGCCACACATAAGCGCAACGCGTTGTTGGGCCAGGCCCAAAACGGTGCGCGGGCAGGCGGGGAGGTTTTTTTACCGCGTTAAAACTTTTCGCGCGCTTCGCTTCCCATGACCCGCGTGCGGTGTGGCGCGGCGTGGAGGGGTGCACGTGACGTGGGCGGCATGCGTGGGGCGGTCCCTGCACGCATGTGTGACATCGCAGTAAATGGGCAGCGCAGCCCGTGGCTTCCCCATAAAAAGGGATAACTGTGAGCGCACTGTTCCTTTACCCTTCGCGCAATCCCAATCTCGGAAGCCTCAGCTCGTCTTCCTATTCTTCCCCAAGCTTCGCCCTCGCTTGCCGCCGTTGCGTTCCCGCCGCCCAATGCTTTGCCCTTCTCCCCCAGCCGCCATGGCGCCGAAATCCGTCAAGGGCAAGGGTGTGGCTAAGGATGCCGGAGCGGCGGAGCCGTCGGAGAGTGCGCAGGCGGTGCAGCGGACACAATCCGCCCTCTTCCCCTCGATAGTTGACGTGTTCGAGCTTCGGGCAGCCTTCAAGCCCTTGTGGAGGGTGAAGACGGGGGAGAGAAGTCGGGGCATCCAGCCACGCACGTCATCCCTGCCAACTGCGCCGAGGCCGCCCCAAATCGGTACCCCTTTTTTGTTGACTATTTTTCCTGCGGGCTTCGTCCGCCCTTCTCCGATTTCTTCAGCAACATCATGCACACCTTTGGCTTCCGCCTCTTGGATTTTACCCCGAATGCGGTGGCATGCATGGCCCTTTTCGCGCACCTCTGCGAGGGTTTCGCCGGGGTGCACCCCAACACGGCGCTCTTCCACCATTACTTCTTCCCTCGAATCCAGACGGGAGGCGCCATTTCCGGTTGCGTCACTTGGATCCCAAGGTCCAAGGGAGAATACCCGGATGGCGCCATGAAGGAGAGGTGGGAAGAATGGCGGGGCCGGTGGTGCTGGATCAAAGAGAAGGACCTATCGGCGTTCTGCGAAGTTTGTCGGGCGCCGCCGGTTCACAAAAGCGATTGGAGTGACGTCGACGCTGACGACGAGAAGCTCACGGTTGCCACCACCAGGATCCTTTGGCTCACCGAGGTCGGGCTCACCCTCGAGATGATCGGGGTGGACTTCATCCGCCGCCGGATCTCCCCACTGCACAACAAAGGGAGGCCAGCCTGGCTCTTCACCAACCCCGCCGACATCATGCGGCTTCGCCCCGGCCTCGACCACAACTTCACGGTGATGGGGCATGCCCACTTCTGCCAGCGAATCTTCCAGCTCGATGTGGGCCGTGACGGCGAGGTCGAGCGGACTGGCTAGGTCGCGAGGGCCACCGTGAAGGCCGACAAGGTCTTCAAGGGTCCCTTGTTCAAGTTGCCAGCGGGAGTGGTCCCTTTGTGCAACAATTCGCGCCGGACCAACATCATCGCCATGATGCCGGACTGCAATGCGCATGGCCTTGACCCGAGCTGGGCCGAGCAGGAGAACGCCGAGGTGTAGCAGTTCTTCGACACCCTGCACGAGGGATATGTCAACACCGACGCCAGGCGGCTGCTCGTCCAGGACACCACCCAGGCGGAACTGGACTACATCGCCACCAGGGCGAGGGAGGCGCAGCTCGCCGAGGAGGCCGGCAGCACTGGTGGTGTGGAGGACAAGGCCGCGACGGCCGCGGAGGAGGAGGAGCTCGCCCGATGGGCGACGGCCACCGGGGAAGCCAGCAGCGCCGGCACCGAGGCTCCTCTGGTTGAGGAAGCGGCCTACGAGTCGTCGGAAGAGGGGGGCGGGGCTGTTGACCCTTCGGCCACGGGGAGAGGGCAAGTCCTGCGGCGGGCTGCTTCCAGCGAGCCGGTGCGGCCCATCAGGGCCCCACGGCGGCCAAAATCCCCGGAGGAGGCCACGCGTCAAACGAGGGCTGCGATAGCGAAGAAGGTGGTGAAGGTCGCGGCAGCGAGGAAGAAGGCATCTGCTTCTTCTTCGTCCACGCGCCCGCAGACTCCGCCCTCCTCCCCTCCTCCTGCAAATGCCGACGCGGGGGTCACTTTTGACTACGGATCCCTCAGCCCGAGGAGGAAGAGGAAAATAGCAGAGGAGGAGGTGGACGACGATTAAGTATCTGGCCTCTTCTCGTCATCTCTGTCTCCTCGATCTGTGTCGCTTGTCTTGACTTGTTCTCATCTTCGCAGGGACGCGGAGACGCTGGCCCAAAGGGTGAAGAGGGCCAAGACCTCGGCGGGCGGCCAGCCCCCGGCTGGTACTTCAAGGGCGCCACTGGTGGTGCTGAGCAGCCCGGAGAGCTGCCCCCGGCACAGCCCCCAGTGTAAGTTCATTACCCTCCCCTCGTCGACATGTGTCGGAGGTATGGTACTTTGGTGCTCACCTTGCCGGGTATGCAGGAGGAGAGCGGTAGCAGGAGGAGCCCCAGAGGGCTATCGCAACACGCCGCCCCTATCAACCACGCCGCCCCGAGGGGCGTCTCCAGCAAGGGCGCCAAGCACCGAGCCTACGCACATGGAGGAGGAGGAGGAGAACTTGGGTGCTGGCGGCTTTGCCTCGACGCCAAATGGTGGCGGGGAGGGAACTCCTTTTCCCCAGCCTGGTACTGGCGCTGGTAAGTCGCTCGCCTCTCATCCATGTTCCTTTTTCTTTCTTGCTGACCCTTGGTCTTGGCCTTGCCTCACCCCCTTCTTCAGTGTCAAGATTCCTCCTTGGTGAACCTAGAGGACGTGGACGCCGTCATCGAGGACGTCGCCAAGGCCGCCGAGGCGGACGCCGAGAGGATCGCCGCCGAGGAGGCCGTCGAGGGTGCTGCTGAGGACGCCACCAAGGGGCCTGCCGGGGAGGCCGGCAAGGCCACCGCTGAGGAGTCCGGCCAGGGGCCTGCCGGGGAGGCTGGCAGGGCCGCTGCCGAGGGGGATGAGGTGGCTGATGACCAGCCTTCCTCCTCTGTTGCTTCCGGCTCCGGCAAGTACCTGAGGGTGAGTGACGACTTGTTCGTCCACCTTCCAGGCGCGTCGAGCACCAGGGCACCCATCGAGGGAGAGGTGTTCGACGATGAAGTGCTTGCCACCGCCGGGCTTGAGGTCGTCGACGAGCCGAGCGTCTGTGGTGACGGCTCGTAGGAAGAGCGGCTCCTCCACGCCATGGGCGCCAGCTTTCGGAACCTCCAGAAGCGGTGGTGGAGAAGGCGGAGGCGGACCTCCAAAAGCGTGTCGCCGAGATGCAGGACTGGTTCCGCGAGGCTCGCGACGAGCTGAAAGCCGCCCAGGTCGAGCTAGCCAAGTGTGACGTGGAGCTCACCATGAACCTGGCCGACATCGAGAAGGCCCAGGAGATGGCGGCGGGCTTGGCCGCGGCAGCTGAGGCCGCCCGAACCCAGCACCAGGCCGTGCTGAACTCTCAGGAAGAGGACCTTGCTGCGCACGAGAAGAAGCTTGTCGCCACGCTTCGCGCTAAGGATGAAGAGGTGGAGAAGCTTGTCTTGTAGTGGACCAGTGAGCTAGAGTAGAGGCACAAAGAGGCGCTCGATGCTCAGACCCAGGTTCACGCCGACAAGGTAAAGGAGCTGGAGGCGGAGCGGGACGGGCTGAAGGAGCAGGCACTGAAGCTATCCCAGGAGAAGGACACGCTCAACAGCGCCCTGACGGAGGCGCAGGGCACGGCCATCAGTAGGGCTGGGGAGCTCTCCGAGGCCAACAAGTCCGTCGAGGAACTCACGCTGAAGATGGAGGGCCTCGAGGGGATGCTCACGGAGACCAAAACCCGGGAGGGGATCCTGGCCAAGGAGCTGGCGACCGAGAAGCAGCTGCAGAAGAACGAGGCCGCCGAGCACAAGGATTTCAAGGAGGGCGTGAACCGCTGGATCGGCCGCCTCGAGGATGTTGCCGGCAGGATCACCGTACAGTGGGCTACCATGGGGATGCCAAGCGTGAGGTACGCCCCGGAGCGCAGCGGGACCACCAACGCCAAGTTGACCTTGTTCTTCGAGTGTGTTCTCAAGGACCCTGGAGCATCTTCACGCAAACCCGGCGGCCTCGCTCGCCGACGAGGCCCGGAGGCTTTGCCAGGGCGCCATGACCAAGGCTCTCACCAAGGTGGCACACTGGTACCCCGACCTCGACTTGACGCTTGTACCGGAGAGCTTGCGGAAGGTACCGACCTCGCGCCACTCGTGGAGCGCATCAAGCCCATCATCACCGTGTTAGCGTAATTACGAGGGTGGAGGGCCAGCGCCGGGATTAGGCACCCCGTTTCTTATCGCCGCTGCAGGTTCACAACCAAGACAATTGCTATCTCTAGTTAGAACCGCAGCAACAATTTGATGTAATATGACTCTGCAGCACGTTTAATATCATGCATGTTATTTTCCTGTTCGATTTTCCTTTGTGTGTCCACCCTACGTTAACCGGGTAGGTTTGCCGGTGCGTAAACCCAGGGCGGCGTCTTGGGGACGGATCCCCATTGGCCTGCCGGGTGTGCTTGCTGCCCGACGAACCACCTTACTGCCCCCCTTAGCTCGGCCGCCCGAACTGTTGAGTTTGACTCGAGTCAGAGTCAGGAGTGTTGCCAAGTGCGGAAGGCTACCCCGCCACTCTCGACGAGGCCGCTTTGAGCTGTTGAGCGGACTCGAAATGGAACAAGGGCGTTGCCAATTGCGGGGGGCCCCTTTGCGTGCAGGTTTCTCATACATAGTCAAGATCTCCGAGGACGATAACCTTATATATAAAAGGAAGTAACTCAAAGTTTCGAATGACTTAGCTTTTTTGTCTTTGAGTGGCGTCCTCGCGTTCAGCAAGGCGGGCGCCTTTTTCTCCCGGCCATCTCCTTCTTGGGAGTCATGGCGATGAGGAATTGCGCTCCCCTACCTGGCGCGCCAAAGATGTCGGTGTGGAACGACACCTATGGGATCACAAGAATCCCTACTATGGTTGTCGGGGCGCAGGATTGCGAGAAGAGCAGGACCAGTAGTCAGCACAAGGATCGTTTAGCCAGGTTCGGGCCGCGAGGATGCGTAAAACCTTAGTCCTGCTTTTGTGGGTGTATTTCAGAGAGTTCTTGAGCTCTCGAACTAGCTATGGTGAGTGTGTGGTTCAAAAGAGTCGAATCCTTTCCCAGTATGCCATGGGCCTCCTTTTATAGGCGAAAGGGGCAACCACAGTGGCATACAGGAGGTGGAAAGGCGTACAGTATTGCGAGCTTATCGCTCGCATTACAGGACAAGTTGCATTTAATGCGCCACTGAGGTGTCCCCTAGCTTTATCGAGGACGGGGGTGAGGCCCGTCCCGTCCGTCGCTTCTCCTGCTCGCTTCGACACGCGCCCTGGCCAGCGATGCATGCAGCGCCATGTAGGCAAGCAGGCAGCTGAGGTGGCGTGGTGGTAGGGCCTTCATTAAGATCTGCATGACGCCACGCAGGCGCGTGCTGAGTTGGCCTGGAAGCTGCATGTTGTCACGCAGGTGCCTGCCCAGCTGGTTTGGGCTGGCAGCTGTATGCGAACGGCGGTGGAGACTTGGCTGGTGCGGGCCTGGCAATGGTCCTGCTGGCGTCTTCGGCGAGAGCCTTGCCGGGGGGCCCGGCAAGGGTCTTGCCTTGGCGCGCTGTCGTCCCCGGCCAAAATATTGCCGGGGGGGGGGGGGTCTCGTGGCTCTCCTCGGGAAGGATCTTGTCGAGGGTCGTTGTCTTCTGATCCTCATGTGATCTTGAATATGTCTTCACAAAGATCAGCATGCCACCACGGAGGTGCCTCCTGATACGTCTCCAACGTATCTATAATTTTTGATTGCTCCATGCTATATTATGTTCTGTTTTGGACAATATTGGGCTTTATTATTCACTTTTATATTATTTTTGGGACTAACCTATTAACTGGAGGCCCAGCCCAGAATTGCTGTTTTTTTTGCCTATTTCAGAGTTTCGCAGAAAAAGAATCTCAAACGGAGTCCAAACGGAATGAAACCTTCGGGAACGTGATTTTTGGAATGAACATGATCCAGGAGACTTGGACCCTAAGTCAAGGAAGCTTCGAGGAAGCCACGAGGTAGGGGGCGCGCCTACCCCCCCCCCCCCCCAGGCGCGCCCTCCACCCACGTGGGCCCCATGTTGCTCCTCCGACGTACTCCTTCCTCCTATATATACCTCACGCATTTCAAACGATCGAGATCTGGAGCCGAAAACCTAATTCCACCGCCGCAACCTTACGTACTCCACGAGATCCCATCTTGGGGCCTGTTCCAAAGCTCCGCCGGAGGGGGCATCGATCATGGAGGGCTTCTACATCAACACCATAGCCCCTCCGATGAAGTGTGAGTAGTTTAACTCAGACCTTCGGGTCCATAGTTAGTAGCTAGATGGCTTCTTCTCTCTTTTTGGATCTCAATACAATGTTCTCCCCCTCTCTCGTGGAGATCTATTCGATGTAATCTTCTTTTTGTGGTGTGTTTGTTGAGAACGATGAATTGTGGGTTTATGATCAAGTTTATCTATGAAAAATATTTGAATCTTCTGAATTCTTTTATGTATGATTGGTTATCTTTGCAAGTCTCTTCGAATTATCAGTTTGGTTTGGCCTACTAGATTGATCTTTCTTGCAATGGGAGAAGTGCTTAGCTTTGGGTTCAGTCTTGCGGTGTCCTTTCCCAGTGACAGTAGGGGCAGCAAGGCACGTATTGTATTGTTGCCATCGAGGATAACAAGATGGGGTTTTTATCATATTGCATGAATTTATCCCTCTACATCATGTCATCTTTCTTAAGGCGTTACTCTATTCTTATGAACTTAATACTCTAGATGCATGCTGGATAGCGGTCGATGTGTGGAGTAACAGTAGTAGATGCAGGCAGGAGTCGGTCTACACTACAAAAAAATACACTTCCGTAATGATACGTGTTTGTCACAGTAGGTCGCGTTTTTTGTCATGCATGTACATCCATGACGAATTTATGACAGAATCAAGATAGTCATACCTGTGCTGTCGTAGAAGTGTTCCATGACATTACCAAAATTATCATCACGGAAGTGTCCACTTCCATGACGATAAATCGTAGCGTCCTGAAGTGCTTTTCGTCCAAGGGTGACCGCACGTGGCATCCACCGTAAAGGAACGCCCGTTAAGCTATCGGGTCGGGTTTTGGATCCGATAACCCGTTAATGACCCGACCAATGGGAAATTTCCATGTGTAAAATTCTTATTGGCCGGACGAAACCCGTGTCAGCTCGACAGTGGGTCAGATAGGCGCCTATGATATGTCGACACGTGCCACGGCCCACCACTGGCCCATTTAGCTTAAAAAGCCGGCCCGTTTGACTTGGTCAAAAGTTAGCGGGCTAGCCCATGAAAAGCCTGTCAATGGTCTCTTTGCAAATAGCCCATTTTACGGCTCGTTAACTCACGGCCCGTTAGGCCCTAAAGGAAATCGGCCCAACAACGTCATGTGGGCCGTCGAATATAACACCAGCCCATTTCACTTTCGGCCCATGTATGGCCCACGACGTCTTTCGGCCCATATGAGGCCTTCGTATCTTTTGGCCCTTTACAGGCCCACGGTGACTCTAGCCCATAATGAACAGTAATTTTCTTTGTACCCGTTAACGGCCCGTGATTTACATGGGCCGTTTCTAGCCCGTGTTAGCTTTCGGCCTATTGACGGCCCATACGTTCTTGGGCTCCTTTTCGGCCCTCGATTACTTCCGGCCCATTACTGGCATGTTCCCCTAATGGGCCAAATTCGGCCCATGGCAAGAGTCGGCCCGTTACTGGCATGTTCCCCAAATGGGCCAAATTCGGCTCATTGCAAGAGTTGGCACATTACTGGCCTGTTACCCTAATGGGCCAAATTTGGCCCATGGCAAGAGTCGGCCCGTTTCGACACTGTTAACTGTTCTTGTTTCCGGCCGTCCTATATTACGGCTCATTAACGACCCGTTATGCCTGTGACAGAATTAAGCCTTTGCAGTCCTACGGCCTGTTAACGGCCCGTTACCGTGTTGGGCCGATACCAATTACGCCCGATTACGGCCCATGTAGACCCATTTATCAAACGACCCGAGGCCCACCGATTACAGGCCCATTTATCGACAGCCCGAGGCCCATCGATTATAGGCCCATTTATCGACGGCCCGTAGGAGACCCATGGATCCTACGGCGTATATGGCCCATGGTAGTTGCGGCCACTAGCAAACCAGGGAAAAAGAAGAGTAGGAAATAAATAAGGTCGAAGCTAACGCTAGGCTATTAAGGCGATTGGACAAATTACATCCACTCGGCATCAAAGATCGCCACCAGTGCAAATATAGGGAACACCCTAAACTATACAAAAATGGCTTGTTGTTTTCTTCAGCCGGTGGCTGCACGTTAAGAATAAATTTTGTATCGCACCAAAACAAATTACAACTATATAACAAAAGGAAGGTTGGCATAAAACTTAACAGTCTAGCAGATAAATGCACTATCGGTTCGAAGTTGAAGCTCGATTCATTTGACTCGACCGTTACATTTTCATGTTGTATTGTCCGATGGAGCACCATTACCCTCACCTTCATTTCCCCTAGGCTCCTGAACAACATAGCAAATGTCTGATAGTCTGGTTTCAAAACCATGCATATCTTGACGACATTGAGCAATGTTTCTCCTTGTTTCACAAAGGGCCTCTGTTAGGGAATGGACTTGTGTCTGGAGCGCAGATACAACATTGCTTCGAGCTTGCATATCTTGATCATGAGGCAGTTTGGACAACCAACCCAGTATTACGCAGGAACATGCTTTTGGCACTGTTAGTGGACAGGTACTGACCCACTGCAGCAAGAGCTGACATTGCGGTTATAGTTGCCTCGCCACCTTCAGAAGGTGGAGGTTCCACCATTTTTTCCATAGCTCGCTGAAAAGCTGAGGTTTTACATTAGTAGTACCAGAACAAAAGATATTAAGGAGGCAGCAAAACCAAACAAAATAGCTTTGGTCTATATCTGAGAACTTATTCTGGTGAACCCATGTAAAATATTAGTTGTATTTTATTGCAAACTACATAATAAAACCAGGTTCCAAACATATGACCATGTACCATCGCTAATGTATTGTCTATTTCTTCACATTTTATTGAGGGCTAAGGATAAATGTATCGAAGTTTACAATACGGTAAGCATAGTATGACATCATTCATATCACAAAACAACCGAGAACAGACAAGCGAGCAATTGTAACGTTGTGTGGGCAAGTCCAAAGACGGAACTAGATTACGGGTCAAGATCAAAGGAACATCACTCCTCTCTTTTAAACCTTGTAAGGTGCAATGATACGCTAAGATAATTGTATATAAAATTGAAAAGAGTAATAGACATTGGCTGCAAACCATGCAGCTCAAGGCACAAGTCAGAGTAAGTAGTAGTTAAAAGGCATGAGGATTATGGACTTACAGCAATGGCTTTGACTGGTGTATTCATGCCCTTCTTCTTGCTGGTGTGACAGTCCTTGAAGATTTCCACATCATTTGGTTCAAGTACTTTTTGGTCCTTGCGGGCTTTCCTCTACATTTCGAACAAGTCAATATAGATCTGATAATATGGTACAGTGAAAAGAGTGAAACAGCAGCTAATTACAAGAGCCTCGCAGTGTGCAATATAGCTACGAGATCCTGTCGCATTGGAATTTCACTTTCGTGCAGTTGGCCTTGTTCTTTGGACAGTTCACCTACAAGAAGATAGATTTGTGTGGCACATGCATAAATAGGACTTCAACATGTGATCTGATCACATATATATAATGTACACGATACTTGGATTAGACGGTGTTTAACAAGGCCCCTCGGTCTTCATCCGATATATTTTCCACTTTGGAGATGTTTGGGAAAGTTCACCGTTAGCCTTGCCTTCAAAGTGAGTTTTCCTCAAGTTATACCGACATCTTTGTCACAGAGCGAGACTTGAAAACATGGGTGCAAGCTTGTGCAGTTGCATCATCTTGGCTATCCAACTTGAACCTCATCTCATTGAAAATTATGGGAGTCTCATTATCAGCAACCTAGAAAGTATGGGACAGAGCAAGACGATATTACTAGTTTCCATACATAACCATACTTACAGATAAATGGTCGAGGAAGGTGTTGAACTGGGTTACGTCTTTGTCATTCCTGTACTGAATCCATGTTGGGAGGATACGTACATGACACCTAACGGCAACCGCTGCCTCTAATACTAACTTGGCTGACTCTGTAGCATCACGTGGCCTTTTTAAACTTGCCTCAAAACGATCTCCATTCTTCCTCCTCTAGATTTAGTTAACCTATCGAGCATTATCCCTGATGTTTGTTTCCTCTTGCGCCTAGGTGCTAGTCCAACAACGAACATAGGAAGTGTTAGTGCACATCAAACTGTGAGACTACATATAAACAAGCATGGAACTGTAACTTGACTCCAACAACTACCTTCTTGCTGTTGAAGCTCACAAGGTTCATCTGATATTGCCAACTCGTCTTGTGTCAAGAGTGCTTGGGAAGTAGTGTCAGGTGGCAAGGGAGCTTGGGAACATGCTGCTAGCTCAGTTGACGCACGAGTATGTCGTGCAGCTGGCAGTACTGTGGTAGGTGTTGCAAGAACTAGGGCTGTCTCTGCTTGTTTGGTGGCAGCTATTTGTTTCTGTTTGGCTTTTTTGCAGCTCGTGTAGCATGGGATGTCGTGTTTGTAGAATTTTCCATTTGGACTTTGACCTTCTATTGCACCATCGGTGCCAATGAGAATCTGCGGTATTCATCCGCTTCTCATTCCCAGCCATTTTGTGTTTCTTCCTCTTTCATTTGTGCCATGTTAAGTCAAGCCGACAAGAAAAATGAATAACAATTTAGTTCTTCGTAACAAATTGATGCGTGATTTGAACGAACTGAACTTTGATGTTAGACAACCACATGATAGGAGGATATAATATGTATGAAAAACAGGACGAAAGAGATAACCAGAACTATGATGTGTAAACTAAGAAGAAGACATTTCACCAAATTAGAAGCAATGCAATGGAAGGTAGAAACCATGAAAGATGCTACAAATATCGCTCTGCCAAGTTAACAGTGTCTCATCATAAATGGCGTTTAAACAAATGTGAAGCAGTACAAGAAATAAATCATATGCAAGATGCAAACAACATCACACTACCATGTTAGAGGTCTCTCGTCATTAGTGCCATTGCATATTCACAGCATTGCATATTCACAGCTTATGATGTGTAAACTAAGGAGAAGGCATTTCAACAAATTAGAAGCAATGAAAGCTAGACACCATATGAAAGATGCAACGAATATCACTCTACCAAGTTAAAACTGTCTCTCATAAGTGTCATTTCAACAAATTAGTAGTACAAACTAGAAAAGAATGTGAGATGTAACCTATATCACACTCTTAAGTCAAACGTGTCTTATGATAAGTGATAGTTACAGGTTACACAACAGTAGTAATTTGATGTAAGAACATGGTGTGATAGACAGACATTGTATGTTCTAGAAACAGGAACACGTGTCTTATTCAAGTATAATGTGTAAAGTAAGGATGGAATTCAACAAAATTAGAAGCAATACAAGCTAGACATCACGCATAACATGCAACCACATATAACATTGCCAAGTTAGAGGGAGCACCGGTGATGCCGCACTAGGGAGACGTGCTCATCATAAACACAGCTTTGTTGAGTGTCTATGCAAGTGTTGTCTTGGAAATCATCTTGGGGGTGTGGAGGAGTAGAAACTGTAGAGGCCCTCCGTTCGGAAGGAGCACCTTTATCTGCTGCCTTGCTAACCTCCTTCCGCTTCATTTATTTTGAATTGTCAAGTAAAACCGACAAGAAAAAGCAATAAAATTCTCTCTTCAGAACTCATTCATGCATGATACTGACAATCACTACTTTGATGTAAGGCAAACACATGATACCAGGATGGAATATGTACGAAAAACGGGATGGCATGGCATGTTCACAAATGTTTGTGTAAACTAAGCAGAAACCATTCCAGCAAATAAGAAGCAATGCAAGCTAGACACCACATGAAAGATGCAACCAATATGACTCTGCCAAGTTAAAAGCGTCCCATCATAAATGGAATTTCAACAAATTAGAAGCAGCGCATGCTATAAATCATATGAAAGATGCAACTAATATCGCACTGCATATACTAAAGGTGTCTCGTCATATTGATTGATGCGGGATACAAAAAAACAATAGTTTTATGTAAGGACATGCTTAATAGACAGATGTACTTTGTACTAAATACAGGAAGGCATGTCACATTAACAGGTATAATGTACTCCTTCCGTCCCATAATGTAAGACGTTTTTTGGCACTAATTTAGTGCCCAAAAACGTCTTACATTATGGGACGGAGGGAGTATAAGCTAAGCAGACTAGCACATGCAGTTTAACCAGATTGGAAGAATTACAATCTAGACACCATATGCAACATGCAACCACATATCACGCTGCCAAGTTAGGGCAAGCACCTGCGATGCTAGTGTAGGGGAAATGTTGTAATCAACTACGGAGCTACGTTCAGTATCTTCATCTAGCATTTCTATTTCTTGAGAATCATGTCGGGAGGCTGACCCTGTATTCTTTAAATGAGTAGTCCCCTTGCATGCCTGCCTCGTCATAAGTGATTGATGAGGGATACACTAGAACATTAGTTTGATGTTAGAATATGGTTAATACACAGATGTACTAGTATGTACCAAAAACAGAAAGGCATGTCATATTCAAAGGTATAATGTGTAAGCTAAGAAGAAGCAATTTAACCAAATTGGAAGCAATACAAGCTAGACATCTGGCTGGAGTGGTGAACATGATCATCTAGGACCTGAGAGCACGGTGGGAGGTCGGCTGCTTCGCCACCATCGCGGCTTTTAGTTGGCTTCGTGTGATGCCTGTCTTTCTTTGGGCTTGTCCTTTGGCTCGGCCAAGGTGCTCGACTAGCTATTTGTCTTCTGGTGCTCACGGGATGGTGGTTCACGAAAAAATTATCTTTCCTTATCTTAATAAAGACCGACTTCGGCCTTTCGAATACAAGCTAGACACCATATGGAACATGCAACCACATATGACAGCGCGAAGTTAAAGCAAGCACACAGGATGGTGGTTCATTGCGGCGACGTCATCAACTCGAGCTACGTTTATCGTCTCCATCTGTGACCGCACTTTGCACCTTTATAGCGATGTAACGTGTCGTGCCTAGCAGCGTAGAAAGGTGGCACAACTTATCTCTTTTCTTTTTGCTTCTCTCGAGGCGCATCTGAAATACCCTTGCATAAAAACACAATAGTCAGAGTATGGGTGAAGTGTGTGCAGAACTAGTGCACTGTAAAAGTAGCAGATAGCAGGAGGCTGAAAAATACATGACACGAGACATATGATAGCTCTACAACATTGCATGTCAAACAAAATTAGATTCTACTCCGTATGATTTTGTAATATATGAGCACAGGAAATGCAGGTACTCCTCCAGCACACCACCACATGTGGTCATATCTAAGATAACAGTCGACTGAAAATAAATAGGTCAATCGATTTTTTAATGAACCGTCTGATCTATAAGGAACGGGCAGATGGCCTTCGTCTACCTCCCGACAGTAACTGTTGACAATCTTTCTCGAACCGCCAGCGACCACCGGCCCAGACCCCTGCCTCCGCCGCCCCGCCCTCCCATCGACCTCACACCACCGCCGTGCTTGGCAGCGCCCCCAGGCCATCCCTTTAATCCTGGCCAACCTCTAGATCGGGCACCAGTAGATCTAGGCCGCACACGCCCCTAAGATAAACACCAAGGCGATGCTTCCCCGGCGTAATAGTCGTACTAGTGCCTGTTACGTCGGGGAATGCTTCCGTTAATTGGGAATCAACTGGCCAGAAATTGAAATTCAGGGGGGCGACGGACCTCTAGCTAAGGTGAAATAGTATATGAGGAGAAAGCTTGTGCGTTGCGAGTTACTAGGAACATCTAGTATCAAGAAGAAGCGGTCAACTAGTATCTTCTGTGGGATGAATACCGTGCAAGCAGAGACATAATATTTGCACGAAT
Source organism: Aegilops bicornis (assembly GCA_021605145.1). Classification (NCBI taxonomy): domain Eukaryota; kingdom Viridiplantae; phylum Streptophyta; class Magnoliopsida; order Poales; family Poaceae; genus Aegilops; species Aegilops bicornis. The sequence continues at coordinate 234,011,911 of CM038672.1, read as the reverse complement.
AAGGGAAGATGAGCACCTTCTTCGGTTGCCGGTGTGGTCACCTCCACATTTCGCGCCGATCTTCTTCTTTTTACCGGGGAAACCGATGTTCTGGATGGTGCAGTCTTGGACGAACCCATGGCCAGGTTGTTGACTGTGTTGCCGTGGCCGTATGTCAACGGAGGGGAAGCAGATCCGAGGCGGCGAAGGACCGCGTAGCAGGAACAGCTCCGGTGCGGTGGAGGGTGGCGAAGTTGGAGCGGCAGCGGTGAGGCGCAGGTCGGCGTGGTTGAACTGGCTCGGGTACGGACGGCTCGGCCTCGGCTTCAACTACTAGCTGTGGAGGGCGTTGCGGTTGAGGTTGCGGTGGACGACGACGTCGGGTTATCGACTCTGGCGTGATGGACGAGGACGACGGTTGATGGGTGGGATGGGGTGGCAGACGGAGGACACCGGGGTTTCGCGGCTGGTGGAGAGATAGTTTCGGCGCCCACGGAGTACGAATGGGGAATCGGACGGGTGGGGGGAACCAAGTTTCGGTTTGGGACGCGCTTGTTTTTTGCTTTTTTGAACAGAAGATGGGACACGCTTGTTTGAAATTTCGGGAAAGTACAAACTTTGCCCCCCTCTTAAATTTCGGACCTACTGTGGGTCGGGGGTAGGATGGTAATCCTGTGTGTCCCAAATAGTGGGCGGAGCGATTTCGCCGCAGCGCATGTGTGCTTAAGCGGCCATTGTGTATGAATGTTTTTCGGAGGCGATTGCGTGGCGTCTAGATGAAGCTACAAACCTACCCGGTTTAGACCTTTGGACGTCGGGCGGTAGGTTTCACGGGTCGGAGTTATTAGAAAAGTAATTTCCTTGTACAACCAAACATTGGTCTCACGCGGTTTCGAGGCGAGTAGAGGCTCTTTTGGCGCCGTTCGAAAACTTTGAAACACAAGCATTCACATTTAGAGTACTCTTGAACTATGAGGATTGACCTAAATAGACAACGTTATATTTGACCTTGTATGTTTGAAAACCTCATTAAATTATCCGCTTCTTTTTGAAATTTTGACACTTGAAAATCCTATAACTACGATTATTTTGGAATGTAGGAGCTAAATTTGAATCTATTTTGTACACGACTACATATGCTATTATGTACAAAATCAGAGCAAAGATTGGTGCCCCCATAATTTAGGTATGGTTTACAAATGCCATGATATCAAATTCAAATAATTGAATGGACTTCATGTTGAATTCGTTTTTTTAACCACCTTAAGTTGAATTCAAATGTATGCTAGTTCATATGTAGCTATTTATAATGTCCATTGTGTAACTTTTCGTATGTATAATGTGCTTTACACACACAACATGAACTATACTCACGTTTATATTCGATTGCTAAAGCGATGCATTGTCTGGAGTTCAAAATGCTAACTATGTGGATCAATTGTGTCGAATAATAACATAGACATGCTCAAATTCGATAGAATCTAAATGTCTGATGGATCAATGACCGCTCCTTACGCGAATTGCAAATATCATGATCCCATCCTAATATTTGGATACAATTTATATCTTTAATCAATGTGTAGAGTAGTCTTTTACGTGTAGTTTCACTCTCCATCGATGGTCTCTCACACATGCTCACACACTCTCTCCCGAGGTGTCTTTCTCGCACACATGCTCTAGATATAACCCTCCCTCCCTCTCGTAACCATTTACAACTATTTTCACTAACCTTTATCACAAGCACTCTTCCTCTCGCAAACATACACACGCACAATCCTCATCGACCCTTTCTATATACATGGACCTACCTACGTGTCTCATGTACGCACATTATCTTTACGCCTATCTCTCACGCATTGTCTCACACCTCTCTTCCTAATCGACGATATGATTCTAGCAGAGCATTCTGTAGGATGCCCCTTAAAGTTAGGTTGGATGAATAGTAATATCAGAGATAAAGGGGTTATCTTAGTCCGAGAACCTAGGGTTACAAATCCTAGCCGGCTTTGTCAGTGGACATAGAATCCTTCACAATTCTATTATCTTTGTCTTGTACGACTAGTCATCCATGGGTCATCCTAAATGTGTCATGGGCCGACCAATGTGGCGCAGGACGGAACCGAACGAAGGGCCTCACCTCGACCCACCGGACCTCACGCGGTGACACACCCTCTGCCCCCACATCTCATTATCTTCTCACACCCACACATACCAACACAAACACCACACACACAGAAAATTTCTCCTGGTGCCTCTATTCCCCCCCCCCTTGCATATACACACTCAAGGGAATGGAATCTCTTGTCGTGACGTCATATTCGTCTCTCTCTCTCTCTCTCTCTCTCTCTCTCTCTCTCTCTAGACCACTCTCATTTCTCGTGCTATCTCTCCCACGCCCCCCCCCCAGGTCGGCCCCGCTATCCAAGCCTCTATCGAATACGTAATACACACACATACATCTCTAGGCCCCGCCAACAGCATCAACAACAAATTCACACATGTTACATCACGTGCCCGTTGATCTAAAAGCCCTCTCTTCACGTTTATTTCGCATACAACATTCCTTTTGAATAAAGTGTGGCCAAAAAATTATTTTAGAGTTTCTACATGTATACAACATTACAAAGTTATATGGAGGAGTACAAACGCTAATTTGCATTGCATGGTGCCCACAATGATATTTATTCCGTGCTGTGAATTTGTATATTTTTATATTATATACAAAGTTAGTCATAATAAAGAGAAACGAAGAGCATCTCTCTCTCCATCTCATACCCCCCCTTTACGCCCCTTTCACGTATGCACACAAAACTATCTCCAGGTCCTCTAAAAGTAAGCCCCCAGAAAATTCACGCGTGTTTCATCTTTCTCTCGCGATATATGCAATGATGATCATTGTATTTGAAGCGAAAGCACGATACATACATTGGACTTGATAATCCACTCATTACGGTCACCGTTTACGTTTAGTGGTTATTATACAGTCACGGGCTCACTGTACAACTCTGTATTTGCTCATGACATGACTAGTTGACCAGTTAAACGCTCCACGTGGCACCTCTAGTGTTGCATCACATTATCTCACTACCATCGTGCCCACCTATCGACTTGTATCTACTCTACATCTACACTCTTATAAAATACATAAAATACACTCTTATAAAAAATAGAGTTAGTGATGATGGTGTGCCTGCCATCCTGCAATATAGGCCGTCCGATTTATATCTGACGGATAGGAAAGAAACTATGGCAATTTTGCAAAAAGCTACCCACACACCTCTCCACATTTGCAAATAAGGCCTTCCCTCGTTCATCCTTTTCTCTCACAAGATAAACAAGTCATACAAATGCATCTTGATGTTACGGCAACGCACGGGCATCTTGCTAGTAAGAATGAAAACAAACGACAAAAAAATATTTTGACGGTGGTTCAAGTCATGACCATGGCACAACGGACAAGGTGGCCTTGTATTGGTATGCTGAGCCGTCTGTTTTAACACACAGGAGCTGGTGTGGTGATTATACACACACGCACGCATGCACACGAACTGCATCCACGCAACACACACACAAACACATGCACCCACATACACACGCATCCACGCACGCACGCAACACTCACACGCACACACGCACGCATGCATGCACACACCAGTACACCACACGGCAGACACACACTCTCACGCTCATGTGCTCAACCTACACGTGCATGCGCACACATCAGGCCCTAACAGACACATACACAACCAGGTGATTCCTGCGCATGGGTTGGAGCCTTGTCGCTCCTGCGTAAATTTGTGTTTATCTAACCTTTTCCCTATGCGAACTGACAGGTGGGACCCACAAGGAACATGGTCAATTTAACTAGTCAACATGGCGCCACACAGACTATTTGGCCAGTCAACAGAGTGCAATCCGATGCTGAACTCTGAGCAAGTGACCGGATAATCACCGCAAAACGTATATAGTGACCGTAATAAGCTTATTCTGAAGTTCGGTGACCGTATTACGCTTTTCTCTCTGTAGGCCCTCCAAAACTACATCTCTTCACGTTCTCGCATGTTACATCTAACAACTATGCAATAAAGCACTACTACTACACTCTAACACAATAAATCATATGTGTTTTTAGTTTTACTAGATATCATATTGTTACTTATAATTATTCAGTTTGCATACATTAAAATTGCCTTTGAAATGTATGGCCAGTATCTACCACGCGGGAAAAATCCGCCCTTTCTTGTTTAATCGGGTTTGTATCGATGGATCGTATGCGAACAGCAAAACAATAGTACTATAAAGTACAAGTAGCGATTCCTTTGGGCCGTCGTGTCGTCTACTCCTCCGTCGTAAGAGTGGAACGCTCGCTTTCATAAATCTTCTAGTCCCTTTCACCGACATGTGGGACATCAAGCTATCGGGTCCACGTGCCATACCGGAATACAGTGCAGAGCTGCCGAGGTGAAGCACCCCAGTCATGGCGCTGACGTAGTAATGAGCAATGAGGCGTCAAATCACAAAGTTGCACCTTTCCCGCAGTTAAGTTGGAGGGACGAAGTAATAATGCTATAAAAAAGAAGTTGGAGGGACGAAGTAACCATCATTTCACTCGTTGTTGAATCCGCTTCTCCCTCATCTTCTTCAACTTAACCACGTGTTGCTTCTGCCGTTGTTCTGCCTCATGTGGGACGCGGATCGGCTTGGTAAAGCACTGACACGTGGGACCACATGTTAGCAAACCGCCATCCGCGCGGCAAAATCACCTCCTTTTTACTAATCTTGATTCTATAATTTTTTAGATCAATATAATTGAGATTTGTATAGATAGCACACAGGAGCAAAACCAAGTGGTATAGTTAAGGGCATCCACAATGTGTAGCCAAATGTGGAAATAGCTTTTGGCATCGTGGGAACCATTGTGGACGGTGTTGCCAAAGCCAAAAAGATGGAACCGAAGCTCCCTGATTGATTGATTGATTGATTGAAGGAATAGAAAAATGCAATGTCTCTCCTCTTTCTCCCATGCTTGGACGCATGCAATACAGTATAGAGCACAGAGTCTACTCCCATGTCCCTTCTATCACAAATCACAAAGCAGTGAGGCGTCAAATCACAAAGCACGGACGAAGCAACCATCATTTCACTCTTCACGACTCGCTTCTCCATCATCTTCTTCGAGAAACCATCTCATCGCACTAGTACTCCTAGTAGTAGTACTAGTAAAGGACTTCTGGATGCAAATAAAGGCAGTTGTCTCGGCTTGCAGGCGGCACTTGCGAACGACTTACTATGGTCTCCCTCAATGGTGTTCTCCATCGAACGCACTTCGCCAAACCACAAAAAAAGTATCGTCGACGTCACTGCAATGGGGAAGGAAGTCAAATATAGTTACTACCTCCATTTTTTTTGTACACAAGGCCAGTATATCAAAATTACAATTTGCAAAGGGCCACTAACACTAATCGAGGCAAAATTGATGGGGTTAGCAACCAAGGACATTAATATCCCCTGCATGCATGCGGAAGTGAGAAGGTTGGTTTGCATGGCGCTGCATTAATCAAGCGATTAGGAGTGAGATGGTTAGCTCTTTGGTCTTTCAAGAAAAAAATACGCATTAATTGACACGTGAAATGAGGATTTGTACTGATTAAATCCCGCGAAGGAAAACCCCGCCTTTCTTTTTTAACACTAGTACTCCTAGTACGTACGTACTTATCCTGTTTGGATCTAGGCCTTGCATTGCCAAACTTCGCCACACATTTTTGCCAAGCTTGCCTAAAGTTTTCAAAATGAGAAGGAGGTACACTTGCGCACGGTTGTCGCGGTCGCACCGCACCCTCACACGGTCGCTCCTGCACGCCACGGTCGCACCACACCCTCACACAGTCGCTCCTGCACGCCGCAAACCCAACCAAGGGAACGCACACTCACCGACACGTGTTGTCGCATGTGAACAAACCAAACTCAGCCATCCTATCACTGACACATAATTTTCGTTCATAGAGTATGTTTATCCAACCGCATGTTGGGGAGTATCCGTACGGCCCGTGCGGTGGTCTCTTGGGGAAGAAGATGTTGGGGAACGTAGTAATTTCAAAAAAATCCTACGCACACGCAAGATCATGGTGATGCATAGCAACGAGAGGGGAGAGTGTTGTCCACGTACCCTCGTAGACCGAAAGCGGAAGCATTAGCACAACGCGGTTGATGTAGTCATACGTCTTCATTATCCGACCGATCAAGTACCGAACGCACGGCACCTCCGAGTTCAGCACACGTTCAGCCCGATGACGTCCCTCGAACTCCGATCTAGCCGAGTGTTGAGGGAGAGCTTCATCAGCACGACGGCGTGGTGACGATGATGATGTTCTATCGACGCAGGGCTTCGCCTAAGCACCGCTACAGTATTATCGAGGTGGACTATGGTGGAGGGGGCACCAAGACACGGCTAAAAGATCAAACAGATCAATTGTTGTGTCTATGGGTGCCCCCTGCCCTCATATATAAAGGAGCAAGGGGGAGGCGGCCGGCCTAGGAGGAGGGCGCCAAGGGGGGGTCCTACTCCCCACCGGGATTAGGACTCCTCCTTTCCTTGTTGGAGTAGGAGAAGGGAAGGAGAAGGAGAGAAGGAAGGAAGGCGCCCCTCCCTAGTCCAATTTGGACTAGTCCATGGGGAGGGTGCGGCCACCCTTTGGGGCCTTTCTCTCCTTTCCGTATGGCCCATTAAGGCCCAATACGAATTCCGTAACTCTCCGGTACTATGAAAAATACCCGAATCACTCGGAACCTTTCTGATGTCCGAATATAGTCGTCCACTATATCGATCTTTACGTCTCGACCATTTCGAGACTCCTCGTCATGTCCCCGATCTCATCCGGGACTCCGAACTCCTTCGGTACATCAAAACACATAAACTCATAATATAACTGTCATCGAAACTTTAAGCGTGCGGACCCTATGGGTTCGAGAACAATGTAGACATGACCGAGACACGTCTCCGATCAATAAACAATAGCAGAACCTGGATGCTTATATTGGCTCCCACATATTCTATGAAGATCTTTATCGGTCAAACCGCATAACAACATACGTTGTTCCCTTTGTCATTGGTATGTTACTTGCCCGAGATTCGATCGTCGGTATCTCAATACCTAGTTCAATCTCGTTACTGGCAAGTCTCTTTTACTTGTTCCGTAATACATCATCCCGCAACTAACTTATCAGTTTCAATGCTTGCAAGGCTTAAGTGATGTGCATTACCGAGTGGGCCCAGAGATACCTCTCTGACAATCGGAGTGACAAATCCTAATCTCGAAATACGCCAACCCAACAAGTACCTTCGGAGACACATGTAGAGCACCTTTATAATCACCCGATTCACGTTGTGACGTTTGGTAGCACACTAAGTGTTCCTCCGGTAAACGGGAGTAGCATAATCTCATAGTCATAGGAACATGTATAAGTCATGAAGAAAGCAATAGCAACAAACTAAACGATCAATTTCTAAGCTAACGGAACGGGTCAAGTCAATCACATCATTCTCCTAATGATGTGATCCCATTAATCAAATGACAACTCATGTCTATGGCTAGGAAACATAACCATCTTTAATTAACGAGCTAGTTCAGTAGAGGCATACTAGTGACACTCTGTTTGTCTACGTATTCACACATGTATTATGTTTCCGGTTAATACAATTCAAGCATGAATAATAAACATTTATCATGATATAAGGAAATAAGTAATAACTTTATTATTTCCTCTACGGCATATTTCCTTCAGTCTCCCACTTGCACTAGAGTCAATAATCTAGTTCACATCACCATGTGATTTAATATCAATAGTTCACATCACCATGTGATTAACACCCATAGTTCACATCGTCATGTGACCAACACCCAAAGGGTTTACTAGAGTCAATAATCTAGTTCACTTCGCTATGTGATTAACACCCAAAGAGTACTAAGGTCTGATCATGTTTTGCTTGTGAGAGAAGTTTAGTCAACGGGTCTGCCACATTCAGATCCGTATGTATTTTGCAAATTTCTATGTCAACAATGCTCTGCACGGAGCTACTCTAGCTAATTGCTCCCACTTTCAATATGTATCCAGATTGAGACTTATAGTCATCTGGATCAGTATCAAAATTTGCATCGACGTAACCCTTTACGATGAACCTTTTTGTCACCTCCATAATCGAGAAACATATCCTTATTCCACTAAGGATAATTTTGACCGCTGTCCAGTGATCTACTCCTAGATCACTATTGTACTCCCTTGCAAAAATTAGTGTAGGGTCTACAATAGATCTAGTACATAGCATGCATACTTTATAGAACCTGTGGCTGAGGCATAGGGAATGACTTTCATTCTCTTTCTATCTTCTGCCGTGGTCGGGCTTTGAGTCTTACTCAATTTCACACTTTGTAACACAGGCAAGAACTCTTTCTTTGACTGTTCCATTTTGAACTACTTCTAAATCTTGTCAAGGTATGTACTCATTGAAAAAACTTATCAAGCGTCTTGATCTATCTCTATAAATCTTGATGCTCAATATGTAAGCAGCTTCACCGAGGTCCTTCTTTGAAAAACTCCTTTCAAATACTCCTTTATGTTTTGCAGAATAATTCTACATTATTTCCGATCAACAATATGTCATTCACATATACTTATCAGAAATGTTGTAATGCTCCCACTCACTTTCTTGTAAATACAGGCTTCACCGAAGTGCAGTATAAAACTATATGCTTTGATCAACTTATCAAAGCATATATTCCAACTCCGAGATGCTTGCACCAGTCCATAGATGGATCGCTGGAGCTTGCATATTTTGTTAGCACCTTTAGGATTGACAAAACCTTCTGGTTGCATCATATACAACTCTTATTTAAGAAATCCATTAAGGAATGTAGTTTTGACATCCATTTGCCAGATTTCATAAAATGTGGCAATTTGCTAATATGATTCAGACAGACTTAAGCATCGCTACGAGTGAGAAAATCTCATCGTAGTCAATACCTTGAACTTTGTCAAAAACCTTTTTCGACAAGTCTAGCTTTGTACATAGTAACACTACTAGTAGCGTCCGTCTTCCTCTTGAAGAACCATTTATTCTCAATGGCTTGCCGATCATCGGGCAAGTTAACCAAAGTCCATACTTTGTTCTTATACATGGATCCCATCTCAGATTTCATGTCCTTAAACCATTTTGCGGAATCTGGGATCATCATCGCTTCCTCATAGTTCGTAGGTTCGTCATGGTCAAGTAACATGACCTCCAGAACAGGATTACCGTACAACTCTGGTGCGGATCTCACTCTGGTTTACCTACGAGGTTCGGTAGTAACTTGATCTGAAGTTACATGATCATCATCATTAGCTTCCTCACTAGTTGGTGTAGTAGTCACAAGAACAGATTTCTATGATGAACTACTTTCCAATAAGGGAGCAGGTACAGTTACCTCATCAAGTTCTACTTTGCTCCCACTCACTTCTTTCGAGAGAAACTCCTTCTCTAGAAAGGATCCATTCTTAGCAACAAATGTCTTGCCTTCGGATCTGTGATAGAAGGTGTACCCAACAGTCTCCTTTGGGTATCCTATGAAGACGCACTTTTCCGATTTGGGTTTGAGCTTATCAGGATGAAACTTTTTCACATAAGCATCGCAACCCCAAACTTTAAGAAATGACAACTTTGGTTTCTTGCCAAACCACAGTCCATAAGGCGTCGTCTCAACGGATTTAGATGGTGCCCTATTTAACGTGAATGCAGTTGTCTCTAATGCATAACCCCAAAACGATAGTGGTAAATCGGTAAGATACATCATAGATCGCACTATATCCAATAAAGTGCGGTTACGATGTTCGGACACACCATTACGCTGTGGTGTTCCAGGTGGCGTGAGTTGTGAAACTATTTCACATTGTTTTAATTGAAGGCCAAACTCGTAACTCAAATATTTTACCTCTGCGATCATATCGTAGAAACTTTTTATTTTCTCGTTACGATGATTCTCCACTTCACTCTGAAATTCTTTGAACTTTTCAAATGTTTCAGACTTGTGTTTCATCAAGTAGATATACCCATATCTGCTCAAATCATCTGTGAAGGTCAGAGAATAACGATACCCGCCGTGAGCCTCAACACTTATCGGATCGCATACATCAGTATGTATTATTTCCAATAAGGCAATTGCTCGCTCCATTGTTTCAGAGAACGGAGTCTTTAGTCATCTTGCCCATAAGGCATGGTTCGCAAGCATCAAGTGATTCCAAAATTCCATCAGCATGGAGTTTCTTCATGTGCTTTACACCAATATGACCTAAACGGCAGTGCCACAAATAAGTTGCACTATCATTATTAACTTTGCATCTTCTGGCTTCAATATTACGAATATGTGTATCACTACGATCGAGATCCAACAAACCATTTTCATTGGGTGTATAACCATAGAAGGTTTTATTCATATAAACAGAACAACAATTATTCTCTAATTTAAATGAATAACTGTATTGCAATAAACATGATCAAATCATATTCATGCTCAACGCAAACACCAAATAACACTTATTTAGGTTCAACACTAATCCCGAAAGTATAGGGAGTGTGCGATGATGATCATATCAATCTTGGAACTACTTCCAACCCACATCGTCACTTCATCCTTAACTAGTCTCTGTTCATTTTGCAACTCTTGTTTTAAGTTATTACTCTTAGCAACTGAACTAGTATCAAATACTGAGGGGTTGCTATAAACACTAGTAAAATACACATCAATAACATGTATATCAAATATACCTATGTTCACTTTGCCATCCTTCTTATCCGCCAATTAATTGGGGTAGTTCCGCTTCCAATGACCAGTCCCTTTGCAGTAGAAGCACTTAGTCTCAGGCTTAGGTCCAGACTTGGGCTTCTTCACTTGAGCAGCAACTTGCTTGTCGTTCTTCTTGAAGTTCCCCTTCTTCCCTTTATCCTTTCTCTTGAAACTAGTGGTCTTGTCAACCATCAACACTTGATGTTTTTCTTGATTTCTACCTTCGTCGATTTTAGCATCGCGAAGAGCTTGGGAATTGTTTTCGTCATCCCTTGCATACTATAGTTCATCACGAAGTTCTACTAACTTGGTGATGGTGACTAGAGAATTACATCAATCACTATCTTATCTGGAAGATTAACTCCCACTTGATTCAAGTGATTGTAGTACCCAGACAATCTGAGCACATGCTCACTGCTTGAGCTATTCTCCTCCATCTTTTAGCTATAAAACTTGTTGGAGACTTCATATCTCTCAACTCGAGTATTTTCTTGAAATATTAACTTCAACTCCTGGAACATCTCATATGGTCCATGACGTTCAAAACGTCTTTGAAGTCCCGATTCTAAGCCATAAAGCATGGTGCACTAAACTATCAAGTAGTCATCATACCGAGCTTTTGTCAAATGTTCATAACGTCTGCATCTGCTCCTGCAATAGGTCTGTCACCTAGCGGTGCATCAAGGACATAATACTTACATGCAGCGAGGTTAAACCTCGATTACGGAGCTAGTCCGCATCATTGCTACTAACATTTTTCAACACAGTTTTCTCTAGGAACATATCAAAATAAGCGGGGAGCAACATCATGAGCTATTGATCTACAACATAGTTATGCAAATACTAACAGGACTAAGTTCATGATAAATTAAAGTTCAATTAATCATATTACTTAAGAACTCCCACTTAGATAGACATCCCTCTAATCCTCTAAGTGATCACGTGATCCATATCAACTAAACCATAACCGATCATCACGTGAAATGGAGTAGTTTTCAATGGTGAACATCACTATGTTGATCATATCTACTATACGATTCATGCTCGACCTTTCGGTCTCAGTGTTCCGAGGCCATATCTGCATATGCTAGGCTCGTCAAGTTTAACTCGAGTATTCTGCGTGTGCAAAACTGGCTTGCACCCGTTGTAGATGGACGTAGAGCTTATCACACCCGATCATCACGTGGTGTGTGGGCACGACGAACTTTGGCAATGGTGCATACTCAGGGAGAACACTTTTATCTTGAAATTTAGAGAGAGATCATCTTATAAAGCTACCGTCGAACTAAGCAAAATAAGATGTATAAAAGATAAACATCACATGCAATCAAAATATGTAACATGATATGGCCATCATCATCTTGTGCCTTTCATCTCCATCGCCAAAACATCGTCATGATCTTGATCGTCACCGGCATGACAATATGATCTCCGTCATCTTGATCTATATCAATGTGTCGTCACATGGTCGTCTCGCCAACTATTGCTCTTGCAACTATTGCTATCGCATAGCGATAAAGTAAAGCAATTATTTAGCACTTGCATCTTATGCAATAAAGAGACAACCCTAAGGTTTCTGCCAGTTGCCGATAACTTCAATAAAACATGATCATCACATACAACAACTTATATCTCATCACGTCTTGACCATATCACATCATAACATGCCCTGCAAAAACAAGTTAGACGTCCTCTACTTTGTTGTTGCAAGTTTTACATGGCTGCTACGGGCTTAGCAAGAACTGTTCTTACCTACGCATCAAAAACCACAACGATAGTTTGTCAAGTTGGTGCTATTTTAACCTTCGCAAGGACCGGGCGTAGCCACACTCGGTTCAACTAAAGTTGGAGAAACTGACACCCACCAGCCACTGCTGGCATAAAGCACGTCGGTAGAACCAGGTCTCAGCGTAAGCGTCTGGCGTAATGTCGGTCCGGGCCGCTTCATCCAACAATACCGCCGAACCAAAGTATGACATGATGGTAAGCAGTCTGACTTATATCGCCCACAACTCACTTGTGTTCTACTCGTGCATATGACATCTACGCATAAAACCTGGCTATGTAACCACTGTTGGGGAACGTAGTAATTTCAAAAAAATTCCTACGCACATGCAAGATCATGGTGATGCATAGCAACGAGAGGGGAGAGTGTTGTCCACGTAGCCTCGTAGACCGAAAGCGGAAGCGTTAGCACAACGCGGTTGATGTAGTCGTACGTCTTCACGATCCGACCGATCAAGTACCGAATGCACGGCACCTCCGAGTTCAGCACACGTTCAGCCCGATGACGTCCCTTGAACTCCGATCCAGCCGAGTGTTGACGGAGAATTTTGTCAGCACAACGGCGTGGTGACGATGTTGATGTTCTACCGACGCAAGGCTTCGCCTAAGCACCGCTACAGTATTATCGAGGTGGACTATGGTGGAGGGGGGCACCGCACACGGCTAAAAGATCAAACAGATCAATTGTTGTGTCTATGGGGTGCCCCCCTACCCCCGTATATAAAGGAGCAAGGGGGAGGAGGCTAGCCTAGGAGGAGGGCGCACCAAGGGGGGGTCCTACTCCCACCGGGAGTAGGACTAGTCCTTTCCTTGTTGGAGTAGGAGAAGGGAAGGGAGAAGGAGAAGGAAGGAAGGGGCGCCCCCCTCCCTAGTCCAATTCGGACTAGTCCATGGGGAGGGGTGTGACCACCCTTGGGGGCCTTTCTCTCATTTCCCGTATGGCCCATTAAGGCCCAATACGAATTCCCTAACTCTCCGGTACTCCGAAAAATACCCGAATCACTCGGAACCTTTTCAATGTCCGAATATAGTCGTCCAATATATCGTACGTCTCGACCATTTCGAGACTCCTCGTCATGTCCCCGATCTCATCCAGGACTCCGAACTCCTTCGGTACATCAAAACACATAAACTCGTAATATAACCGTCATCAAAACTTTAAGCGTGCGGACCCTACGGGTTCGAGAACAATGTAGACATGACCGAGACATGTCTCCGGTCAATAACCAATAGCGGAACTTGGATGCTCATATTGGCTCCCACATATTCTACGAAGATCTTTATCTGTCAAACCGCATAACAACATACATTGTTCCCTTTGTCATCGGTATGTTACTTGCCCGAGATTCGATCGTCGGTATCTCAATACCTAGTTCAATCTTGTTACCGGCAAGTCTCTTTTACTCGTTCCGTAATACATCATCCCGCAACTAACTTATTAGTTGCAATGCTTGCAAGGCTTAAGTGATGTGCATTACCGGGTGGGCCCAGAGATACCTCTCCGACAATCGGAGTGACAAATCCTAATCTTGAAATATGCTAACCCAACAAGTACCTTCGGAGACACCTGTAGAGCACCTTTATAATCACCCGATTACGTTGCCAGACGTCTGGTAGCACACAAAGTGTTCCTCCGGTAAACGGGAGTTGCATAATCTCATAGTCATAGGAACATGTATAAGTCATGAAGAAAGCAATAGCAACAAACTAAACAATCAAGCGCTAAGCTAACGGAATGGGTCAAGTCAATCACATCATTCTCCTAATGATGTGATCCCGTTAATCAAATGACAACTCATGTCTATGGCTAGGAAACATAACCATCTTTAATTAACGAGCTAGTTCGGTAGAGGCATACTAGTGACACTCTGTTTGTCTATGTATTCACACATGTATTATATTTCCGGTTAATACAATTCTAGCATGAATAATAAACATTTATCATGATATAAGGAAATAAATAATAACTTTATTATTGCCTCTAGGGCATATTTCCTTCAGAAGAAGAGGTGAGGAAGAAGGAAAGAAAGGTTAGGAGACGTACGATATTCATCCAACCGCCTGAAATGGTAGACTGACCCAAGTCAGTCGACTTGCATAACAAATATAGTATGTTTTTACACAGCAAAAGATCCATAAAAACAACAACATAAAGAAAAACTATCGCTGCTCGTGGAAAGAGACGGCCTCGTCATCTTTGGCTGCCGGCACGAACCAGCCGTCGCTGCCGACGTGTGTCTCCGCACCGTGGTTATCCTCGGCCTCCAGCTACTCGTTCAAGCGGAGCGTGCGGGCGCTCTGCATGGACGAGAGCACAGCCCGGTTCAAGTCGAGGACGTCCGGTTCCGCCTGCAGGAGGGCCTCGATGGCAGCGGCATCCATGTGCTCTATGTCGAGTCGAGCCTCCGCCGCCCGGTTCAAGTCCAGGACGTCCGGTTCCGCCTGCAGGAGGGCCTCGATGGCAGCGGCATCCGCGCGCTCCTCCTCAAGTTGAGCTCGGGCCTCCCGGTTCACATCCACGACATCCGGTTCCGCCTGCAGGAGAGCCTCGATGGCTGCAGCATGCGCGCGCTCCGCGTCGAGTTGAGCCTCTGCCTCCCGGTCCTCCTTTAGTATCACCATCTGGAACCGCTGGTCCGCCTGCACCATGGAGGACTCGGACGCCGGCACGAAGTCGACGTCCATCGTCTCATACCCATCGGGGGCCTTCTGCGCCGCGACCTCCGCAGTGAACATTGGATCGGCTTCCTCCGCCTCGTAGCTTGGCTCCAGAGAACTCGGGGATTGGCCCGCCGCAAAGCGAGTTTGGGAACGGAGATCTGTGGCGCCGACCACCGCCGCGATTTCTGCGCGGCGCTCCGGCGTTAGCATCTTCTAGTAAGTGATCTTGCGGCGTACCATGGCTTTCCGGCGAACTAGGGGACGCTTGATGTGGGCTAGGGGATCGAAAGGTGGGGGAATGGGCTGGAGATTTGGTGTGGTTTTAGGGCAGTGGCTGGCGTGGCCGGCGTGAAAGGTTACGGTGTGAATAGTGGTTTCGGTGATGGCCGGTCAATCGGTTTTCAGTGTACATCGCTCTTGTCATGTTCGTGTTGCAGCCCGGCACGCTGGACCCTCCACGTCACTCACCGAATGGAACGCGCTTCGTCTTGCGTTTTTGCTCGCTTGTGGGACCGCAATTGAGAGCAAACCGACGTCCCTCCCCCTCCCCCGCCCGTGTCATTTATTATACCACCACTCCCTCCATTTTATGCGGAGTAAATAAAAACAGAGGGAGTATACTTTGATGAGGATCCTCGACGTGGCGAACCCATTGAGTAACCGACATACGGGCCTAGCAAGCATGGGGTCTGGCCAAGAAGTGACCAAAAGGGAGGGTAAGGCAGGGATACCTACGTCGAGGATCCACTTCCACTATACTACTTTGACCAAATGTTAGAGTAATAATATATGACATGCAACTTACACAAATGTTAGAGTAATAATATATGACATGCAACTTACACAAAGCATACAGGTGGTCTAATTCGCTTTTTCGAGGCTAACTTTGACCAAATGTTAGAGTAATAATATATGACATGCAACTTACACAAAGCATACGGTCAATTTCGTATGTGAAAGGAGTTTCCAATGATATAATTTTCACATTATACATCTCATGTACTATTAATCTTGTCAATAGTCAAATTGGAAACCATATCGAGTACAAATCAAGGAGTACGCATTTGAATCTAACAATATTGATTGGGCGTTGTTGAATGTTGATACCTTTTTATCATAGTAGAGATACTTTGACTACACATAAAACTTATGTAAAGTAGAAAGGATAGGAGGGAGTATATTGTACGTTCAAAAACGAAACAAACATTGAATACCCTTTATATATGATTTGCGGATGCTATGATCACCGGTTCAAAATTTTGAATCCGCCTTATGTATCACGTGCCCCCACTCGTTCCCTCTCGATTTCATCTTGGGGTCCGGAGATCTATTGAAAGAGGACTAGGGGTGGGTACATGCGAATGATACTCGGCGGAATGTTCAAATGAGGCATGCGGGAGGATGGACTCGACTGGAGGGTGACATGATCGATGGAGAAGAGGGTTGGAGAGGAATGAGAAATAAGCAAACGCCACATGATTACACTTGAGCGGCTCAAATAGACAATAAGTTGTCTCGCTTGGCCTACATAGTGAAAGGCCTAATGCGCAACACGGAGCACTGATGCTCGAATATGGCCGGGAAAACAGGGAAACCGACATGTGGGGCACACCCGTCGGGACGACGTAGCGCAGACTAGTCCAATGGAGGAGCTGGCCCACGACCTCCTCGCCACCAACAACCGTTCATGTGGGTCGTTGGGGCCAACAACGGGACGCAGCTCCAGCACCGCCTCTAGACACGGCGACCGCGGTGAGTGAAACGCTCATATCGTTGCTAGACACGGTCGGTTTCAGTGTGCCGAGGGTGGCGTTAGTGCTGTGGCACGACCAACGGTATGTTTGGTTTGTGCCCAAGGTTGCCCCATCAAAGCATTGGGTAGCCAAAAATTTGGTTGAGGTATTGGTTGCCCATGATTTGGCCGACATTGGCAAGAAAAATGAACTAGAGTTGGCTAGAGTTCATTGGCATGCCAAAGAAATGGCAACCATCCAAACAAAGACCAATCTTTGGGTCATGACCAAAATTTTGGTTGAGGTATTGGTTGCCCATGATTGGCCGACATTGGCAAGAAAAATGAACTAGAGTTGGCTAGAGTTCATTGGCATGCCAAAGAAATGGCAACCATCCAAACAAAGACCAATGTTTGGGTCATGACCAAAATTTTGGTTGAGGTATTGGTTGCCCATGATTTGGCCGACATTGGCAAGAAAAATGAACTAGAGTTGGCTAGAGTTCATTGGCATGCCAAAAAATGGCAACCATCCAAACAAAGACCAATCTTTCGATCATGACCAAAATTTTGGTAAGGTGCACTTTGGCCACAATCCAAACACACCCCAACACCCGGCTCGTCGAGGATGCACGGGGCGCCGCGACGCATCCGTGGAGTGGTGTAGCGCGGCCAACTGCATCCTCTGGACCTGAGACCATGCCGGGTCATCTTGATTTTTCAATGACATGCGGGGATCGCATTTGAGCAACGGGCATCTCCAACGTTGCCATGACCGCAGCTGACTACCCTGGCACACCAAAGCCCTCGTCCCTCGCGCCGTCGCGCGGTGCGTTCCCAGCCGTCGTGAGCTGCCCGCATTCATGCCGTCCGTTCGTATGTCGTCGTTAAGAGGCTCGGTGCCCGAGGAACAACTCCGGCGACTTAATGATGCTCCCGGACGCTTGGCCTCACCGGAATGCGCTACTTAAAGCGGCAACGCCCAGCTAACCTCCACACCATAGCGCATCATCCTCCTTCCTGGCACCACATCCGCCATGACCGCAAGTGCGAAGGCTCTGCAGGAGAGCTTGTCTTCGGGGATGAAGCTCGAGGTCGCCACCCTCGCAACGCAATAGCGGCGTAGCCGGACGCGAACGCGACCGCTCAAGACAGCGGTGGCTACCGGGCGGCCGATGACAGAGCACCGTCGACCACGCGTCCTACTTGCCGTCCAACGTCCGGCACCGCTGAGGTCGGGGACTCCTCCAAGGATGAGTAGGGCATGGGAGGCGGCAGGGCATGGTGTGCCAACTGGCCGGTCCGTATCCCGTGTTCTACTCTTCCTCGCCGGAGACCGCACCTTCACTTCACGGGTCTTGAACCCCGCCCCCGTACATAGAGATCATAGATGGAGGACGTTGGTCGCTGCCGTACAATAGGTTTAGGGTCGGGTTTCTTTTATTTTTCTGTCCTATAGAAGTTCGAAATGTAATGAAAATCTGCCGTGTTTGCATTAATCTCGGCCGGTGTATATGAAATTTCACAATAATATACATATTGTAGGAGTACTAGCAAGATGCCCATGCGTTGCACGGAAGATCAAGATCTTGTGGGAGAAAAGGGTGAACGAGGGAAAGCCTTATCTGCAAATGTGGAGAGGAGTGCGGGTAAATTGTCATAGTTTCCTTCCTATCCGTTAGATATGGATCGGACGGCCTATATTGCAGGATGACAGGCACACCATCATCACCAACTCTGCTTTTTATTGAACCGAGACAAATCTAAAAACCCAACTAAGCCAACCTCCCAGCATATCGCGCGGGAAAAGACCCGGCCGCGCCGTTTTAGTCGGGATTACCGGATTACTAGTAGTAGTATCAATGGATCACGAAGCAACAAATTTTTTTTGAGGGGGCGAACCACCTAGTTTAAAAGGAAAAAAGGCGGTACACTCACATCACTCCCTGTTGCGGTCGCATTGCACCCCACACACGTTCGGTCCTGCACACGGCTCACACAAACGGAACGCGCTTCGGCTTGCCTCTTCACTGACACGTGGGACTGCACTTGGAGAAACCGACCATGCGCCAAACTCCCCCGCCCACCGCGCGGAAAATCCTCCCCCACACACACAAAAATTCCCCCCAAATCCGATTCAACCGCCCTTCAGCCAAATATTCCCCAAGCACCCCTCCCCCCGTCCCCCCTCCACTCCATTCGCTCCGCCAAAGTCGCCCTCCCCGCTGCGCCGATACATCGGCGCCGCGGTTCGTCGAGGGGACGCATGGCGATCCTCTCGCTCCCATAGTACGCTCTCGTAAACTGCCATCCTGTAGCCGTGCTGCCACCTCTAGCTACGTTCTTGTGGAGGCGCACGACGGTCAGCGCCGCCACATTTGGCGGCGTTAGGTGGAGACGCGACGACGGTCGGCTTCTCCCACGATGCAGCGCATTCTAGACTCAGGCCCCGTTCATGTCGGTGTAGCGCTGAATGTTAGCTGATAGACGTTGTTAATCTCATTGTTTGCCGAAGTAGTTTACTGTCAATATGCTCTGCTTAAGAAGCTTCCTTGCCCTATTCTGCACTCAATCTGCTTACTTGAGATGGCATGCCAAGGCAGTTGCTAAAATATCCTGCCATATATTTATTGTGACGTAGATTGCCATGGTCTAGTAGCCAATCTGTTATGTGAAATAGCTCTACACCGTTTTATACTCGATCTTTGTTGCTGCGATGGCCTTCGATAGTTCGATGGCTGTGTGCTAGGCCTCATTGACTGCTGAAACAGCCTGCCATAATTTAGCACTCAAATCTGTTTGATGAATTAGCTTTACATATGTTTTGTTACTTAGATATGCTCGTCCAAATATCTTGCCATAGCTTTAGACATCGACCTAGGTATTTTTTTCTGGACTTCATAAAAAAGCATATATGTTTTTTCCTGTAATATCTAGTAGAAGAACTAATTTGTATGTCTAACAGATGGACAGGACTTGGATAACTTCGTCAAGATTCTCTACTGCATATGTCGAGGGGGTTGAAAACTTCATGAACTTTATCAGAGCTGAGTATGGTGGTCCGAAATCAGATGTGCTCTACCCGTGTAGTAGTTGTATGAATTCAGTTACAAGACCACAGTCAACTGCAAAATCATCTACACTTGTATGGGATGTCGGTCACATATACTAGGTGGGTTCATCATGGTGAAGCTGTGAACGTCAATGTTATTGACTATGTGGAAGCAGCAGATCACCATCTTGATCTGCCTGATGCTCAGGTGGAAGAGGAGGAGGAGGTGGTGGCGGAACCAGTGAGTTTGACCAACATTGAAACAATGCTACGAAATGCTCGTGCATTCCGTGAACTTTCACCTGCAGAAGAAAAACGGTGGGCCCGCATGTTGGAATAGTGCAACATTGCTGTCACCCCAGGAAATAAGTTGTCAGTATTCTCAGCTATGGTCACCTTTCTTCAGGTGAATACATCTGAGCGGATGACCAACAAATCATTCGATGCGATGTCGGCTGCCTTCCGCAAATCTTTCCCAGATGCGTCTGAGCTGCCACACACCTACAAAGAAATGAAGAATTTCCTTCGTGCAGTTGGAATTGGATATGATATGATCCATGTTTGTAAGAATAATTGTGTTCTGTTCCTAAGGATTATGCCAACTTAAGTGAATGCCGAAATGCAAATCATCAAGATGGAAAGATGGCGTCTTTGTGAAGAGGATTCCTCATAATGTTCTCGAGACATTTTCCAATTACACCAAGATTGCAAGAGGTTGTTTCATGATGCTAAAACAAGAGAGGATGTCTGTGGCATTCTAGGAACCAGGAGTACAGAGATCGAGAATGTAATGAGCCATCCATCTCATGGTAGTGAGTGGAAAAGCTTCAATGATAAACACAAAGAGTTTGTCTTGACCGAGAAACATTAGACATGGCTTAGCTTGGATGGATTTAACCCATTTGGCCACCAGAGCGCCACATATAGCATGTGGCCAGTGCTTGTTATCCCTTACAACATGCCTCCGAATGTCTGCACCAAAGAATCAAACTACATGATGGCCTTGCTCATCCCAGGTCCAAAAAGTCCTGGAAAGGATTTTGATTTGTTCATGGACCCTCTTGTGGAGGAACTTTAACAGCTATGGAAGGGTGTTCTCACTCGAGACCTATATAGCAGCCCACCAAATTGATTTCTTTCTGCGTGCTATTGTAATTTGGTGCATCCATGATTATTCGGCTTTGGGCACTATGTCAGGGCGAACGACACATGGTTACAATGCATGTGTTCGCTGTGACAGGAATCCGCTGTCATACGCAATATTTAGCAAGATCTGTTACATTGGACACCATCGTTTCCTTCCCAAGGACAAGCCGCATCCTAGAAAATACCGAAGACATGTGTTCAATGCAAAGCATGAAAACCGTGATGCGCCAAGGAGGCTCACCGCCGATGAGTTGCAAGTGGAATTAGAGAAGGTCAGGCATATTACACCAGGAAATCATCCTGGTAATGGTAGCGGCAAAAGGAAGCGTGGCACGGTAGAAGAGAGATTATTGTTTACCCGCAGGTCCACTTTGTGGGACTTGGAGTATTGGAAAGATTTGGATCTGCGGCATAATCTTGATGTGATGCACATCGAGAAAAATATATGTGACGGCATTATCGGCACACTTCTTAACATTGAAGGCAAGACGAAAGATACCTTAAAATCTAGGATTGATTTGACACACGTGGGTATCAGAAAGGATTTGCTGGTGCAAGATGAAGGTAAACCACGGGATATGGCACCAGCTGTGTACGTCTTGGACAAGGTAAAAGAAAAGAATTCTGTGAGGTCCTGTCACGTGTGAGATTCCCACATGGATTTGCTTCCAACCCTGAAAGGAGAGTCGGTCAGAGATGGAAACAAGGTACAAGGGTTGAAAACTCATGACTGCCACGTCCCTATTTCAAAGGGTTTTACTGTTATCCTTAGAGGATTGGGCCACCACGACTTATACTGAGCGCTTGCAAGAGTTGGGACAATTC
The DNA here is from genome assembly GCA_021605145.1 of Aegilops bicornis. NCBI lineage: Eukaryota > Viridiplantae > Streptophyta > Magnoliopsida > Poales > Poaceae > Aegilops > Aegilops bicornis. The sequence continues at coordinate 233,989,914 of CM038672.1, read as the reverse complement.
TTCCGGGAACTCTGCAGAGAAATATCGGGATAGATGCTTTGGAGCGTCTTAGAGACAAGATACCAACTATCCTATGCGACCTTGAGAAGATATATCCTCCGACCTTCTTTGATGTGATGGTGCATTTGGCTGTTCATCTACCCGATGAGGCACTACTTAGAGGTCCAAAGACAAGATGGCTGGATGTACCCTATTGAAAGGCGGCTAGGCACTTTCAAGGGCTATGTTAGGAACAGAGCTAGACTCGAGGGTTCCATTGCAGAGGCCTACATTGCTGCTGAGAAGCGTTGACATTACGCTCAAAATACATTGAAACAAATTGATCGGCTTAGCAAAGAGGTGGGTGAAGACAATCCCGGCTCAATGTTTTCGATTATTCTGCTCGAAGTTACGAGGAAGAGTCGACAAGAGGACAAACCTAAAGATTTGGACAAAATGGTTTGGTATGTGTTGAATAAGCGTCCCGAGATACTACCTTATATCAAGTAAGTGCGATCTTGCAGCTTATACATTGTAATCTACTAAACTTGCAGCACATTCTTATATATTTAGATGTTTGACGCGATCACTATGTTGTGCGGCATCTACAAAGAGGAGTTACTGCCGCAAAATCCAAGAAACATTGACAAACTGGTTAAGGCAGGATTTGCGAAATGGTTCAAGAACCATGTAAGCTTTTGAAGTGCACCGTCAGTTTTTTTAATATATTGAGTACATAAGATGATCAGCTTGTCTATTTTCTAACCATAGGTTAAGAAGATGCGGGAGGATGGGCAGGCAGTTGATGATGCCCTTTACTCACTAGCAATGGGTCCTGATACTCGGGTGAGACATTATGAATCTTGCGTTGTTGGAGATGTGCGCTACAACACCCTTGCACGAGACAAAGGCAGGAAGACATAAAACAGTGCCATCATGAGCATGGATACGTATGACAAAGAGATAACTGAAATGTATGCTAACATAACATACATTGTTCAGTTGCAGTATATCTCCAGTTTCGAGGATCATCGGTGTGTGGTTCTGTTGTGCTATCGTTGGTATAACCTGTTTTCCAGGATCGCAAAACCCAGAGCTGATGATTATTTCAAATCCATCAATGTCAAGGCAGCGTACCAGACCAACGAGCCTTTTATTTTGGCAAATCAAGCAACACAGATATTTTTCTTGGAAGACACATTTGCACGTAGTGATGACTGGAGAGTATTGCAAAGGTTTGAGCCGAGGAATTCGTTTAATGAAGTTGCACAACAAGATGATGCTTACATTGCTCCTCATGTACAAGATAACACAGATGTTCCTAATATCTTTGAGAACCATCACGTCAATGATGCCGGCGAAAAGATTGCCTGTCGTGCTGTGGACATACAAGAGTTGATCAAGAAGAAGCCAACGTTCGAGGACGTTGAGGACGAAGAAGAAGATGACACCGTGGGGAATTACGATTCAGACTGACACACATGGCGAAGATGTTGAAGCTGCTGCTGCGGATGATGATTACATTGCTTTTGTCGTATTTGCCTGTCAGAAGACGTTTTTTATCTACTATGTGAAATGGTGTTTGCTATGACAACTGAAACCTGATGAACATGTTATTTAGTATTTTGCTGTGAGAACATCACTTGTTATGTATGCTGATTTGTGTATGGTGATTGTATGACAACTAAAACATGATGACATTGTTGTTTACTTGTACTCATATTTGGCTGTGAAACTTGAATTTGATGACATAGTTTGCTGTTGGACTGCAATTTTCTCGACGCCTTCGAATGAGAACAAAGCTGACCCCATAGGGCCTCTGCTATTTATTTATTTATATGAGCAAAAGGGGATACCCCTGTTTCCGTTAATAGAAATCATTCGATGTTCACAACACTACGCCCAGCCTGCTACACAGGTTTCATTCATTACTAGTTTCAGCAAAGTGCTCATGTCGTAGCCACTGAATACATCACGAGTGCTACATACACCGCAAATAAAGAGACAATCATCCTACATAGCACATCGATTTTGCCCATTTTCTTCACAAGCTCTTTCATCTCCTCATTGCTTTATCAAGGCCGTTCAGCTGTTGCTTGGCCATGATCGCATTTAACTACATCTTTAACCTTCGCTCTGCATCTTCCTCTTCCGCCATTCCTTCAGCCATTTGTCCAACACCCCAACCTGCGGTATTGGGATTCCTCGGCTTACCAAATAATCAGCGTAGTTACATTCCCCCACATCAATAACTTCCCGTAAATACAAATCACACGAATCTTCCCTTTTACGCATCGAATCAAACCGGAAGATCATCAACCAAACTATTAAAAAATCAGCAACCGAAAGCAGCAGAACAACACTTAAACATATTATTACCCCATGATTCGGGTATTTGTAGAAGACTCGCCGTGGTTGCGGATTGTGGTTGAGACGCGATGATGACTCTGCATGATTTGCGGAAGTGGCACCACACCAACGGCAGCGGGTTGTGATGAGCAATCGGCTGCGGTGCTACCGGCGAGGGTGTGATGAGACCCACAGCGATGGTACGGGTGGCGACTTGGCGCATATTCGGTTGTTGCTCAAGAGCGGTGACGAGCGACCAGCCGGACATGGTTGCCGCGCCGAGCTTCTGATGCTAGGCAGAGTAAGTAGAGAAGAGGAGAAGAGAACGTTGGATATGTCAGTTTCATTACTTGCAGAGTAGCATAGCACCATATATAGTCATAGTCTAGGTTTGGATTTGAACCAGCTACAGGAGCACGTCTTTCTTTTTTCTAAAACTCGGCAACGTCTCTTTACTGGTACACTAGCTTGTTCTGTACGCCTTCCCAAGTCTTTGATTTTCTTTCCCTTTTTTGCGAGGAAGGAAGGAGGACAAAATTGAGAGTTCCTCGGACTCGAACCCAAGACCTCTCGGTTGAAAACCAAGGGTGCTAGTCACTTATGTGGCGAACGTTCCCTGTGAGGAGGACGGCAGACGAACACATTTTCCTCGCAGTTTTCTTCCTATATATAAAAAAAGTATGCTACTTGGTGTCCGCTTAGTCAAAAAAAGATTGTGCCAACCTTGACCGTTGGATTGACATTCAGCATCTGTCGCGTTTCTTCAGTCTCTTCTTCCTCGAGCCACCAAAGCCAAACCAGCGCCGGCGGGACCGCCTGCTCCCGCCTCCCACAGCTGGTTGTGATCTCCCCCGGCTACTGTTCGTTCCCGTCTGAGGCCTCACCATTGTCCTCCACCTTGGTTCGCTCGCCGCGGTGCCGCCCTCCGGTGTTGTCAACATGGTCAACAACCGAGAGGAATAAGGAGATGACTGTACATGGTGAGGATGACAGTAAGGACCCAAAGCGTCTGCAGTAATTTTGTTTTTTCAGACAGAGAAGGGTATCAACTGGGTTGTAAAGGGACCCGTGGGGTCTGCCTAGCCTGTGCTTTTATTTCATATGTTTAGCACATGACCAGCCTAGTTTGTTTTTTCCTTTACGAAAATGGCTAGCCAGCTATTTTGTTTTTTGCAGAATAACCAATATAGGCCTACTTGCTTTCTACGCCTACTGGGCCGGAAATCTTTCAAGACGAGGAGGGATACATTTTGCCCATAAAATGGGCTATAAGTAATAAGAAATGGGCTATAAGTAATAAGAAATGGGCTATAAGTAATAATAAATGGGCTGTAAAATGAAAAAATACAGCAAACAGGCAATTAGTTTCAAAATACTGTTTTCTTTCGGATTTTGATATTTTAAATTTCATTGTTTTTGTGCGGGTAAAATTCCATTGAATTTAAACTAAGGTATATTTAGATTTAAAATTAATTTGAATCTGGCTAGAAATTTTGGGCTGTATGCTGTTTGGGACAGATCTGGAGGCTGACTTGTGGGTCTACTAGGTTGACGTGTACTTTGGCTTTGTCAACTTAGTCCACAAACGATTCTAGCAGCAGTGACCATTGGATGTTAATCCAATGGCCGGCCGCTTCTTCAATATCTCGATCTTCTTGCTCCACCGCCCAAACCAGCTCCGGTGGGACTGCCTGCTCCCGCCTCCGTGGTCGGCTATCTTTGCCGCACAGCCGCACCGCCTCACCCTACTTTATTGCTGGCAGGCCATTCCTCTACTCACCCACACCTCCTGTTATTTTCCGGTGGCGCAGCCGGACCAAGAAACCCTCATACTCCCCACCGCAGGGCAACCATTGCCGAGTCTTCCCCGGCTCCGTGTCGTTCCCTTCCTAGGCCTCGCCGTCATCCACCGCCACGGTGCTCTCGGCGTGGCCTAGTCAACGTGGTCATCGAACGATATCCATCGGCCGTGGACTGTACGCGCAAAATAATGATTCCTCCACCTGACAGCTGGGACCCACCGGAAGGGCCTCTGTATTTCGCGAAAAAACATTCCCCCCGCTGACATGTCGGACCCACCAGCTATATCTTCGCACGCAAGGAAGTGCCTCCTTATTACGCACAAAAAAATGAATACCCACCCTGCTAGCTGGGACCCACCATAGTGGGAGGATGACTTGTGGGCCAACTAAGTTGACGGGGACGGAGGGCTTTGTCAACTTAGTCAATATGAACGATTCTAGCTCCAGTGACCGTACGATGTCCATCCAACGACCGTAGTGCTTCTTCAACCTTTGGTATTCTTGCTCCCGCCGCCCAAAGCAGCGCCAGTCGTGCCGCATGCTCCTGCCTCCCGTGGAGGCCTCACCGCCCCCTACTATTCTCACCGCTGCCCAGGCCCTGCAGCGACGGCAGCCTCACACCACAGCCGAACCAGTGAACCCTCGTACTCCTCTCCGCACGGGCTTCCACTGCCGCGTCTTTCCTGACTCTGCGTCGTCCCCTTCCTAGGCCTCGCTGTCGTCCACCGCCGTGGTGCTCTCGGCGTGGCCTGGTCAACGTGGTCAAGGAACGACTTCCATCGGACGTGGATCAGACGTGGAGAGGCCGATACCGGGTCCACGGCCGCAAAGAAGGAAGTGCCTCCTTCACGCGGAAAATAATGATTCCTCCACCTCACAGCTGGGACCCACCGGACGGGCCTTTGTATTTCACGGAAAAAATGTTTCCCGATCGCTGGGACCCACCAGCTTCATCTACGCACGCAAGGAAGTGCGTCCGGGCAAAAAAAACGATTCGCCCCCCTGACTACTGGGACCCACCAGCTACACCTTCGCACGCAAGGAAGTGCGTCCGGGAAAAAAAACAAAACAATTCACCCCCCCTGACTGCTGGGACCCACCAGCTACATCTTCGCAGGCAAGGAAGTGCCTGACAGTCGGGACCCACCTGGTCGAAGCGTACGTAGTGTTGTCATCCTGGTCGCCAATGTGTACGTACATACTGGTTGATGTAGAGATGCGCACGTGTCGTAGTAGAGGCGTGCACGTGCCGTAGTAGAGGCGCGCACATAGCATGTACACGTACATACAACGGCCAGGGTGCAAGAAAGAAAATATGGCCACATATGTGTACATACGGGCGGGGTCTCGAACGCCTACTCGCGCATACGTACGGCTAGAGCTCGTGTACATGGCTGGGTCGGAACGGAAAAACAACGTCGTCGTCGTGTTCATGGGGAGGCAACGGAATGCGTCGTGTTCAACGGGAGGCAACGGAACGCGTGGGAGCCAACCGGCTTGGACAGAACAGGCAATGTAAACGAGGTCTGGCGTACCACAGAACGGAGGAAACGGCCTTGTGTTTGATCGGCCACATTCGGAACGGGGTCCTATTGATCGGGAGGGGTGTGGCGTACCGCAAAACGGACGAAACGGACCTCCTACGATTGAAACGGGGGTCCTGTTAATAGGGAGGGGTGTGGCGTACCGCAAAACGGACGAAACGGACCTCCTACGGTCGAAACGGGGGTCCTGTTGATTGGGATGGGTGTGGCGTACCGCAAAACGGACGAAACGGACCTCCATGGTCGAAACAGGGGTCCTGTTGATCGGGGGGTGTGACGTACCGCAAAACGGACGAAACAGACTTGTGTTGGAGCGCTACGGTCGAAACAGGGGTCCTGTTCATCGGGAGGGGTGTGGCGTACCGCAAAACGGGACTCCACGGGATACTGTTCATCTCCACCGTCGACCTCCTCCAGCCTCCACGGGCTCCTGTTCATCCAACCTCCACCGCCCGCTACTCCACCGGCTACTGTTCAACCACCCCTCCACGTCCACCCCTCCATCGTCTACTGTTCATCCAGCCCTCCACACCATGGGGTCCTGTTCAACCACCCCGCCATGTCCACCCCCCACCGCTTCATCTGTTCATCCAGCCCTCCACACCACGGGGTCCCGTTTCATCCAGAGGCAACGCCACCGGGCCAATCGCTCATCCAACCCCCCCCGCAACACTCACTGTTCATCCCAGAGGCTGCATCGATCGGCTTCAGTTAGCAGCAGTAGCGAAGGAATCGCTTGATCGGGTTCAGCTAATAGCCATCGATCGATCACTCGGGTTCAGTAACGCGTAAGTTCGCACGGTAATCGCCGGGTTGATTAGAGCCCAACGCCTCGCTCGGGTTCAGTTAGAGCCAATGCCTCGCACGTGTACGAGAGAAACGCGCATCGCTCGGCCCCCGACCTCCTACCGTAACCGGCAACTCCCCGAAATTTTCCTCGCCCTCGCTTCTACCATGGTTTTTTTCGTCATGGACGGCCCAAAGAATGTCATGCAGCTGCGTCTCCGGCTTGCCGAGGACGAAAAGCCCATTTTCTGTCATGATTTTTTGTCATAGAAGTAGGAGCCCACCACATCTATGATGATACCGGGTTTTGTCACAATTATCATCATATAAGTGTCATATGTATGACAGGAAAAAATTCCGTTCGGCCCAAAATGTCACGGATGTATCTTTTTTTTTGTAGTGCTACTTGTCTCGAACGTGATGCCTATATACATGATAATACCTAGATATTCTCATAACTATGCTCAATTCTGTCAATTGCTCAACAGAAATTTGTTCACCCACCGTAAAATACTTATGCTCTTGAGAGAAGCCACTAGTGAAACCTATGCCCCCCGGGTCTATCTTCATCATATTAATCTTCCAACACTTAGTTAGTTCCGTTGCCTTTTTACTTTTATTTTATTTTACTTTGCATCTTTATCATAAAAATACCAAAAATATTATCCTATCATATCTATCAGATCTCACTCTCGTAAGTGACCGTGTAGGGATTGACAACCCCTTATCGCGTTGGTTGCGAGGATTTATTTGTTTTGTGTAGGTGCGAGGGACTCGCGCATAGCCTCCTACTGGATTGATACCTTGGTTCTCAAAAACTGAGGGAAATACTTACGCTACTTTGCTGCATCACCCTTTCCTCTTCAAGGGGAAACTAACGCAGTGCTCAAGAGGTAGCAAGAAGGATTTCTGGCGCCGTTGCCGGGGAGGTCTACGCAAAAGTCAACATACCAAGTACCCATCACAAACCCTTATCTCCCGCATTACATTATTTTCCATTTTCCTCTCGTTTTCCTGTCCCCCACTTCACCCTTGCCATTTTATTCACCCTCTCTTTTCCGTTCGCCTTCTCCTTTTTGCCCCTCGCTCCTTCTGTCATTATGTCTGAAATTGGGGAAATTATTGCCGATATGGGAAATAATAATATCATGCAAAGTTCTAATGCTCCTGCTGAAGAACCCCTTACCTTGCATACAAAAAGATTTCGAGTCGGTAGTGGTAATATTATTGGAAAAGGGGTTATTCAAGATTTCTTTACTTGTGTCGGTGCTTTGCCTTCTATGGGCAGTTCTATTCTTCATAGAACTAGTAGTCTTGCGGACGCTATTGCCATGCTTATAGTTGAACTTGAAAGGCAATATATGCACATGCACCCTTGCATACAAAGGACTTTCCTAGAATTTTCTAATATAGAGCATTGTTCTGTTAAGCGTGCCTCTACTATCTTTTTGGATCATGAATTCAGATTTATAATAAAAGAGGCCACAGAAATCTTTGCGCATTATAGGGTGGACGCTGGCTGTCCTCCCATAGAATCTATCCTCTTTGATCAAGAAGAAATAATGCGTTTTCAGTCTCTAGACTATGTTGTTTTCAATGAAAACCTTAGAAAAAAGGTCCCTACCAATATTCTAGTTGATAGAATTTCTGAACTTAATGATGATTTGGCTATTCAAAATAATGAGCTAGGATATTCTCTCGAGTATAGGCTCACGAAGTTCTGTCAAAATAATGCTTATAATGATGAATTGGTTGTGCAATATGAAGGGGCGAAGGAGGAACCTATACCTCCTAAAATTGACCTTGGGGACTTTTGTCCCATTAAATTTAGCCCGTTTGATTACTTTTGCTTGCCTCAAAGAAAACTTGCATCCGAACATAGAGAGTATGAAATGAGTTTCACTGATCTATCCTATTACTATGGCACTACCTAGATCTATCCTTGCTTTTATGCCTAGCTAGGGGCGTTAAACGATAGCGCTTGTTGGGAGGCAACCCAATTTTATTTTTAGTTTTTTGCTTTTTGCTTCTGTTTAGGAATAAATACTTGATCTAGCCTCTGGTTAGATGTGTTTTATGTTTTAATTAGTGTTTGTGCCAAGTTAAACCTATAGGATCTTCTTGGATGATAGTTATTTGATCTTGCAGAAATTTCCAGAAACTTTCTGTTCACGAAAATAATTGTTAAAAAACACCAGAACGTGATAAAATATTGATTCCAATTGCTGATGATCAATAAACAAATTGTATAGGCCTTCCTATATTTTCTGATTTTTTGGAGTTCCATAAGTTTGCGTTAGTTACAGATTACTACAGACTGTTCTGTTTCTGACAGATTAAGTTTTTCGTGTGTTGTTTGCTTATTTTGATGAATCTATGGCTAGTAAAATAGTTTATAAACCATATAGAAGTTGGAATACAGTAGGTTTAACACCAATATAAATAAAGAATGAGTTTATTACAGTACCTTGAAGTGGTCTTTTTTTTCTTTCGCTAACGGAGCTCACGAGATTTTCTGTTAAGTTTTGTGTTGTGAAGTTTTCAAGTTTTGGGTGAAAGATTTGATGGATTATGGAACAAGGAGTGGCACGAGCCTAAGCTTGGGGATGCCCATGGCACCCCCAAGATAATCTAAGGACACCTAAAAGCCAAAGCTTGGGGATGACCCGGAAGGCATCCCCTCTTTCATCTACTTCCATCGGTAACTTTACTTGGAGCTATATTTTTATTCACCACATGATATGTGTTTTGCTTGGAGCATCTTGTATGATTTGAGTCTTTGATTTTTAGTTTACCACAATCATCCTTGTTGTACACACCTTTTGATAGAGATACACATGATTCGGAAATTATTAGAATACTCTATGTGCTTCACTTATATCTTTTGAGTTAAATAGTTTTGCTCTAGTACTTCACTTATATCTTTTAGAGCATGATAGTGGATTTGTTTTATAGAAACTATTGATCTCTCATGCTTCACTTAGATTATTTTGAGAGTCTTAAATAGCATGGTAATTTGCTTAAATAATCCTATATGCTAGGTATTCAAGATTAGTAAAAACTTTCTTATGAGTGTTTTGAATACTAAGAGAAGTTTGATGCTTGATGATTGTTTTGAGATATGGAGGTAGTGATATTAAAGTTGTGCTAGTTGAGTAGTTGTGAATTTGAGAAATACTTGTGTTGAAGCTTGCAAGTCCCGTAGCATGCACGTATGGTAAATTTTATGTAACAAATTTGAAACATGAGGTGTTCTTTGGTTGTCCTCCTTATGAGTGGCGGTCGGGGACGAGCGATGGTCTTTTCCTACCAATCTATCCCCCTAGGAGCATGCGCTTAGTGCTTGGTTTTTGATGACTTGTAGATTTTTGCAATAAGTATGTGAGTTCTTTATGACTAATGTTGAGTCCATGGATTATACGCACTCTCACCTTTCCATCATTGATAGCCTCTTCGATGCACTGCATTGCCCTTTCTCACATTGAGAGTTGGTGCAAACTTCACGATGCATCCAAACCCCGTGATATGATACGCTCTTTCAAACATAAACCTCCTTGTATCTTCCTCAAAACAGCCACCATACCTACCTATTATGGCATTTCCATAGCCATTCCGAGATATATTGCCATGCAACTTTCCACCATTCCGTTTATCATGACACGTTCATCATTGTCATATTGCTTAGCATGATCATGTAGTTGACATAGTATTTGTGGCAAAGCCACCGGTCATAATTCTTTCATACATGTCACTCTTGGTTCATTGCATATCCCGGTACACCTTGGAGGCATTCATATAGAGTCATACCTTGTTCTAGTATTGAGTTGTAATCATTGAGTTGTAAATAAATAGAAGTGTGATGATCATCATTTAATAGAGCATTGTCCCAATAAAAAAGGAGAAATGCCAGAAAAAGAAGGCCCAAAAAAAGAAAAAAAATAGAGAAATAAAAAGGGATAATGCTACTATCCTTTTTTCCACACTTGTGCTTCAAAGTAGCACCATAATCTTCATGATAGAGAGTCTCTTGTTTTGTCACTTTCATATACTAGTGGGAATTTTTCATTATAGAACTTGGCTTGTATATTCCAACAATGGGCCACCTCAAGTGCCCTAGGTCTTCGTGAGCAAGCAAGTTGGATGCACACCCACTTAGTTTCTTTTGTTGAGCTTTCATACATTTATAGCTCTAGTGCATCCGTTGCATGGCAATCCCTACTCCTTGCATTAACATCAATCGATAGGCATCTCCATAGCTCATTGATTAGCCTCGTTGATGCGAGACTTTCTCCTTTTTTGTCTTCTCCACATAACCCCCATCATTATACTCTTCCACCCGTAGTGTTATATCCATGGCTCACGCTCATGTATTGCGTGAAGGTTTATAAAGTTTGAGATTACTTAAGTATGAAACAATTGCTTGGCTTGTCATTGGGGTTGTGCATGATGAGAGCATTCTTGTGTGACGAAAATGGAGCATGACTAAACTATATGATTTTGTAGGGATGAACTTTCTTTGGCCATGTTATTTTGAGAAGACATAATTGCTTAGTTAGTATGCTTGAAGTATTATTATTTCTATGTCAATATTAAACTTTTGTCTTGAATCTTTTGGATCTGAATATTCATACGACAATTAAGAAGAGTTACATTGAAATTCTGTTTTTATCATTTACCTATTCGAGGACGAGCAGGAATTAAGCTTGGGGATGCTTGATACATCTCCAACGTATCTATAATTTTTGATTGCTCCATGCTATAGTATCTTCTGTTTTGGACATCATTGGGCTTTATTATTCACTTTTATATTATTTTTGGGACTAACCTATTAACCGGAGGCCCAGCCCAGAATTGCTGTTTTTTTTGCCTATTTCAGAGTTTCGCAGAAAAACAATATCAAACGGAGTCCAAACATAATGAAACCTTCGGGAACGTGATTTTTGGAACGAACATGATCCAGGAGACTTGGACCGTAAGTCAAGGAAGCTTCAAGGAAGCCACGAGGTAGGGGGCGCGCCTACCCCCCAGGCGCGCCCTCCACCCTCGTGGGCCCCATGTTGCTCCATTGACGTACTCCTTCCTCCTATATATACCTACGTACCCCCCAAACGATCGACATCTGAGCCAAAAACCTAATTCCACCGCCGCAACCTTCTGTACCCACGAGATCCCATCTTGGGGCCTGTTCTGGAGCTCCACCGGAGGGGGCATCGATCACGGAGGGCTTCTACATCAACACCATAGCCCCTCCGATGAAGTGTGAGTAGTTTACCTTAGACCTTTGGGTCCATAGTTAGTAGCTAGATGGCTTCTTCTCTCTTTTTGGATCTCAATACAATGTTCTCCCCCTCTCTCGTGGAGATCTATTCGATGTAATCTTCTTTTTGTGATGTGTTTGTTGAGATAGATGAATTGTGGGTTTATGATCAAGTTTATCTATGAACAATATTTGAATCTTCTGAATTCTTTTATGTATGATTGGTTATCTTTGCAAGTCTCTTCGAATTATCAGTTTGGTTTGGCCTACTAGATTGATCTTTCTTGCAATGGGAGAAGTGCTTAGCTTTGGGTTTAATCTTGCGGTGTCCTTTCCCAAAGTGATGAGGGGCAGCAAGGCACGTATTGTATTGTTGCCATCGAGGATAACAAGATGGGGTTTTTATCATATCACATGAATTTATCCCTCTACATCATGACATCTTGCTTAAGGCGTTACTTTGTTCTTATGAACTTAATACTCTAGATGCATGCTGGATAGCGGTCGATGTGTGGAGTAATAGTAGTAGATGCAGGCAGGAGTTGGTCTACTTGTCTCGGACGTGAAGACTGAATACATGATCATACATAGATATTCTAATAACTATGCTCAATTCTCATCAATTGCTCAATAGTAATTTGTTCACCCACCGTAAAATACTTATGCTCTTGAGAGAAGCCACTAGTGAAACCTATGGCACCCGGGTCTATCTTCATCATATTAATCTTCCAACACTTAGTTATTTCCGCTGCCTTTTTAACTTTGCTTTTATTTTACTTTGCATCTTTATCATAAAAATACCAAAAATATTATCCTATCATATCTATCAGATCTCACTCTCGTAAGTGACCGTGTAGGGATTGAAAACCCCATATCGCATTGGTTGCGAGGATTTATTTGTTTTGCGTAGGTGTGAGGGACTCGCGTGTAGCCTCCTACTGGATTGATACCTTTGTTCTAAAAAACTGAGGGAAATACTTACGCTACATTGCTACATCACCATTTCCTCTTCAAGGGAAAACCAACGCTGTGCTCAAGAGATAGCACCTCTCGAGCCCTGGCCCCACGTGGCTGATGGTGTTAGGGACGTGGGCTCAAGGGTGGCTCGCCCTGTTGGTGTTTGGGCGTGCTGCCCCGGCAAGAGTCTTGCCGGGGCTGCTGAGGCAGTACCCGACAAGTGTCTTGTCGGGGGAAACTGCTCCGCCCCTCTGCTTCTTTGCGTTCTTGGTCTTGGCGTTGCTCTGGCTGTCTTGTGCTTCGGTTTTGCCTAGGTTTACCTCCCCTGTTCTGCTTGGTGTGACCGCGGGCGCGGCTCCGACTGCCCGTGCATAGGTAAAGGGGTACAAAATTGCCCCCCTTCTTTTGTACACCGACATCCTGTCATCTCTCTGCTTGTTTCAGGGTGATATACCTGATGGCATGCACAAGTCTACTGAAGGCTGTGAGACAAACCCAACATATATTGTAGCAAAGAAGGCAAAACATCTTGAAGATAGCGAGACAACCCCAAAGTCTTGTCTTGATGCGGTGTTCAAGTTACTTGAGACTAGCAGTCAGACAAGCTCACAGAATTCACCGTCTGAATCAGTTCGACTTCTTCAGTCCCAAGTTCTAGCAGAAAGGCATTGGTCGGATTACGGGTTCTGGCAAACCCTTGAGGTTCGAACACTGGGGTGCGCACGAAGATCTCTCTCTTCCTAGATCGCTCTCGCAACGATCTCAAGGCCTAGCTCGCCGAACCCAAGGAAAAAGAGACACAGGGTTTATACTGGTTCGGGCCATCGTTGTGGTGTAATACCCAACTCCAGTGTGGTGTGGTGGAATGCCTCGCGGGCTAAGGATGAACCAGTACAGTGGATGAACAACCCCCTGTGGAGAGGTGTTCTTGAGCTCGATGAGCTGGTGAGATGGCCTTGGTGGAGTGGATCAGATCCAAGATAAGTTCCATCCTATGATGGTGGCGAGTCCTATTTATAGAGGCCCCAGTCATCTTCCCAAATGTTAGGTGGGAAGGGATCCCACAATGGACAAGTTTGAAGGGAGACAACTAGTACAAGCTATCCTGACAAAAGGTGGTCTTCGCCTGCCAAAGGCTCTAGTGGTGACGCCGCCATAGGCTCCGCGGTGACCTCCGTCCTGCCATCCTGCTGGTCTTGGTCTTGTTGCACCGATATGGAAACCTTTTCCTGATGCCTCGGGACTCCTCGCCTGCGCCTGCCTCTTTAGCACCAAAGAGGAATCTGGCACTCTGCGCCCGTTGGTGCCCGCCTGGCTACGGTCGTCATGGCTCACGTCACGTGAACCTCGCGAGGTGCCCCTTGCATAGATATCTCCACTCCTCGGGAGCCAGCCTAGTGAGGCCGCCCCCCTGGAGGTCTTGGTGTCATCCACCTCGCGAGGCTTGGCCCCTCGTGAGGGTCTTGAGTGGTTGATACGTCTCCAACGTATCTATAATTTTTTATTGTTCCATGCTATTATATTATCTGTTTTGGATGTTTAATGGGCTTTACTAAGTACTTCTATATTATTTTTGCGACTAACCTACTAATCAAAGGCCCAGTGCAAATTGCTGTTTTTGCCTATTTCAGTGTTCCGCAGAAAAGGAATATCAAATGGAGTCAAAATGGAATGAAACCTTCGGGAGAGTTATTTTTGGAACAAACGTGATCCATAGGACTTGGAGTGGACGTCAAGAAAGAAGTGAGGAGGCCACAAGGAAGGGAGGCGCGCCTGCCCCCTGGGTGCGCCCCCACCCTCGTGGGCCCCTCGTGGGCCCCTCACAGCTCCACCGACCTACTTCTTCCTCCTATATATATACATATACCCCAAAAACATCCAGAAGGACCACAAAACCCTATTTCCATCACCGCAACCTTCTGTGCCTGTGAGATCCGATCTTGGGGCCTTTTCCGGAGCTCCGTCGGAGGGGGGATCGATCACGGAGGGCTTCTACATCAACACCATAGCCTCTCCGATGATGTGTGAGTAGTTTACCATAGACCTTCAGGTCCATACTTATTAGCTAGATGTCTTCTTCTCTCTCTTTGGATCTCAATACAAAGTTCTCCTCGATCTTCTTGGAGATCTATTTGATGTAACTCTATTTGCGGTGTGTTTGTCGAGATCCGATGAATTGTGGATTTATGATCAAGATTACCGATGAACAATATTTGAATCTCCTCTGAATTCTTTTATGTATGATTTGTTATCTTTGCAGGTCTCTTCGAATTATCAGTTTGGTTTGGCCTACTAGATTGATCTTTCTTGTAATGGGAGAAGTGATTAGCTTTGGGTTCAATCTTGCGGTGTCCTTTCCCAGTGAAAGCAGGGGCAGCAAGGCATGTATTGTATTGTTGCCATCGAGGATAAAAAGATGGGGTTTATATCATATTGCTTGAGTTTATCCGTCTACATCATCTCGTCTTGCCTAATGCGTTACTCTGTTCTTATGAACTTAATACTCTAGATGCATGCTGGATAGCGGTCGATGTGTGGAGTAATAGTAGTAGATGCAGAATCGCTTCGCTTCTACTTGTCGCATGGACGTGATGCCTATTTACATGATCATGCCTAGATATTCTCATAATTATGCACTTTTCTATCAATTGCTCGATAGTAATTTGTTCACCCACCGTAATACTTATGCTATCTTGAGAGAAGCCACTAGTGAAACCTATGGCCCCCGGGTCTACTTTCCATCATATAAGTTTCCAATCTATTTTTACTTTGCATTCTTTACTTTCAGTATATATTATAAAAATACCAAAAATATTTATCTTATTATCTCTATCAGATCTCACTTTTGCAAGTGGCCGTGAAGGGATTGACAACCCCTTTATCGCGTTGGTTGCAAGGTTCTTATTTGTTTGTGTAGGTACGAGGCGACTTGTGTGTAGTCTCCTACTGGATTGATACCTTGGTTCTCAAAAACTGAGGGAAATATTACACTACTTTGTTGCATCACCCTTTCCTCTTCAAGGGAAAAACCAGCATAAGCTCAAGAGGTAGCGATGGTTCTTTCTTTGAAGATGGGCCGTGCAGGGCCGTTGGTGGAAACCGCATACAGGCCTGAGGCGAGCATGTGCAGGTAGCCCCATTCCCAGGACGCCGACAGTAGCCCCCGGGCCCAAGGCGTGCTCGGACTTGGCTTCGAGGCGAAGTCAAAGGGCAAGTGCGGAGCACCGCGGGCCCCAACAGCCTGCGGCCTTGATTGACGCATGGCGACTGACGGGACATGGGCGCCTCCACTTCCCCATGCAGCCTCGATAACCATTCGACTTGATGAGACCCTGCTGCATGCAAAAGAAAACTATCATTACCTGCGATCGTGGAGGCTGGTGGTTGGCCTTCTTCTGGCTATAAATGAGGAGAGGGGCGGAGCCCCCATTGCTCATCTCTTTCTCTGCTTCGTCTGCTTCTTCTTCTTCCTTGTTCCACCGTCTTTCTGTGACACCCATGGCGCCGACGAAGAGGTTCTTGGCAACGGAGAAGGGGAAAGCTCGTTAGGAGGGGCCCGCTCACCACTGCTTAAGAGGGGGCGTGGTCGCCCCGTAAGCATGCCGCGACCCCCACTGCGGTCCCTCGCGGGCGCGGGCATACCTCCTCGGGGGCCGGCGTCGCCCTTGGCAGCCGTGGTGGCGTCTCCTCCCACAGCGGGGAGCGTTCTAGGCGGAGCAGCCCCCGCGCCGAGGGGGGGGGGGCGCCCTTGTCGCCCGGCCCCCTCGGCCGCGCTTCCATTCGGCGGAGGTGTTGCCAGAGTTTTTCGTGTGGTCGGAGAACCCGGCCGGTACCTGGCTTCGGCTTCCACACTCCTTTGCCGGCGAGCTGCCGGCCACAGCTGCTACAGCAAGGCCTCATGGGTCGCGGTGGAGGTCCCCGTCACCGGCAACGTAGCCCTAGCCCGCGGCTAGCAGACATTTGCCCGCGTGCGTGGTCTGAGCGGGTGGTGCACCCTCCACTTCAAGTTTGACAGCGCCGCGACCCTCTTTGTGAGGGTGTTCGGGGAAGACGGTCGCCGCGCTGGGTGCTGCCCCGAAGACAGCAATGGTGACAATGTGCTCGGCCTTGGCGACGGCCGTGACGAAGACGAGGGTGAATTCGCCCTCGGCGATGGTCGTGGCTCGTCCAGGAGCGGCGGCTCCTCCTCTGGCGAAAGCTCCAGCAGCGGCGGCTACGACCAGCCGCCACGTCGTAGGGCTCGCTTCGAGGACGGCGGTGGGTCATCTCGTCGCCACGCCCCAGTGAAGCATGAGGAGGGTCCGGCTGAGTCCGGGGGCGCTGGGGTCTGACCCTTGCGAACAACTGCGGGCGTAGGAGCCGCTTTTGCCCGTCCTCTCCTTTCTTCCTACATTTCAAAAAACAAGTAAGGGGCCCTGCGAGGGCATGTAATGAACCGTAATTTTTATGCCGCTTATGCTATATTCATTGTTTCTGTACTGTGTTGTGATACTTGTGCTTTATGTAGACGTAGAGGGATAACTCACCTTGGTATATCCGAGGTAGTTTTCACCTCATGAGAGCGCGCGCCTCCTGGCATCTGATGATGCTTCCCTGCTACAGACTCGGGAGCCGCTAACCTTGGGAGATCCCACGAAGCTACAGGAATTTTTTAGGAAATCCTTATCCTTTCTTGCATGATGCCTTAGGCGTGGGCTGATCATGACCTGGTGCACGACGTCGCGGTACCCGTGGAGCACGGACTTAGAGGGGTGCGCCAATCACGAGCTCAATCAAGGGCGCCTCGTGAAGATCAGGAGACCCGAGGCTCTGGAGCCGGCAGGGCTCTGGCGAGGTGTGCTCGTGATCGGGTTAGCCCAGCATACGCGCACACCTGCCCAGCCCCCTCGCGAGGCGCGCGAGGGAGAGCGCCGGGCAACTGCCCCCCCCCCCCTAGTGCAAGACAAGGAGCCGAGCGAAGAATCCAAGAGAGGAAGAGACTCAACCAAGCGATCGGGAAATGTCAGAACTTCAAATTCCATTAAAAAGGGGGGCAAACCAAATACAGAAAGCAAATGAAAAGCCACGTCCGGCACCTAGTCTAGTCTTCTCACCAGCGTGGAGCTAAGTGCTGCCACTAGGACGTGGGAGGGAGCCCCGAGGCCCGAGGGCGGCACTCCGGAGACTCCGGGGTGTGTACAGCCCCACTCATTATTACGTGAGAGTGTCACAAGCGGAGACCTCCACAGGCACTGGCCTTGCTTCATGGGTAGAACTTCCGGAGGTGCTAAATGTTCCAGGCGTTCTGGATGGGGATCCCGTCCCGCGTCTCTAGGCGCGCGACGCGAGGCCTGGAAATGCGGGCAATCCTAAACGGGCTCTCCCACATGGGTGAGAGCTTATGCCACCCTTCCCTGGAGAGCACCCGCCTCAGGACGAGATCGCCTACCTCAAGCGTCCTGGAACGGACGCTGCGGCAGTGATGCCGTCATAGCGCCTACTGGTACCTTGCCGCTCGGAGCGAGGCTTGGCGGCGAGGTTCCTCCCCCAGCATGAGGTCCATCCCCCGCATGGCGTCCTGATGCGCCTCATCAAACGCCAGGACCCGCGTGGAGCGATGCCTGACCTCATGAGGGAGAACCGCTTCCGCTCCATAAATGAGGAAGAACGGGGTCTCACCTATTGGCTTGGTGGCCGTGGTGTGGATGGACCACAACACGGACTGGAGCTCGGTGTGCCAGCCCCTGCCGCAGGCCTCGAGCTTCTTCTTGAAGGTCCTGGTCTTGAGGCCTCTCAAGACCTCCGTGTTGGCGCGCTCGGCTTGGCCATTGCTCCTGGGGTGTGCCACTGAGGCGTAGCAAATTTGTGTTCCAAGGTTAGCGCAATGTGTCTTGAAGAGATTGCCAGTGAACTGCGAGCCGTTGTCGGTGATGATGCGGTTAGGGAACCCAAACCGGTTGACGAGGCCCTTGATGATCTTGACTGCGGACCCGGCTGGGATGGTGCGGAAGGCTTCCACCTCCGCCAATTTGGTGAACTTGTCGATGGCGACGTAGAGGTAGCGGTAGCCCCCGGGCGCTCGAGGGAACGGACCCAGGATATCCAGCCCCGAGACCGCGAATGGCCAGGAGAGTGGGATAGTCTGGAGGCCTTGAGCCGGTTGGTGGATTTGCTTGGCATGGAACTGGCAGGCCTCGTAGGATCTCATCTGCTCGGTTGCGTCGTTGAGTGCCGTGGGCCAGTAGAACCCGCTGCGGAACGCCTTGCCCACCAAGGTGCGCGATGACAAGTGATGCCCGCAATCTCCGCCATGTATGTCAGCTAGCAACTCGCACCCCTGCTTCCTGGAAATGCATCACAAGGAAACATCGTTTGGTCGTTTTCTGTACAGCTCACCGTCCTGGATGCAATATGTCGTAGCCTGCCGGGCCACACGCTTCGTGTCCTCCTCTTTCTCCGGCAGTGTTCCTTGCACCAGGTATGCCCTGAACTCCTCGGTCCAGCACCCCTCCTGAGGCTCGAGCGCCAGGAGCAGGCGTGCTCCTGAGGTCGGGCCACAGGCGGGGGCTCCCGAGGCTGGTGGCTGGGGGAGTTCCTCTTGAGGCAGTGCAGGCTCCGCGGCCAAGGGGGCTGTCGAGGGCTTGAAAAGTTGCTCTTTGAAGACACCAGGCTCTTGGGGCTGGCGCCTTGACGCTCTCTTGGTGATCTCATTGGCTTCTTTGTTTGTGCCGCGTGGCATGTGTTGCAGTTCCAGGCCCAAGAAATGCTTCTCCATCTTGCGCACCTCCGCGAGGTACGCCTCCATGTGCTTGTCCCTCAGCTCGTACACCTTGTTGGAGAAGTTGACGAGGAACTGGGAGTCGCCCTTGATGGTGAGACACTTCACCCCCAAAGATGCTGCAGCCTTGAGGCCGTCGATCAACCCCTCTTCTGCGATGTTGTTGGAGACCTTCTTGCCCCGCTGGAAGTAGAGCTGCACGGCGTAATATAGCTTGTCTTGGGTGGGCGAGATGAGCACGGCGCCAGCCCCCGCACCTTGGCGTACGAAAGCGCCGTCGAAGTACATGACCCAGCCATCTGGCACTTCACTTCCTGGCGAGAGGGATCGGCTCTCGCCTGCTTCGGGCTCCGGAGCGTCAGTCCATTCTGCCATGAGGTCGGCGAGGGTGGTTCCCTTGATGACCTTGGTTGTGATGAACTCCAGCTGAAATGCTTGCAGTTTGATGTTCCACTCAGCGACTCTTCCCGCAGCATTGGGGATCCAGAGCACCCTCTGCAGTGGGTAGGCTGAGACGAACTTAATTCAGTGGCCTTGGAAGTAATGACGCAGCTTGCGTGAGGCCACCAGGAGTGCGAGCAAAAGCTTCTGTGGCATGGGATATCATGCTCTTGTGTCCTGTAACACCATGCTGACGAAGTATACCGGGTGCTCAACAAGGGCGGGAGCATCGACGGATCATGTGGCCTCCGGAGGTTGTGGCGCCTCTTGAGTTGGGGGGACCCCAAGAGCTTGGTCACCCATCGGGGCCTCCACAGGCCCAAAAACACCGTCTTGTGGGGCCTGATCATCCGCAGGCATCGTTGTGGATTTAGCGGCGCCGCCTCGGTGCCGCACCATCCCGGCTGAAGGTGCGGCATTACGCGGCGTGCTCTCGGCTTGGCGCTCCTCCCGGACAGCTACCAACGCTGCACTGGTTGAGTGGGGCGTGGTGGCCAGGTAGAGCACAAGGGGCTTTAGGGGACGAGGCACTACCATCACCGGAGGGCTGGTCAAGTATCTCTTGAGGTCTTGATACGCCAGGTCGGCCTCTCGGGTCCACTCGAACGGGCCCTTCTTCTTCATCAGCTTGAAGAACGGTAGGGCGCGCTCCCCTAGCTTGGAGATGAAGCGCCCCAGCTTAGTCACGCAGCCCGCGAGCTTCTGCATTTCCCTAAGAGTTTGCGGCGGGCTCATGTGTTCTATCGCCTTGACCCTCTCCAGGTTGGCTTCGATCCCCCTGTGCTACACGAGGAAGCCCAGTAGCTTGCGGGAGGGGACACCAAACACGCACTTCTCCGGGTTGAGCCGCAGGTCCACCTGGCACAGGCTGGTGAAAGTCTCCTCCAGGTCCTGAATGAGGGTTCTTGCCTCTCGAGATTTTACCACGATGTCGTTGACGTAGGCTTCAGCGTTTCTCCCTAGCTGCTGGCCCAGGGCGATGTGCATCAGCCACTAGAAGGTTGCCCCAGCGTTATGTAGCCCGAATGGCATGCAGGTGCAGTAGTATACCCCACACAGGTCTTCTCCACGTCCTCCACCGCCATCTTGATCTAGTGGTAACCCGAGAATGCGTCTAGGAAACACAGCAGGTTGCACTCGGCGGTGGAGTCAATGATCTGGTCGATGCGCGGGAGTGGGAACGAGTCTTGGGGGCAGGCTTTGTTGAGGTTCGTGAAGTCGACACACATGTGTTCCTTCCCGCCTTTCTTGGGCATGACGACGGGGTTTGCCAGCCATTCCGGGTACCAGACCTCGCGAATGATGCCTGCCGCTTGTAGTTTGCGAGTTTCCTGGATGATGAAGGACTGCTTCTCTGTGGACTGTCGTCGCGCCTTCTGCTTGACAGGGCGCACATTGGGGCACACCCTTAAGTGATGTTCGATTAACCCCCTTGGGACCCCTACCAGCTGCTTGGGCTCCCAGGCGAATACCTCCTTATTCGTGCGCAGGAACTTCACCAATGCCTCCTCATGGTCCAGGTCGAGGTTGGCGCCTATGGTGAAGGTGGCTCCCGAGGATCCATCCTCCTCGACCGGCACTTGCTTCGTTTCGGCCTGATCCTGAGTGAACAACTGCTTCTTTTTTGTCGGTGCAACCCCCTTAGCCCCTTTGGCGGCTTCGTCGGCCAGGCATGCTGCCGCGGCGGCCCTGAAGGTGAGCTTGAGGGCCGTTAGAGCCTCCTTGGTGTCTCCAGCCACGGTGAGGACGCCGCTACTGCCCGGCATCTTCATGAGGTTGTAGGTCGGATGGGTCGCTGCCATGAACTGAGCCAGGGCAGGGTACCCAAGGATGGCGTTGTATGGGAGGCCGATGCGGGCAATGTCGAAGTCTATCAACTCGGTGCGGTAGTTGTCCCAGGTACCAAAGGTGACCGGGAGGCCTATTTGCCCCAGGGGGCTGGTGGATCCGCTACCGACTCCGAAGAAAGGCTTGGTGGGGCAGAGCCGGCCGTACGGCACATGAAGCAAGCCGAAAGCTTCCACGGAGAGCATGTTGAGGCCAGATCCACCATCGATGAGGGTCTTGGTCATGGCGACATTGCAGATGGTGGGTGTGCAGAGCATTGGGAGCGCGCTCAAACCAGCAGTGGTAGCGGGGTGGTCCCCTGAGTCGAAGGTGAGGTTGGCCTTGGGGGGCGCCCATCCTTGAGGGGCTCCCTGTTGCACAGAGGAGGCGCCGATCTGGCGGAAGAACTGCTTGACATGGCGGTCCGAGGGCGGTGCCTGCGAGCCGCCGAGGAGGGACGTGACGGCGACAGGCGCCGGCGCCGCGAAGCGTATGATGAAAAAGCCGCGCAGCTCCTCCCAAGAAGCCATAGAGGATCCTGGCAGGTTGGGCAGTCAGGCGCGCAGCACGCCAGCGAGGGCCACGGGGAACCAGTTGGCCATGACCTTGTCGTCGCCTCCAGCCTCCAGAACGGCCTCCTCGTATGCCAGCAGGAAGGTCGACGGATCTGCTGCGCCGTCGTAGCGGGGTGGCATCTCCGGCCTGAACTTGTGTGGCCACTGCACCCGCCGGAAGGCGGGGGTGAGGGCCCTGAGCCCCATGGCACCATCACGGGCGTCCCTCGGTCCAGTCGGAGCAGCGGCGCCGGCCATGGGGGGCGAACAGAGAGGTGAAGCTGGTGGAGGAGCGAAGCTTCGGTGGACCCCTAACTGGCGTGCCAAATGTCGGATTACGGGTTCTGGCAAACCCTTGAGGTTCGAACACTGGGGTGTGCACGAAGATCTCTCTCTTCCTAGCTCACTCTCGCAACGCTCTCAAGGCCTAGCTCGCCGAACCCAAGGAACAAGAGACAAAAGGGTTTATACTGGTTCGGGCCACCATTGTTGTGTAATACCCTACTCTAGTGTGGTGTGGTGGATTGCCTCGCGGGCAAAGGATGAACCAGTACAGTGGATGAACAACCTCCTGAGGAGAGGTGTTCTTGAGCTCGACGAGCTGGTGAGATGGCCTTGGTGGAGTGGAACCGATCCAAGATCAGTTCCCTCCTATGGTTGTGGCTAGTCCTATTTATAGAGGCCCCGATCCTCTTCCCAAATGTTAGGCGGGAAGGGATCCCACAACGGCCAAGTTTGAAGGGAGACAACTAGTACAAGCTATCCTGACAAAAGGTGGTCTTCGCCTGCCAAAGGCTCTGGTAGTGGCGCTGCCGTGGGCTCCGCGGTGACCTTCATCCTGCTGGTCTTGGTCTTGTTGCACCGATATAGAAACCTTTGCCTGATGCCTCGGGACTCCTCGCCTGCGCCTGCCTCTTTAGCACCAAAGAGGAAATTGGCACTTTGCGCCCGCTAACGCCCGCCTGGCTTCAGTCGTCACGGCTGACGTCACGTGAACCTCGCGAGGTGCCCCTTGCATAGATATCTCCGCTCCTCGGGAGCCAGCCTAGTGAGGCCGCCCCCCGAGAGGTCTTGGTGCCATCCGCCTTGCGAGGCTTGGCCCCTCGCGAGGGTCTTGAGTGGTTGCTGTTGAAGATGGGCCGTACCAGGCCGTTGGTGGAGCCACGCCCTCGGCTGTAGGCACGCAAGTCTGGGTACCACCGTTCCCAGGACGCCGACAGCATTCTGCAACTCAACTTCGACTTGAAGTCCTATCTCTAAGAAAGATTGTAGAGAACACCAATGTCAACCTCATTGCTAAACAGCTACACCTCAAAGCTATGACCGACATGCTAGGCCGGTCTCACAGCCTTGCTCAGCAGCTTGCGCAGCAGTTCCCGTGCAAGGCTAAACTTTCTTTAACTGTCTTGGAAGTGCTCTCGGTTCAGTACTATTTTGTTACGCTGCAATGGTGCCCAGCTTTAGTAATCTGCTTCTTCGTTGCGCTTTATGATCACTGGAGGCGAACTTCGATGCCCAGTGGATGTAATAT
The DNA here is from genome assembly GCA_021605145.1 of Aegilops bicornis. NCBI lineage: Eukaryota > Viridiplantae > Streptophyta > Magnoliopsida > Poales > Poaceae > Aegilops > Aegilops bicornis. The sequence continues at coordinate 233,966,130 of CM038672.1, read as the reverse complement.
ACCATAAATCCTTTATTGTATAGTGTAGGTTTATTCTAAGTTACTATGCCGTAATTTATTTATTGTATAGAGTAGGTTTGTTCTTAATTCCTACTATTTACTGTCATCATTTGCTATCAGAAAGAAAATCTGATGTAGTCGACCGGGCCGAAACATTTGCCTATAACGGGCCTGGTTTTTAGAGGGCCACAATTGGGTCGGCCTGCATCTTTCTTGGGCCTGAATGGCCATTGGGGCCTTCACACTTTGCGCCAGGTCCACAACTTACTCCGGCCTATATTTGGCCCAAATTTTAGTTGGGCCTTTTGTGGACCCAGCGCTTAGTTTGGCCCATGTAGCGTTGGGCCATTAACAGGCTGAATATTCTGCTGGCCTGTTATGGCCCAGAAGAAACCATGGGCCTTTAGCAGGCCGAAATTCATGTTGGGCCTCAATTTTCACTAGTCGTCGACGGACCTTCAGCAGGCTGAAATGTAGACCGGGCCTTTTTTGGCCTAGTTATATGACGGGCCGTTACCAAGCCGAAACATATCTCGGGCCTTAGTTGGCCCATTGATACAATGGGCCTTTAAGAGGCCGAAAGCTCAGTACAGGCATCAATGGGTCGAATTATACGACAGGCCTTTAACAGGCCCAAAGTCACGTTGGGATGAACTGTTGCCACCTTTATCATGGGTCGTTAGTGGGCCGGATGTCGCGTCGGACCATATATGGCCCATGGGCAGCACGAGCCATTCCCAGGCCAAAAGACACACCGAGCTGACATGGTCCCATGTCTTCATCGGGCCTCTAACAGGCCAAAAGTCACTGGGCCATAATTGGGCCCGAATACTCGGCGAACAATGAACATGCCAGATCTGGCTTCGGGCCGTGTCAGGGATATACCCCGCGGTATGACCCTGCCGGACTTGGCGACTCACCAGAGACCCGGCTGACACTTGGTGACTCACTGGAGGCCCGCCCGAGCCTCGGCGGCCTATTAGTGACCCGGCGGGCGGGTCAGACGATCAACAAGACCCAATGGCCCATAAGGCGACTCGTGGAGGGGCCGGCTTATGTTTTGGAGGGCCGGATTAAGAGGAAAGGCATGAGGAATATTTTCCTTACAAGGAAGCAAGACCCGGACTTGTATCCGGCTTGTATTAGAAGATAGACTAGTCCTAATCCTCGCAGGACTCCACATGTAACCCGCCCCTTCAACTTATATAAGGAGGGGCGGGGCACCCAAGAGGGACAAGTTTCACAAGTTGAGACAGACAAATCAATATCAATGAAGCAGGATGTAGTGTTTTACCTCCACCGTGAGCGGCCGAACCTGGGTAAACCTCGTGTCTCTCGTCCAACTCAACCCCTCTCAAGCTACCACATAGATGCGTTGGCCTCACGACTAAGTCCTTACACTAAGGACATCTGCCATGACAAATCCACGACAGTTGGCGCCCACCGTGGGACGTGCGCACGGTGGTATTGTGTTCTTCGAGGGATCTCTTCAGGGACCGAGAAGCTCGCGATTGATCAGATGAAGAAAGACGGTTTGATGATCAGAATCATGCCTAACTTTGAAGTTTACAGAACGAGGTTTGAGATCAAGAAGTTAGGGTTCCGTCGTCCGCGCCGCCGGACGTGACGAAGCAATCCGTCAAAACCATGTCTATGCCAAGTCCGAGGTTGACAAGGAATTGATCCGCTGTGTGTATGCGTTCAAATCGTTCCAAGGTTACGCCCAGATCTGCCAAGTCCCGAGAAGGCCAGGCGATCAGCGATAGTCCAAGTTTACCCATGTATAACCGGGCCAACCATTGGATCTCCGCAGTCAACCTTGATCGGTTTTTGTCTTAGATTAAAAGAGGAAAAAAATATGGCCACGACCCGGAAACGGGGCCGGCCACGATCCAGATTCCTCCTGCGCCCACGACCTCGTTTCAAGGTGCCCGCCTCTGCTGCCTCGCAGCTCATGCTTCCGTGGCCGTCTCGCCCATGCGGAGAACCGCCGCACCACTGAGACCTTGAGCCGCCATGGCCTCACCTTCAAACCGCCAAAGCCTCACGCCACCTCGAGCGCCACCTCTGTGCTGCTCCTCGGCGAGCCGCCGTTCGCCTCAGACTCCGTGGCCGAGCCGCGGCCGATGAGCTGCCTCCACGTCGAGTAGTCGTGCTCACCTCCACGCTGCCATGACATCGTGGACGCAGCCCTGTCTGTTCCTTGTTGTTGAAGAAGCCTTTGAACCAAGTGATAGCACTATTGCTCTCCGGTCGACTTGTTGCTTTACATCTGCTGCGGCCCAGCCCACATCACGCGCATCTTCTGCTCGGATAGCAGGATAAGAAAAACTGCTTGATCTAGCACACGTGAGATCTACATACTAACTTAGCACATGCACTTGAATCAAATGTCCACAGTGCCTCATAGACGGAAATGTCAAAACCTGATGGATTCCCATGCTTTTCCACGTGAAGAGCCCTCAACTAAAACTCCTTACCAGAAAAATTCCAAAGAAGTATAACTACTGTATATACATGGAGGGAGTACAATCATTGTACATGCATGAACTCCCGACTTACTGCAAGCTGTGGACTGCTTCTCCTGCCAGCCATCGCTCCACATGCAGCCATCCTGGCTCGCCCTTGTTTTGACATGCCCTCCGCCGGCTCCGGTCTGCCTTATGGTCCCACCTTTGCCTGGGCTTAGTTCTGCTTTGCTCCGCACCTTGCCCCGCGCTGCTCCCGCGAGCTCCTCTGCCATTTAAAGAATAGGATAGCAACACAGGAAAAGAAGGGAGCACTGCATGTATAAAAAATCAGCCATGAAGTGTGTGGAGCAACTGACTAGGAAGTGCGAGAGCCATCGGGATGTCACGCCCAATATGCGACCCTATCCAAAAGGAACTCGAAGGTCCCACCAAGGATAGACCCGCATATTGGAAACGCTTTTGCAAGGTGGATATCATTACATCAACATTACATAATAGATGGGGATACATACAAAAGGCACAAATGCCACAAGAATACCACAACATCAGGTACAAGATCAACATCCGACTACGGATGAAACATAAACAGAAACTCAAACGACATCCACCCTGCTAGCCCAGGCTGCCGACCTGGAACCTATCCCCCGATCGAAGAAGCAGAAGAAGAAGGCAAGCAAGCATCGCTCTCGCGTCATGAACATCGCAAAACCTGCACTCGCAGAATCGGTGGTGTAGTAATCTGTGAGCCACGAGGACTCGGCAATCCCATTACCATGGGTATCAAGACTAGCAAAGCTTAAAGGGAAAGGAAGGGAGTAAAAGCGGTGAGGTTGCAGCAGCGACTAAGCATATATGGTGGCTAACATACGCAAATGAGAGCGGGAAGAGAAACAAAGGAACGGTCGTCAACTAGTAATGATCAAGAAGTGATCTGAACTCCTACTTACGCCGACATAACCCGAAAACCGTGTTCTCCTCTCGATCAACCCGAAAAGAGACACTCACGATTACGCATACACGGTTGGTGTATTTTAGAAGAGTTTGCTTCAAGTTTACTACAACCGGATATTAACAAATTCCCATACGCCACATAACCGCTGGCACGGCTTTCGAAAGTTTATACCTGCAGGGTGTCCCAACTTAGCCCATGATAAGCTCTCGCGATCAATCGAAGGATATTCCTTCTCCCGGAAGACCCGATCAGTCTCGGAATCCCGGCTACAAGACATTTCGACAAAGAATAAAACAAGACCAGCAAAGTCGCCCGATGCTACCGACAATCCCGATAGGAGCTGCACATATCTCGCTCGTGGCAACACCGGATGAGACATCCTACGAGTAAAACCAAACCTCAAGTTGCCCCAAGGTGGCCCCTTGATCTACTCGGTTCAGTGCCAGCACTTAGAGAAGCAATCGGCCCGGGGGGCTAAAATAAAGATGACCCTTGGGCTCCGAAACCCAAGGGGAAAAAAAGGTCAGGTGAGGCAAATGGTAAAACCAATGTTGGGCCTTCTTTGGAAAAGTCTTATTCAAAGCGAAGCTGTCAAGGGGTCCCATAAATCACCCGACCGCGTTAGGGACGCAAAAAATCCGGGAACATAATACCGATATGACGGAAACTAGGGCGGCAAGAGTGGAACAAAACACTGCATAAGGCCGAGCCTTCCACCCTTTACCAAGTATATAGATGCATTAATAATATAAGATAATATTGTGCTATCCCAACAAGTAAACATGTTCCAACAAGGAACAAACATCTCCATGTTCCAACAAGGAACAAACTTCATCTTCACCTGCAACTAACAACGCTATAAGAGGGGCTGATCAAAGCGGTAACATAGCCAAACAACGGTTTGCTAGGAAGGGTGCAAAAGGTTAGAGGTTCATGGCAATTTGGGACGGCTTGAGCAGCAAGTGATAGGTAACGCAGCATAGCGAAAGAACGAAGCAACTAGCATAGCAATGATAGTAGTGAGATCCAGGGTAGCGGTCATCTTGCCTGAAATCCATAAGGAAGAAGAACGAGTCCATGAAGAAGAAGAACGGATGAAGCCGAACCAAGCGTAGACGAACGAATCCTCACGATCGCAACGAAACGGGAACTAACAAGAAGAAGCACACAACAAAGTAAGCACACCCCACATAGACAAGACATGATGCACAACCAACATGATGCATGACAAATCTAGATGAGGCTACTCATGGCAAGAGATGATGCAAACAAGAGCAACACATCAAAGCAAGTTTAAATGAGGCCGGAAACAACATAGAACAATTCCGGTAAGTCCTCATATGCAAATCTCGAAATTGGTCCAGACCTGAATAAACCTTATGTTCAAGTTGTTAAACAGCAAGTTAAGATGCACCACGATGATCTACACGAAATTCTAATCAAGTTACATATAAAGTTCATTTAATTGAGACTACGGCCTAGAAGATATGAGCAAAACAAGATAAACATGGCATTGATGCAAAATGCATACAAACATCAAGCAAACACCTCAAAACAAGGATGCAACATGATAATATGAAACCACATGCAAAATCAAGCAAGTTTCATATAGAGCACACTCAAAACGGAGCAACGGTTCAACACATAGACACAATACAAGTTATAGCAACAATCTGCCCAAAACAGCAACTAGGCATAATGCAAGCATCAAAACAACAAGCTACAGCATCTCAACATAATAAAAAAAGACATGGGCATGATGTACAGGTAAAGCATTACAAAACATGAACACTGAGCTATCTCCAGAAACAACTAGAACATGCTCAAAATGACATGGCAAGATTGCAATTAATAACAGTTTCAGACTTTGGCAGAAATAACATCAGCTTGCAATGTTTAGAGCTATGAAACAACATGTTACAGGAACTCATCATGGCAACCAAAGGCATGGCATGAATCTACTAAAAGCATAGAACAAAAGTCCTTTAGTGACCATGAGCCAAAAAGGATCAGAAGATATGATGGCACCCATGTAAACATGGCAAGTTATATTACAGATTTAAACATGGCAGGAACAACAATAAGTAGGCATGTTGGTGAGCTTGAACCACTCACCACAGAGCTATACATGGTATGGAAAGGTAACCAACAGCAAGAAGACATAGCATAGAAACTATACATGGCAAGAACAACATCATAGCATACACGGATCAACTACAACAACCTTGGCAAAATTGAATAACATGTAAACAATCTGCCAGGAAACATTTTATAGCAAAGGTTGAGCTCGATTGGCTCAAGTTATGGCACTCCATAATTGCAAACAATGGCATAGATGGATAGAGCAAGACATGTAGAACAAAACATCATTATTGAAGTAACTCAAAATATGCATGTATCTCTCTGTAGCATCAAGTTAACATGGCATCAAAATATCAGCTAAACAGGGCTGAAATCAGCAACATCAGGACACCTAGTTTGCATGCTTGTGCTAGTCACCACATAGATCACAAAAATACATGGCATATACCCCTGGAAAGATGGCATGGCATATTACAAAACACATGTAGGACTCCAGTCCATAGGAGGCACACATCAATCACGGCAAAAATGACAAAAGTGCATGTTCTGATAAGAATCTGAAACTAATATCACATAGCACTATTCTAACAGCATTTCGGGCATCAAGATGAGCTCAAATGAAAATGATGCAATGCGGTGAAATGATCTACTCATCGAGGCGAACGTTTTGACATATTATACGCACAAAACGGAGCTACGGATGCAGAGTTATGGCATGACGAACATGCAACAAAATATTAGCAGATCGGGGACTTGGTGGATTTTTCGGAGGGGGGAGAAGTCAACCTCATGGCACGCGAACCGAGGATGGCCGGAACTCGCCGGAAACACGCCGGAGAGGAGGGGATGGAGCGCGGGGCCGGATCCGGTCCGGGAGGCCGGGCGGCGCCTGGCCAGGCCGGGCGGCCGATCTTGAGGAAGGGCGGGAGGCGCCGCCGGCCAAGGCGGAAGCGGGCCGGGCGGCCGGGCCAAGGCCGCCGGGCGGGCTGGAGGGCTGGCGGGCGCACCGGCGCGGGCGACGCTGGCGGAGGGGCCGGGCGACGGGAGCTCAGGCGGGCGCGCGGGATCCGCCCGGCGGGCCTGCGATGGGCTTGCCGCGGGGCGAGGTGGAACGGCGGCGGCGGGAGCGCCACTTGGCGGCGTGCTGGCTGCGGGGCGGCGGAGGCGACGTGTCGCCCCGGGATTGGCCGGGCGACGTGGAGGCGGCGGCGGACGGGTCCGGCGGCGGGGTGGACACGTCTGGTGGCGCGAGGTAGGAGGAGCTAGGGTTCATCTGCGAATTGATCCGGAATTTCGGGAGGAGGGGTGTTTAAATAGGTAGAGGGAGCTAGGAGAGTCCAAATGCGGCGCGGTTTTCGGTCACGCGATCGTGATCGAACGACCAAGAGCATGGAGGGGAGTTTGCTGGGTTTTGGGCCACTTTGGAAGGGTGTTGGGCTGCAAAGAGAAAGAGGGTTTACTGATTACCCGGTTAACCGTTGGAGTACCAAACGACCTCCAAATGATCTGAAACTTGACAGGCGCTCTACCGGTGCTATACCAAGGCCGCTTGACAAACCTCGGTCCATTCCGAGACCGTTTAACATCCGCACACGAAAAGAGGTAAAAGGGGGCGCCGGGGGACATAGGAGTGCCGGATTGGAAAACGGACAACGGGGAAAAGGACCGGATGCAAGTTTTGAAAACATGAGGATGCAATGCAGATGATGACATGGCAAAATGCAACACGCAAGCAAAAGACATGACAAAGACGGCGAATAACTGGCGTACACCTGGCGCATTGAATCCGGGGCGTTACAACACTCCTCCACTAACAAGAGATCTCGTCCCGAGATCTTAGGACCGAGACGGAAGGGAAAAGGGTGAGGTGAAACAAAAACTCAAGAGAAGCATCAAAGAATCGAGAGCACTCGAGAAGAAGAGAGGAACGATGAGAATGGCGAAAATCTAAAGCTCAAGGAATCAGAAAGACTATGAAACAACTCGTTCTAACCGGAGTGGTTAGAATGAGAAAAGAAACGAATAAGACTGAAAGGATTTAGGTAGCACTCCGGCTGAACATCGAAAAAATAGAACATGAACTTCACAAGATGGGATGACACTTGATGAGATGCACAAAGCAATGCCTCCGGAAGATTTGAAGAATGGAATGAAAAGAATTTAGAAAGAAAGGTTGAACGGAGTTGTTGAGAAAATCAACAACGAAAGAATAAGCTTGTTGTGGACTTATGGAAAACATCTCGAAATTAATGAGGTGATAACCGACCACAAACGGAAATGATTGGATAGTTGAGAAGAACGAAGAAATGCAAAACTCCACTTCAAAAGAATACGGAGACTTGTTTGCACTTCGAAATGCGAGAAGAAAAGATACCTGAACTCCACCAACAAGAATCTTGATGAACTCTTGAAGGATGAATTAAATCATGAAGAACCGCTATGAAGAACTCCGGTAACAAAAGGATGACGAGATAAAATGAAGGATGACAGAATAGATGAGCGCTGCGATGATTTAGATGGAGGATTCCGACGAAATGGCCGAGGAAATTTGAACTCCGGAAAAGAAATGATGAAAACACTTGGAACTAGAATTTATTCATCAAGAACAAACTCCAAAGAAAAGGATTGGATCACCTCGAGGAAATAAGAATAAGATTTATTGTATGCTTATCCTTCATCAAATTAAATTGATGACAAACAATGGATTTTGCGTACTACTTATTCTTCTTGAAAAGGATTAAGAAGTGACATATGGTGAACTTGAGAAGGTCTTACTGAACCACCGGTAGGTTGAAAAGAATGAATGGATTAATATGATAAACAAGGAAAAAGAATCTTGAACGAACCACCGTAAGAATTCAGAAATGACTGATGGAAGAATCGCCGGGAAAAATTAGAAGAACAAATATGCTAGAGGGGATTTAGATGCAAAAGAACAAAGAGATCATGAGCTGATTAGAGAACACTTGAACGAAGCACCGGGATAATATTGAGACGAACAAAGGGGCACGAATATGGAAAAATTGGAGAACGAATCTGAAAACTTAGAACGAAGAAATCTTCCGAAAAGATGGCCTCCGGATGATCGAGACGGAAAACAACTCCTGAAATACTCCGGATGGATGAGAAGAATTGCAAAACTGGAAACAATTAGATAGGATAACATCGAGCTAGCACCGCGAATCTCCGGGAGAACGGACAAGATTTAAGAGGAACTCTACTTCGGTCTTCAAAATTGAGAATGACGACGAGAAACACCATCAAAATTACTGAGGTACTCCGGAAGAATGAAAACCGAAAAGGTTGAGGCAACAATGAAATGATTTGAAATCGATCTTGAAAAGGCATCTGACTGATGAAATTCATTCTTACGTCAAACTCCGAAAAGAATTGAGAATAGCTCCGGGAAATTAAAAGAGTCAGGTAAGATCCTGGGAAAGACCTGTGGGTTAGGGCCCACTAAAAGAGAACACCGTTGGAAAGGATGTTGAACAGATAGATGATCCACCGGAACAAATGAAATATTTGAATGAGGTAACAACCTCGAATTAATTCGAACACAGACGAATATCCTGAGATGACTTCGGAACTCCGGAATGATAAGCTAGCGAGAGGCGAACGAGCAAGGAAAACACTTCGAAGGAAAAGAATATGATTAACCCGGAAAACTTGAATTGAGTCCACCGGAGAAGAAAAGAGATGAAGAATGACGAACGAGACGAGAATTTACCGGTTGAAACAATTGACGAAAGACTGAAGAGGCTCCACACGAATGGAATTTATGGTCGGAAGAAACTCGAACTCCGGGAAAAATAGGGTGGGAGGGCGGGAAAACAAAGGCAACTTGGAAGGGAAATCGACGAATATCTTGAAGAGAAAACACCGGTTGAAATCATTGAGGAGAGAAAGCAAAGCCTTCACACGAGTAGGATGGATACTCGACACGGACTCCGTTCGAAAAGAAGAAGGGAGGCGGGTGGGAAAAGAAAACAATCGGGATTGAACTTGACAACGATGAAGAGGCTCGAGTCAACTTGACGAGAAATGCACCGGATGAAAAGAGCTGAGGCACAACTACCGGAAAACCAACTGCGTGATCCTAAAGAAAAATTTGAAGGGGAAGAGGAGTAATTCAAAACACCTACGTCAAGATTCCTCACCAGAGCAACGAAAGGGCAGAGGAGTAAAAAGAATTCCTACTCTCCGATATAACTAGACTCCGAAATCAGTTTTCTTCTAGACTAAACAACGGCCAAACTACACGATCAATCAAGGGGGCTCCTAGGGTCGGTCGAGGCTCTGATACCAACTTGTCACGCCCAATATGTGACCCTATCCAAAAGGAACTCGAAGGTCCCACCAAGGATAGACCCGCATATTGGAAACGCTTTTGCAAGGTGGATATCATTACATCAACATTACATAATAGATGGGGATACATACAAAAGGCACAAATGCCACAAGAATACCACAACATCAGGTACAAGACCAACATCCGACTACGGATGAAACATAAAAAGAAACTCAAACGACATCCACCACCTTTAGCCAGGCTGCCGACCGGAACCTATCCCCGATCGAAGAAGCGTAAGAAGAAGGCAAGCAAGCATCGCTCTCGCGCCATGAACATCGCAAACCTATACCGCAATCGGTGGTGTAGTAACTGTGAGCCACGAGGACTCAAAGAATCCCATTACCATGGGTATCAAGACTAGCAAAGCTTAAAGGGAAAGGAAGGGGTAAAGTGGTGAGGTTGCAGCAATGACTAAGCATATATGGTGGCTAACATACGCAAATGAGAGCGGGAAGAGAAACAACGGAACGGTCGTCAACTAGTAATGATCAAGAAGTGATCCTGAACTCCTGCTTACGTCAGACATAACCCGTAAAACCGTGTTCTCCTCTCGATCAACCCCGAAAAGAGACACTCACGATTACGCACATGGTTGGTGTATTTTAGAAGAGTTTGCTTCAAGTTTACTACAACCGGATATTAACAAATTCCCATCTGCCACATAACCGGGCACGGCTTTCGAAAGTTTATACCTCAAGGGGTGTCCCAACTTAGCCCATGATAAGCTCTCGCGATCAACGAAGGATATTCCTTCTCCCGGAAGACCCGATCGATCTCGGAATCCGGCTACAAGACATTTCGACAAAGAATAAAACAAGACCAGCAAAGCCGCCCGATGCGCCGACAATCCCGATAGGAGCTGCACATATCTCGTTCTCAGGGCAACACCGGATGAGACATCCTACGAGTAAAACCAAACCTCAAGTTGCCCCAAGGTGGCCCCGCAGTCTACTCGGTTCAGGCCAGCACTTAGAGAAGCACTGGCCCGGGGGGGCTAAAATAAAGATGACCCTTGGGCTCCGGAAACCCAAGGGAAAAAAAGGCTGGGTGAGGCAAATGGTAAAACCAATGTTGGGCCTTGCTGGAAAAGTCTTATTCAAAGCGAACTGTCAAGGGGGTCCCATAAATCACCCGACCGCGTTAGGGACGCAAAAATCCGGGAACATAATACCGATATGACGGAAACTAGGGCGGCAAGAGTGGAACAAAACACCAGGCATAAGGCCGAGCCTTCCACCCTTTACTAAGTATATAGATGCATTAATAATATAAGATAATATTGTGCTATCCCAACAAGTAAACATGTTCCAACAAGGAACAAACATCTCCATGTTCCAACAAGGAACAAACTTCATCTTCACCTGCAACTAACAACGCTATAAGAGGGCTGAGCAAAGCGGTAATATAGCCAAACAACGGTTTGCTAGGAAGGGTGCAAAAGGTTAGAGGTTCATGGCAATTTGGGACGGCTTGAGCAGCAAGTGATAGGTAATGCAGCATAGCGAAAGAACGAAGCAACTAGCATAGCAATGATAGTAGTGAGATCCAGGGTAGCGGTCATCTTGCCTGAAATCCCGCAAGGAAGAAGAACGAGTCCATGAAGAAGAAGAACGGATGAAGCCGAACCAAGCGTAGACGAACGAATCCTCACGATCGCAACGAAACGGGAACTAACAAGAAGAAGCACACAACAAAGTAAGCACACCACACACAGACAAGACATGATGCACAACCAACATGATGCATGACAAATCTAGATGAGGCTACTCATGGCAAGAGATGATGCAAACAAGAGCAACACATCAAAGCAAGTTTAAATGAGGCCGGAAACAACATAGAACAATTCCGGTAAGTCCTCATATGTAAATCTCGAAATTGGTCCAGACCTGAATAAACCTTATGTTCAAGTTGTTAAACAGCAAGTTAAGATGCACCACGATGATCTACACGAAATTCTAGTCAAGTTACATATAAAGTTCATTTAATTCGGAGCTACGGCCTAGAAGATATGAGCAAAACAAGATAAACATGGCATTGATGCAAAATGCATACAAACATCAAGCAAACACCTCAAAACAAGGATGCAACATGATAATATGAAACCACATGCAAAATCAAGCAAGTTTCATATAGAGCACACTCAAAACGGAGCAACGGTTCAACACATAGACACAATACAAGTTATAGCAACAATCTGCCCAAAAAAAGAACTAGGCATAATGCAAGCATCAAAACAACAAGCTACAGCATCTCAACATAATAACAAAAGACATGGGCATGATGTACAGGCAAAGCATTACAAAACATGACCACTGAGCTATCTCCAGAAACAACTAGAACATGCTCAAAATGACATGGCAAGATTGCAATTAATAACAGTTTCAGACTTTGGCGTAAATAACATCAAAGTTGCGTAGCTATGAAACAACATGTTACAGGAACTCATCATGGCAACCAAAGGCATGGCATGAATCTACTAAAAGCATAGAACAAAAGTCCTTTAGTGACCATGAGCCAAAAAGGATCAAGATATGATGGCACCCATGTAAACATGGCAAGTTATATTACAGATTTAAACATGGCAGGAACAACAATAAGTAGGCATGTTGGTGAGCTTGAACCACTCACCACAGAGCAATACATGGCATGGCAAGGTAACCAACAGCAAGAAGACATGGCATAGAAGCTATACATGGCAATAACAACATCATAGCATACACGGATCAACTACAACAACCTTGGTAAAACTGAATAACATGTAAACAATCTGCCAGGAAACATTTTATAGCAAAGGTTGAGCTTGATTGGCTCAAGCTATGGCACTCCATAATTGCAAACAAGGGCAAGGATGGATAGAGCAAGACATGTAGAACAAAACATCCTTACTGAAGTAACTCAAAATATGCATGGATCTGTCTGTAGCATCAAGTTAACATGGCATCAAAATATCAGCTAAACAGGGCTGAAATCAGCAACATCAGGACACCTAGTTTGCATGCTTGTGCTAGTCACCAGATAGATCACAAAACTACATGGCATATACCCCTAGAAAGATGGCATGGCATATTACAAAACACATGTAGGACTCAAGTCCATAGGAGGCACACATCAATCACGGCAAAAATGACAAAAGTGCATGTTCTGATAAGAATCTGAAACTAACATCACATAGCACTCTTCTAACAGCATTTTGGGCATCAAGATGAGCTCAAATGAAAATGATTCAATGAGATGAAGTGATTTACTCATCGAGGCGAACAATTTGACATATTATACGCACAAAACAGAGCTACGGATGCAGAGTTATGGCATGACGAAAATGCAACAAAATATTAGCAGATCGGGGACTTGGTGGATTTTTCGGAGGGGGGAGAAGTCAACCTCATGGCACGCGAACCGAGGATGGCCGGAACTCGCCGGAAACACGCCGGAGAGGAGGGGGATGGAGCGCGGGGGGCGGATCCAGGTCCGGGGAGGCCGGAGGCGCGCTGGCCGGGCGGCCGACGCGGAGGAAGGGCGTGAGGCGCCGCCGGCCAGGCGGAGCGGGCGGCCGGGCGGCGGCGGCGTGGCCGGGCGTGGCGGAGCTGCTGGCGCGCATGGGCGCGGCGACGCCGGGCGGAGGGGCGCCGGGCGGACGGGAGCTCGGGCGGGCGTTGGGATCCGCCCGGCGGGCCCGTGACGGGCTTCTGCCGCGCGGTGGAGGGAACGGCGGCGCGGAGCGCCACTTGGCGGCGCGCAGTTGGCTTGCGGGGCGGCGCGGAGGCGACGTGTCGCCCCGGGATTGGCCGGGCGACGTGGAGGCGGCGGCGGACGCGTCCGGCGGCGGGGTGGACACGTCCGGTGGCGCGAGGTAGGAGGAGCTAGGGTTCATCTGCGAATTGATCCGGAATTTCGGGAGGAGGGGTGTTTAAATAGGTAGAGGGAGCTAGGAGAGTCCAAATGCGGCGCGGTTTTCGGTCACGCGATCGTGATCGAACGACCAAGAGCATGGAGGGGAGTTTGCTGGGTTTTGGGCCACTTTGGAAGGGTGTTGGGCTGCAAAGAGAAAGAGGGGTTTACGGTTACCTTGCTAACCGTTGGAGTACCAAACGACCTCCAAATGATCCGAAACTTGACAGCGGTCTACCGGGTGCTATACCAAGGCCGCTTGACAAACCTCGGTCCATTCCGAGACCGTTTAACATCCGCATACGAAAAGAGGTAAAAGGGGCGCCGGGGACATAGGAGTGCCGGATTGGAAAACGGACAACGGGGAAAAGGACCGGATGCAAGTTTTGAAAACATGAGGATGCAATGCAGATGATGACATGGCAAAATGCAACACGCAAGCAAAAGACATGACAAAGACGACGAATAACTGGCGGACACCTGGCGCATCGAATCCGGGGCGTTACACGGGATCACGTTGAGCTGCCTCTGCCGTGTTGAGCCGCCAGGAGTCGCCGGTCTTCCTGAACCGTCGGGACTATGTTTAGTCGCCCGTCTGCCTGAGCCGCCTCTCTCGCAATGAATGGATCATCTGTCGCTTGAACAAATCAGGTGATATCCATTTAAATTTATCTTATTAGCACATATTGTTTTTGTCAAAGAATAGTTTATCTTTGCCTTGGTCTGCAATATTGTTTACGCAGGACAATTGTTCACCACAAGAGCGATGTTCGTGTCATGGATGTATAGCTCGCGCCACCATTATCATATGCTAGCATCTGACCGTGCCATGATGTTCGATGAATATATGTGCAAACCGCCATTTTTACGGCCCAATTTACATCAACATGACGTGGTTTACTCGCTCGTCCGCGTGGTTTACCGCGCCTGCGATTGACAGGCCCGTCCGCGCTGGCTTACAACGCCCTGGCTGGCTCATCTGTCTGCACCCGCAGCCGACTCGGCCGTGATTGATTTCAGCTTCACCGTGGTGATCATCAACTCCGCGGTGGATAATTTCTGGCCTAACATATCAGGTGAAATCCATCCAGTATATTTTTATATTACATATTGCTTTCTTTAAAAGAGCAATTACTCTGGCTTGCAAGTTCTCTAATGCAGGACAAGTTGTCTACTGCAAAAGTGACTATTATGTCACTGAGTTTGTTGAATGAATCATACCGGGAGTATATAACAAGCATTGTGAGGATCATCAACTCGTTTCAATGTTCTGGTTTACATAAATTCCAACGTTCACTGCTCAACTGACCGGTTCACATCACGGTCAAGTATGGAGAATCTCAAGCCACCTCCTCGAGTCGTCTTAAGACTTGGGGGCTACAATGACATGACTCAGCCAATTCATGACTCCGGGTCATTGGAGGGAAAATAACAGGGTCCCGGAGGCTGCTGCCATATTGATAAAAAATTAAAGGCCGTCAGAAAATTTCCGGCTTAAAATGAAGAATTCCGGTTTAAAATCCGGCTTAAGGGAAATCTGTTTCTCACAAAGCTTTAAGGCTGTCAATATCTGGTTTAAAATTCCGGTTCAAAAAGAATCCATCTCTTCCAAGTTCGAGCAAGAAACATTGAAGGTTGCCAAAGAGACCTTGCTGCCATGATGCGCGGTTCAAACATGGGCATCCTGCCTTATAGGCTTATCATATTATTGATCACTTGGGGGCTTCCTGCTCAATGAGCATAGCTGTGACTACCCTCTGGATCCGGCTTGCACGCCTTGTTACAAATTACATGGGGGCTTCCTGCTCAATGAGCATAGTTGTGACTACCCTGTTGATCCGGCTTGCACGCCTTGTTACAAATTACATGGGGGCTTCCTGCTCATTGAGCATAGCTATGACTACCCTCTTGATCCGGCTTTTACACCTTGATTGCAAATTACTTGGGGGTTTCTTGCTCATTGAGCATAGCTATGACTACCCTCTTGATCCATCTTGCACGCCTTCATTCCAAATTATTTTGGAGCTTCCTGCTCATTCAGCATAGCTATGACTACCCTATTGGTCCGGCTTATACGCCCGGATTGAAAAATTACTTTGGGGCTTCTTCTTTAATGAAACAGAGCTTTGTGTGTCCCTTGTAATAGGCTTGGACGCCAGGTGTATTCACCAAAAATCCAGGTTATCCTGTCTTTGTATTCTTGCCACTCCGACTAGGTAATCCTGGAATGACTCGTCGTACTCTTGACAGTCAATCTTATAAAGACCATGAACTTGTCAAAGTTAAAACGGCGATTGGTCATGTGAGGCCCGGCTTACAGGTTTGAATTAAGGATTAACTCAGTGGCTATGTGGCCCTTGAATAGCACATGATATTGAGACTTGGCAGCCTATGGAGGCCTTGATTTTTCTGATTTGTTACTGTTTTGAACACTTTTTGAGGTTCATCTTTTGTACAATATAGATATATGGTTCGAAATAGATTCAGGCCACGTCGCCTTGATCCTTATGATTCATATTTGAATCTATCTGGAGTTTTGATAACCCGGCCTGGCTTTGGACATTAAGTCGCCAGTGTGCTTTGATTGTGCACTTAGAGCGTTGCGCTCTAAGTTTTTGGGTTGTTACCATTGCTTCATCTGGCGTTGTAAGCCGGCAGTATGAACTGATTTCATAGGCCATGTAGCCTTCATTATATGACTCATCATTGAGCATCTTTGGGTTTGATAACCCGCCCTGATAGCAGACTTTAAGTCGCCAGGATATTTTGCCTTGAGCAATCAAAATGATGACATTTCATGACTCTGGGTTGATACTCGCTCCGGATTATAATTATTAAGGAATCACCATGGTATTATTCTACATGTATGTCTTTCAATAATGGTATGAATATGTTGGGTTTGGTAAACCGCCCTGGCTTTGTACGTTAAGTCGCCAATATATTTTGGATTGCGCCATTAGAATTATGCGCTTATAAATCTTTGGGATTGTCACCCTCAATGGATACGGCAATATAAGCCGGCAGTATAAGTCAATTTTACAGGTATGTTTCCTGATTATATAAGTATGCGAGGTTTGATAACCAGCCCTAGCTTTGGACATTAAGCCACCAATATATTTTGGATTGCGCCATTGGAATCATGCGCTTATAAATCATTGGATTGTTATCCTCACTAGATGTGGCGATGTAAGCCGCCAATTTGAGCCAATTTTCCAGGTATGTTTTTAAATTGTTGAATGAATATGCGAGGTTTGATAACCCGCCCTGGCTTTAAGTCACCGGTATGTTTAGGCTTGAATGGCCTTAATCCTAGTCTTTTCTATAAATTGCATAATATATTATGTTTGGGTTGTTACCCGCCCTGGCTTTTGACGTTAAGTCGCCAGGGCATATGTTGTTTAAACTCTGTGTAGGATTTGCAGAGCTATGACTTACGTAAATGATTAAGTTCAAGCCCATCATCAAAGATTGAAATTGGTGTTTCAAATGGGTTATCAATTATTGATTTTCACAAAGGCTACAAGCCGCCGGGTTATAAAAATCCTGGATTACAATGGATGCGCATTAAGTCGTCATCGGCCAAGAGCCATTGAGTATTTAAACTCTGGATTTACTCGTCAACAGACAAGATCTTGTGATTGTTTTCATGCCAGAGCAATGGCTATTATTTTTTTCATGCAAAAATACCAGCTCACAGCAGAAAGCATGGTCTGATATTGATATGCAAGAATTTCAGTCATATTATCTGGACAATGGATATGATTTTATTTACAATGTAAGGAATAGTCCCGAGTCGCTGCAAGCTTACGACCCGGCACTTGGGGGCTTCATTATTCCAATCATGATTATACCAAATATGGAAGTCCCATGTCGCTGCAAGCATGCACCATGACACTTGGGGGCTAATGCAAGGTCATTTTTACTTGCATTACTGAAGACCCGACTCATCACATCGTAATGAGCCAGCCCTTGGGGGCTACTAATTGCTCCTGTCAAAAATTCAAAGTACACAGGCCTTAATCCATTATATTGAAGGGTCCATTGCTTAGTTGGTAGAGCACAAGGCTCTTAACCTTGTGGTCGTGGGTTCAAGCCCTATGATGGAGGTTACGTTGTATGATGTTACTTTCAATCAAGTATATATAAATTCCCAGCTCAGTATTGTCTTGCTGAGCCGGCCCTTGGGGGCTACACATTACTGTTCAAGTCTACATGATCATATTTACAAAGTCCTTGCTCATTATTGTACAATTACCCGGCCCTTGGGGGCTACACTGGTTGAAGCTTTTATGCGCATAATGCAATTACAAGTCCCAGGTCGCTGCAAGTATGACAACCCGGCACTTGGGGGCTACATATGTGGAATATTCAGCTTTGACTAGTGACTGAGATGAATAACCTGGATTTCTTCAAGGTTACAACACTTATATTGAAGCAAGTCTTAAGCTGTTACTACGCTCCCTTCTTAAGACTTGGGGGCTACAAGTGATATGCATATAAGGAAGGTACGCTTTCAAGCTTGCTGTTAGCAACAATTATGATCCGGCGCCATCAATATTTACAAACCGACAGTTTTGGCAATGAGAAACCGGCAAGTTCTACATCTTCAAGCCGGCTGAAAGTCAGATGAGTATTTCAAGACCAATATTCTTGTTAAGCATTGGGAGCTGAATCAAATGAATTATTCTTCACAATATTTGTCTGTGAGAAACCAATGTCAGAAAATTGATTATGAAGCTGACCTATTGACCTGGATTTTCTAAGAAGAAGGAAATGACAAGGACTTAAGGATGATCAGTGCCGGCTTACAAGAATTTTTAACCCGGAGCACAACCTGTCAAATTTGTTCTTGTGTTTAGGTTGCAGGATCAGTTTAACATGCATAAATCCAAATTAAATTGGGGGCTAATGTCGGGGATATACCCCGCGGTATGACCCGGCCGGCTTGGCGACTCACCAGAGACCTGGATGACACTTGGTGACTCACTGGAGACCTGCCCGAGCCTCGGGGACCTATTAGTGACCCGGCGGGCGGCTCAGATGATCGACAAGACCCAACGGCCCAGAAGGCGACTCGTGGAAGGGATGGCTTATGTTCTGGAGGGCCGGCTTAAGAGGAAAGGCATGAGGAATATTTTCCTTACAAGGAAGCAAGACCCGGACTTGTATCCAGCTTGTATTAGAAGATAGACTAGTCCTAATCCTCGCAGGACTCCACATGTAACCCTCCCCTTCAACTTATATAAGGAGGGGCAGGGCACCCCAAGAGGGACACGTTTCACAAGTTGAGACAGACAAATCAATATCAATGAAGCAGGATGTAGTCTTTTACCACCACCGCGAGGGGCCGAACCTGGGTAAAACCTCGTGTATCTCATCCCACTCAACCCCTCTCAAGCTACCACATAGATGTGTTGGCCTCACGACTAAGTCCTTACACTAAGGACATCTGCCGTGAAAAATCCACGACAGGCCGTAAATGGGCCATTATTAAACAGGCGTTATTGGGCTGGCCCACTAGTATCTGAGTAGGTACTACGGACCTTTGAGTGGGCTGGCCTTTTTAACCGATATGGGCCTCTGTTGGGCCCTGCCACGTGTCGACGTATCATAGGCATGTCTCCTCCAATGGACGGACGATGTCTGGCCCACTGAGGAGCAAACACGTGTTTCCTCCGGCCAATGAGAATTTTACACGTGGAAAATCCCCGTTGATCCGGGCTGTTAACGGGTTATCGGATCCAAAACCGGACCCGGTAGCTTAACGGCGACCCGTTACGGTCGATGCCACATGTCGGTCACCCTTGACGAAAGCACTTCTATGACGCGCGATTTATCGTCATGGAAGTGGACACTTCCATGATGATAATTTTGGTAATGTCATGGAACACTTCTACGACAACACATGTATGACTATCTTGATTCTTTCATAAAATCTTCATGGATGTACATGCATGACAGAAAACGTGACCTACTGTGACAAACACGTATCATCGCAGAAGTGTTTTTTTTGTAGTGGTAGCTTTGTTGATGATGAGCACGTCTCCCCTAGTGCACTATCACAGGTGCTCCCTCTAACTTGGCACTGTTATATGTGGTTGCATGTTATGTATGATGTCTAGCTTGTGTTGCTTCTAATTTTGTTGAATTCCGTCTGCTTACTTTAGACATTATACTTGTGAATAAGACACGTATTCCTATTTCTAGAACATACAATATATGTCTATCACACCATGTTCTTACTCAAAGTACTACTGTTGTGTAACCTGCAACAATCACTTATCATAAGACACGTTTGACTTGGTAGTGTGATATAGGTTACATCTCGCATTCTTTTATACCTTGTACTACTTCTAATTTGTTGAAATGGCACTTATAACGAGACAGTTTTAACTTGATAGAGTGATATTCGTTGCATCTTTCATATGGTGTCTAGCTTTATTGCTTCTAATTTGTTGAAATGCCTACTCCTTAGTTTACACATCATAAGCTGTGAATATGCAATGGCACTAATGATGAGAGACCTTTAACTTGGTAGTGTGATGTTGTTTGCATCTTGCATATGATTTATTTCTTGTACTGCTTCACATTTGTTTAAACGCCAGTTATGACGAGACACTGTTAACTTGGCAGAGCGATATTTGTAGCATCTTTCATATGGTGTCTACCTTCCATTGCATTGCTTCTAATATAGTGAAATGTCTTTTGCTTAGTTTACACATCATAGTTCCGGTTATCTCATGCCATCCTGTTTTTCGTACATATTACATCCTCCTATCATGTGGTTGTCTAACATCAAAGTTCAGTTCGTCTGTATCACGCGTCAATTTGTTTTGAAGAACTAAATTGTTATTCCTTTTTCTTTTCGGCTTGACTTAACATGGCACTGAGAAAGAGGAAGGGACACAGAATGATAGGGGATGGTGTTAGTACTAAGGACACATGGAAAGTGAAGCAGAATAATCCTGCAGATTCTGCTGGTACTGATGGTGCAATAGAAGGTCAAAGTCCAGTGGAAAATTGTACAAACGGGGTATCCCATGCTACATGAGCTGTAGAACAAGCCAAACAGAAACAAATAGCGGCCACCAAACAAGCAAAGACAACCCTAGTTGTTGCAACACCTAGCACAGTATCACCAGCTGCACGAGTTACTCATTTGTCAACTCAGCTAGCAGCACGTTCCCAAGCTCCATTGCCAACTAACACTACTTCTGGAGCACTCTTGACACAAGACGAGTTGGCAAGATCAGATGAACTTTGTGAGCTTCAACAACAAGAAGGTAGTTGCTGGAGTCAAGTTACAGTTGCATGCTTCTTTATATGTAGTCTCACAGTTTGATGTACACTAACACTTCCTATGTTCGTTGTTCAACTAGCACCTAGGCGCAAGAGGAAACAAACATCAGGGATAATGCTCGATAGGTTAACTAAATCTAGAGGAGGAAGAATGGAGATCCGTTTGAGGCAGGTTTAAAAAGGCCACGTGATGCTACAGAGTCAGCCAAGTTAGTATTAGAGGCAGCGGTTGTCGTTAGGTGTCATGTACGTATCCTCCCAACATGGATTCAGTATAGGAATGATAAATACGAAACACAATTCAACACCTTCCTTGACCATTTATCTGTAAGTATGGTTATGTATGGAAACTAGTAATATCGTCTTGATCTGTCCCATACTTTCTAGGTTGCTGATAATGAGACTCCCATAATTTTCAACAGATGAGGTTCAAGTTGGATAGCCAAGATGATGCAACTGCAAGCTTGCTCCATGTTTTCAAGTTTGCTCTGTGACAAGAATCAGATAACTTGAGGAAAACTCACTTTGAAGGCAAGGCTAATGGTGAACTTGCCCAAACATCTCGATGGAAAATATATCTGATGAAGACTGGAGAGGCCTCGTTAAACAATGGTCCGATCAGAAGTATCGGGTCCATTATATATATGTGATCAGATCACATGTTGAAGTCCTATTTACGCATGTGCCTCACAAATCTATCTTCTTGTAGGTGAACTGTTCAAAGAACAAGGCCAACCTTATGAAAGTGAAATTCCAACAGACGACAAGATCTCGTAGCTATATTGCACACTGCGAGGCTCTTGAAATTAGCTGTTGTTTCACTCTTTTTGCTATACCATATTATCAGATCTATATTGACTTGTTCCAAATGCAGAGGAAAGCCCGCAAGGACCAAAAAGTACCTGAACCAAATGCTATGGAAATCTTCAAGGACTCTCACACCAGCAAGACGAAGGGCATGACTACACGAGTCAAAGCCGATGTTGTAAGTCCTTAATCTGCATGCCTTTTAACTACTACTTACTCTGACTTGTGCATTGAACTGCATGGTTTGCAGCCAATGTCTATTACTCTTTTCAATTTTATACACAATTGTCTTAGCGTATCATTGCACTTTACAAGGTTTAAAAGAGAGGAGTGATGTTCCTTTGATCATGATCTGTAATCTAGTTCCGTGCTGGACTTTCCCAATGTTACAATTGCATGTTTGTCTGTTCTCAGTTGTTTTGTGATATGAATGATGTCATACTATGCTTACCGTATTATAAACTTTATCTGTTTATCCTTAGCTGTCAATACAATGTGAATAAATAGACAATACATTAGCCATGGTACATGGTCATATGTTTGGAACCTGGTTTTATTATGTACTTTGCAGTAAAATACAACTACTATTTTACATGGGTTCACCAGAATAAGTTCTGTATATAGACCAAAGCTATTTTGTTTGGTCTTGCTGCCTCCCTAATATCTTCTGTTCTGGTACTACTAATGTAAAAAACTCAACTGTTCAGCAAGCTATGGAAAAAATGGTGGAACCGCCACCTTCTGAAGGTGACGAGGAAAATATAATCATAATGTCACCTCTTGCTGCAGTGGGTCAGTACCTGTCCACTAACAGTGCCAAAATCATGTTCCTACGTAATACTGGGTTGGTTGTTAAGGCAATCTCGTCCAAACTGCCTCATGATCAAGATATGCAAGCTCAAAACAGTGTTATATCTGCGCTCCATACACAAGTCCATTCCCTAACAGAGACCCTTTGTGAAACAAGGACATGCATTGTTCGATGTCGTCAAGATATGCATGGTTTTGAAACCAGACTATCAGACATTTGCTATATTGTTCAGGAGCCTAGGAGAAATGAAGGCGAAGGGTGCTCTATCAGACAATACAGCATGAAAACGTAACAGTCA